>OX375877.1:49808743-50408743 GCA_947359465.1 Metellina segmentata
CGAATTTATTTATGAACCGATTTTAAAAATAATTGTACCGTAAGAAAGAGTACATTGTGAGGTATACTGCAATATTTTTAAAATTAAAAACTAACAGTAATACTATATAGATATGACCATTTTAGTTTTGTATCGGAAGTTACGATCTGAAAGTTCCGAAAATTGTATGACCTACTTTTAATTGCATCGATTTTGTTTATTAACCAATTTGAAAAATAATTGTACCATAAGAAAGAGTGTAATTTAGTGTATTCAGTGATGTTCTCAAATTTAAAAAATAATGGTTTTTGCCGTAGACATAACGGTTTTAACAAAACGTAGCGAAAATATCCGAAGATTCCGAATTTTGTATCACGAACTTTTGATCGCATCCAATTTAATTATTAACCGATTTCAAAAATAATAGTACCGTAAGAAAGAGTATATTCTGAGGTATACTGCGGTATTTTAAAAATTAAAAACTAATAGTAATTAGATATAGATACGGCAGTTTTAAAAAAAAGTAACAAAAATGTCCCGATTTTTCCCGAATTTCAAAAAAATATTATCAAGAACCACATTTAAATTTCAAAAAAAACTCGACGAGCTGCAAAAATTTACGTTGAGAGGTACTCTTAAAAAAAACTCACGACTAAAGACTGAAATTTTGAATGTGTTTTGCTCACTCGCGGAAGAAATTTCACTTCCTCAACTTTAACACTTAATAAAACCTAAACTAATAGCCGCATCGGAAAAAAATCTTAATAATTATCCAGGGAATACGATGAAGAACAAAGCATGTTAATTTCATATTTTTCCGATCAGTACTTTCTCGGGAAACCGTCTAAGAATGGAGCTAAACAACAAAAATTTCAATTCTGCGGCGGCGGCGGTAACTTTTTTTTAATATAGAGAGATATTGAGTTGCAACTTTTTTCCCTATCATTAGAAATGTTTTTTGAATTCATTAAAGCATTATTTGTTGAAAATAACCAGGAAAAAAAAATTTTTAGGCACAATTTAAATCAGTTTATGAAACTTTTGTGATTTTATACCTACTAATCACCCATTAAAAAAAATTATGTTCATATTTCGTCAATAGTTTATATAACATAATTGCCTAATATAAATACACGTGTATGCAAAATTTCAGACTGATAGCTTTAATAGTTTTTTCACAGAGTGCACCTGAAGATAAAAATGTATCATTCACCCATTAAAAAAAATTATGTTCATATTTCGTCAATAGTTTCGGCGGCGGCGGCGGCGGTAACTTTTTTTTAATATAGAGAGAAATAATTTTTAAATAAACCCCTTATATATTTTCCCATATGACCTCCATATTACCATATGAAGAAATCAGATTCAATTTCCTGCACTGAAACGCTTCCAGCGAAGGAAAGCAAAACAAATTAAAACATTTTGACTGACATTGTTTAGTTCGTTTTCGTATAATCGGGATCGTTAAAGATATATTAAAAATTTTTAATGATTTAAAATCTGCGGAAAATTTTACACCAGAAAGGTACCTTAAACATTTTATTTCTTTTAATAAATAATTTTTCAAAAAATATCGATATTTGCGCAAGAGATCGTCATGTCACGCCGATTGGATCTCTTCGCTATTCGAATTTGGCCGCATTTGACAATGATGAGAGCAACGCCGTGATGGCTGTTATCCAATAGGCTACGAATTCCCATTTGGTTTGCCTCACAAACACCAGGGTTAGCGAGTATAGGTCACACCTGACCCCACGAAAAAAATATTTGCATGCTGGCCATGCAGTGGGTAGTAAAACATAAGAACAAATATTTTAACCATTGTATACAAACTCAGTTAACTCAAACTGAAGTATGTAATACCCAGGTTTCACTTGCACTAAGAACGTTGAATTAAGTTCCCGATTGCATGTTTAATTAATTTTTGAAATGTCGTTAATTATTTAAATATAAAATTAAAGAGCATAACATGGCGTACGGTCTATATACTATTCCTATTGTTTCATTTTATCACAGACTTCCATTCGGAAACATCGAAAGGTCAGGGAATTATTTATAAGGTGCTAGATATCACGAAAATCGAACAGAATATCGATTTTTATTGAATTAAAATGCTTTACGTTTTGTAACTTTAAGCTTTGACAGTAAATAAATTTAATTCTTAAAATTGAATTTTTTCTCAATGGATTTTAGTTTGTTTAGAGACAACTCTCAGTATTATTTATTACGATATTTTGATGCAAATATCCTTAAAATTAAATTATTTAGTTACAAATGTCGGATTTTGGGCAATATAATGTTAACGGATGTAGTACATCACCAAGAAAATAAATTCTAATTTGTTTTCCAGAATTACAGAAAAAGATATTAAACGAATAGAGTATAAGGATAGTTTCTTTACGATTTTGATCACAGTAGATGGCATCATTAGCTTAAAATTTTGAAGAATTAACAAAGAAACTATTACTAAATGCATTCAGCACGTTTCGCGATGTCCAAAAGTAATGATCGAAATAGATATCTACCTGAAGCAAAAAATATAATGTTAAGTACTTTAAACTGCTTTTATTTGTCTTTGAAATAACTTTTATATGTTTTTAAGCATTTGTATGTGTTTTTGTGCATTTTCTTAGACGTAAATATACTTTTCTGAATTTAAAAAATGAGATGTCAAAATAGATTAACGGTCGAATTGCCGATTTAATTTATGTTACAAAGTATGCCAATGTCCCAAAACATAAAAGAAATATCAATTACAATCTCCATTCTTCAGATTAAGAGTTTTTTTTATCGAAAAAGGAAGTGAATTTAGCAGATACAATATTAATACCATTACTAGGCATATGGCAACTAAACGCGTACGATAGTAACGATCGAATTGCCGATTTAATTTTTTGCTACGAAGGTGCCGATAACTTAAAACATAAAAAAATCTTTTATTATAATCTCCTTTCATGATATTAATAGCTTTTTTTATCGAAAAATAAAGTGAATTTAGCAGATACAATATTAATACCATTACTAGGCTCATGTCCAGTAAACGTGTACGATCGATGTCAAATGGCAACGGCGTCGATAGTTACTCACTCTTGGACGTGATGTAGCAACAATCTCAATAAAATTGTAAAATAAATTTCGGTTTTTTTTATTATTATTATTATTAATTATTTTTTTATTTGCTTTATGGCTGTAATGATCCTTTGAATAAATTTTTTCTAATGAAAATTAGATTTTTAGAACGTTTTTTATCCTGAATTATTCTATAGGAATTATAACTTTTCCAGGAGTTTTCAAGGATAATGTTATTTTTATTTTATAACCATTTTCCTTTTTGTATGTGTAAATATATATTATTTAAAAAGTCACAAAAATCAACCAAACCCAAAATTTTTGGAATTAGTAATAAAACTTTACAGAATTAAACAAATCCAACATTTGAAAATCTGGAAAAAAAATTATAATTTTACAATATTCAAATCTACTCTAATTTTAAAGCATTGACAATTTATAACTAATTTATTATTAGCCATTAGACTTGGGAAATGCCAAAGTTGTGACACTACAGGCCAGCAATGTCCAAAATCAGTATCCTACAGGAAAGCAACGTCAAAAATCTCTAAACACATCTTGTAATTAAATGTTTTAATTCGTAATTTTGTAGAACAGTTACTGTCTTTGAATGATTGTATGTTGTATTCTAGGCCTATGAAGAACATAACAAAAAAGTATTGATGGTAAATTTTGAAATTTTAAAAATTATTCATACCACATTTTGAGAAATCATTTTTAAAGTCTTATTTTACGATTAATTATTTTTTGCTTTTAAATTTGTGTTACTGTAATCGGGAACATGTAACTCGTCATATTATTTAAACTCTACTTTTCATTAGTTATCCCCTAATTTTCAAAAGTTTAAATATCAATGCAGGTCCAATTTGTCGAGCTTTAAGTTCAATTCTGGAGAGAGGCCGGCACCCTTCGGTTGCTATTCCCTTACTCTTCCAACTGGGATTCCACGGCCCGTCTTAAATTTTTGGTTTCTGTACATACGATTTAGACAAAACAGTTGTCCGTATATTTTTGTTAGAGAATAATAAATTAACTAAAGTCTGGGTACATGATGGAAACATATTTCGATTCGGGAAACAAATTTAACACTGTTTTCAACAATTTTGCAATATTATTGTACAAAAGAAACTTTCCTTCCATACTGAAAAATCTCACTTGTTTTTCTAACTAGAGCAAAAAATATAATATGTAACTATTAGAGATACGATTTAATAAAATGTTTGATGTACTTTTTGTATACTAATGGATAGGATTATTTTTATAGTTTTTCCACTGACACACACACATCTCTCTCTCTCTCTCTCTCTCTCTCTCTCTCCAAATTTACAAAAATGCACATAAATCTTATTTTTCCGTCTTTCTGAATAACACTTACAAGTTTTCATCAAATACTGTTCATGATCTGACATCAGAAAGCAAATACGCGTATTGCTTTGTACTCTACCTCATTGCATCCTACTGAACTTTACCTACTTCGTTGCATTTTACTGCATTTTTAACAACTTTATTGTATTCTACATGAATTTATTCACCGTACTCTATTCTACTATACGAGTATATTTTCTATTGTGTACCATTCTACTACAATTTATCTACTTTATTGCCTGCCACTTTATACGCTTTGATAGTTTAATTTTCAAATTCATTTTGAAATTTTCATGCATGTGTATGCTGATTCAAAATAATGCGACGCAAAATATAACACATATACTCGAACGAAAATAAATATGGACGGTTAGAATGCAATTCCTGGGAAAATCTGTCTTGTTAAGGATTCTGCAGTCCTGTCTACAATTTTTCTTTCTGTCACAAGATGTCACTTCCAGTAGACCCTCGCAAATATTTTATTTTTATTTTCTTCATGCTATTTAACGGTTTAGTGCATCCGTATTAATGTGACAGATTCCACGTTTTTACTGGATGATAAAACTATTATTATTTTAATTGATCATGTAACTTATTTTCCTATTGCAAATTGCGGATTGAGCCTAGACTGTTGTCTCACGTTGGGTTGGTGTGGAAGTTTGGAGAGTGGGGTACCAGCTCAGGTATTGTTTCGTCATCTGACCGTGGTTCAAAATTACGAGGTGTTGTCCTAGGATCTTTCCCTTAAGGGATTGATCAAGGACCGTCATCGATAGCCCGTTGTGTTGCTCTAGTACGACGTTAACTAAAATTACCATTAACATTCCTGGACTGTTGTCAATAGCCCAGTGTATTGCTTCAGTCTAACGTTAATTAAATCCTACCTATTACAAATCGATTATTTAAAAAATAGTATTTAAAACATTCAAGGACAATTCGTATCTTTATGGATAGTAAGTTGGCATGTACTGTAGAACTCCAACTATACGGATCAATTGGGACAGATCCGCACCCGGGAAATCGAACATTCGAATAATTGGATAATTCACCATGAAAATGTTATTTCTTAGAATAAAAAAGAATTTTGCTTTAGTATGTAGTGTAATTTAATGACCATAAAAACTATTTTGTTTATATTTTTATTCTTGCATACTGTATTAAAATGTATCCTTGCTTGAACATATCGGTAAGGTAAAGTAATTTTTAATTAACGTTATACTAAATCAACACAACGCGGGCTATTGACAACTGTCCGGAATCAATCCTCAAAGTGATCCGAGGACAATACCACGTAGTTTTGAACCATGATCAGATGTCGAGGCAACACTTGAGCTGGAACTCCACTCTCCAAACTTCCACACCAACCCAACGTCAGGCTTTTTGGCCACGACAGGTTTATGGTGCACCAACCGCCTCTACACCATGCGCTTACAAATACCAATGTACTGACCCAGATTCGAACCAAGACCTTCCGATCTTGAGGCCAACACCTTAACCACCAGACATGTTGGTCGGCTTAAACATAACGGTAAAAGTTAGTTGTTTCGCTGTCATTGCTTGTTTTCATGCAACCAAGTCTTGCATGCGCTTGTGGCGAGTAGCTGTAGATGGTCGCACTCATGCCGCTGATCCACTGTCCCACGTCTGTTTGAATAGCAATGTCATCATCTTCTTCCGTGTCATCACTGAGTTCTTCTCTCACACTTTGAATGAGTTCTTCGTCACTGGGAATACAGGGTCCATTGTACAGAATACAGGTACAAGTACATTGTAATACAGGGTCCAAAGAATCACACACCAGTCACTCGCCTATGTCCACAGCACTGCACTCGAAACATCCACGAATTTTCGCTATGATGTTTCTTATATGCTCAACTGACACTTAGTCGTTTTCTTTTTTATCATAATGCAATACAAATACAATAAAAAGTGCAACGGGACCTAAAGCAGGTGCTTGAAGTATTCCAGAAGTTATATAAAAACAAAATATCCCATGGAGAAATATTCCCCGATGTGTTTACCACTCCTATGAAGTACTACCATTTACCATCAGGTGCTACAATTCTGAGTTTCTAATTCTCTATTATTTATGTTATTTATTTTATTTATCTCGTTTTCACCAAAGTTAATGTTTGAGTAACATGCTTGAGAACGATTTTTGACTAACCCTCCAAGTCGCTTTGACGAGATATCTCGTCCATCAAGACAATGTTGATGACGCGATATCTCATCTATCAAAGTATTGCCGATTTTTTGATGATAATAAGATGAAAATCTGATTAATTTTCTACTAATGACAAGATATTACCGATTTTTTGATGATGACAAGATTCAGATCAAGTTCGTTTTCTTCTAAAGACAGGATATGTCATACCATCAGGGTATTACCAATACTTTGATGTAGTTTTCTTCTAAAGACGGGATACTTCATCCATCAAGGTTATCACCTATTTTTTGACGATGACAAAATTAAGACCTGATTAGTTTTCTTTTGAAGACGGGATACCTCATCCTTCAAGATCTGGTCAATTTTCTTAAAGATACCGTCATCTGCTATCGACAACCACAAGGAGGGTTAAATCCATTTATAATGAATATAAAGAAATTCAAACCAAATTATATAAAACTTATCAAGTATTTAAGCAACAGCTCTTGCACAAATTACTGAGGCTAATTCTTATTTCTAATACAATGAAGGGCTAAACATGCATGCCTCAGTTTTTCTACCCCGATTAGCCTCAAAACGCCTGTTTCGATTGCATTCTTTTCACTCGTTAGAGGCGATTCTGTATTTTTTGACATCTAAAGCTATTTTTGCTTTTACTTACATTATCTTTCCTGCTCTGACTACCTTCAGTCTACCATATTTCTCATTGCTTTCTAGAATCGCCGTGATAAAGGATTTTTATTCGATGTAATTTTGACAATACTATATGGCAGATTCATAGCTAAAATCAAGAACATTCAAACAAAGCAAAACAATTAACAAATGTAGGATTTAATTAATTATCAAAGAATTTAATTTCATGTTGTTCACTCGAGTCTTTTACATATAGTTTTTTTTTGTTTTATTTGTACTTGTTTAAAATATTTTGTATTTACTTGTTAAATATCTTTTACTTGTTAAATATCTTTTACTTGTTAAATATATTTTACTTGTTAAATATCTTTTACTTGTTAAATATTTTTTACTTGTTGAATATCCTTGTATTTACCTGTTAAATATCTTTTGTATTAATTGTTAAATATCTTTGTATTTACCTGTTAAATATCTTTTGTATTAATTATTAAATATCTTTTGTATTAATTGTTAAATATCTTTTGTATTTACTTGTTAAATATCTTTTGTATTTACTTGTTAAATATCTCTTGTATTTACTTGTTAAATATATTTTGCATTTACCAGTATAATAACAATAAGTAATATTTCATGAAAAACGAACTTGGTGAATAATATACATAAATTATTCACTCTGACGCTTTCAATTAGCTAAACAGCATTCGCAATATTATATAGTTTCAATGCAAACATCTATAAATAGTTTTAATACGACAGAGGATAAGTTTATGTTTTAACATACATTTTATCTATTTTATCGGCTTAGCGTAGAACTTCATTAACCTACACATTTTGGAGTTGCTCTTTTTCAAGGTAATGAAAAATATATTTACATTGTAATGTGTTTAGAAAGTATCACGACAAAAACTGTTAGATATATATTTTTTAATAAAAAATAGTATTTAGTCTTTGAACAGTCGTACAAAAATAGTTGTTTTCTCAGTTACTGAGTACCTGTTTTTCGTTAAGTATTTATTTTTTATATTTATAGGAAAAGGAAATAATGCAAATAAAGTTATATGCGATAGTGAAAATTTGTTAAATGTCAGATGCACCGGCTTAGAAAATGTGCAATATCTCGTATTTGTTCTACGATATTTTATCTATTTTGACGGCTTAGAGCAGAAACGCATTAACTGATACTTTAGGGGAATAGTAATGGTAATGCTATTTAATTAATGTCACAATGTAGCAAGACAAAAGGCTATCCCTTTTTAGAGAAAAGCATGTGCTTATTTTAGTAAGTTGGGTACTACGTTATTACATTGTCAAAGTGGTTAAAAACTATATTAAACGATCAAATCCCTTACACATATTTTTTACTTTAATATACTCTATAACAAAAAAACGACGCAACAAGAAGGAGTTGTCCAGGAGTTGTACCGGTCTCGATCAACTTAAAACGGCGCTGACTGGGGAAGTATAATCTTTAAAGACGAGTTCAGTTTTTAACTGTGTCCTGACAACAACCGCAGACTTGTCCGGATATGTCCAGGGCAGAGAGGAGATCCTGTCCTTACTATCGCACAACACACATGCCCACAACAGTTCGTAATGGTCTTGGGTGCCATCTCCTTTGATTGCCGGACCCCTTTGGTTGTCATTTCTGGCACACTTTCCGTACAGCGGTACGTAGACGATATTCTACCATCTATTCCGTTACCGTTTCTTTTACGACATCCCGGAGTTACTTTTCAACAAGATAATACCGAGCCGCACACGGCACGTGTTGCTATGAATTATCTTCCAGCTTTCCTAACACTTCCTTGGCCAGTTATGTCTCCTGATATCTCCCATAGGTCATATTTGGGACGTTATGGGAAGCCGATTGCAACCATCCCGGAATGTTGACCATTTAGCCCGTCAGTTGGAGACAATTTGGCAAGAAATTCCAAAGGACACCATCCGGGAACTTTTTCAGTCCATGCCACGCCGGGTGACAACTTACATCCAGGCCACAGGTGGAATAACGCGTTATTGACTTCCTCCCTTTGTAACGGTCAACTCTGAAATGAATAATTGATTTGCTTTGAAATTCTAATTGTTTGTTTTTCTATGTATGTTCTTCACATCCACCAATTTTTATCACAATAGGACAACTCCTTCTTACTGCTCGCCGACCAACCGGTATAGTGGTTAAGGTGTTAGCCTCTAGATCGGAAGGTTCCTGGTTCGAATCCGGGTTCGGGCATGGATGTTTGTAAACGTATGGTGTAGAGGCGGCTGGTGCACCTTAAATCTGTCGTGACCGAAAGTCCTCACGTAGGGTTGGCGTGGAAGTTTGGAGAGTGGGGTGCCAGCTCAGGTGTTGCTTCGTCATCTGACCGTGGTTCAAAATTACGAGGTGTTGTCCTCGGATCTTTTCCTTAAGGGACTGATCCCGGACCGTCGTCAATAGTCCGTTGTGTTGCTCTAGTACGACGTTAACTAAAATTACCATTACCATTACCTTCTTACTACGGTGATTTTTTTTGAGCGTAGTTAGTTATACAAATAGCGTACCAAAAATATTTGTTTTGTCAGTTAATGTGAGATTCTGTCTTTGATCAAGATTTGCTTTTTAAATTTAAAGAGGGAATTTAAGTGATGCAACTAAAGCTATAGTCATGAATAGAAATTTGTTAAATTTCAAATGAATAATTCATACGAAATACCCAAATACCTCGTTCTTTACTTCATTTGTTATGATCTAGATGGCGCTGTAAATATTGAAGTTTCTTATACACATTTAAGAACTGGAAAACTCATGTCGTGTGGCATGCAAAGATAAGGGAATCGGTTTGCATTTTCGTAACAAATATAAAACTCGAGTTGTACAGAGTGGTCTATAAATCCCCCCCCCATTCCACCTTTAAAAATAAAAACTTTCTTGCATTTAAAAATAATTATTTAGTTATAACGCAGCTAGATACAATCTTTGGAACATATACTATCATGTTGGAAGTAAGAATTTTTAAGTAACGTGTCATACCGGAACAATGCAGTGGACTACAGCCGACGTTCGGGGTAATTTTTTTTTGATAATTTTTTGTTTTTACGTCGTGCTAGAGCAACACAACGGGCTATTGACGACGGTCCGGGATCAGTCCCTTAAGGGAAAGATCCGAGGACAACACCTCGTAATTTTGAACCACGGTCAGATGACGAAGCAACACCTGAGCTGGCACCCCACTCTCCAAACTTCCACGCCAACCCAACGTGAGGACTGCCGACGTTCCGGGATAAAAACCGAAAGTTAGGAAGGTAGGTATTTCATTATAGTCGTACTGGAGCAACATAACGTAATATTGACAACCGTTCGGTATCAATCACGAAGGGAAAGAGCCGAGATAGAGAGCCACCACGTAGTTTTCAACGGTCAGATGACGAGGTCAGACCTGAGATGGCACTCCATTCTTCAAATTTTTACACCATGGCATCTTGGGAGATTTGAGGTTAAGTTACATTTAACGTGCACAAGCCCACTTTGTACACGAAGGTTATTGCTTCGATTAGTCCAACCTTCCGGTTGATAGTTCGTCACTCTTCCAACGGTGCAAGTGCTGACCAAACGGTATAGTGGTTAAGGTGTTAGCCTCGATATCGGAAGGTTCCTGATACGAATCCGGGTCCGGACATGGATGTTTGTAAGCGTATGGTGTAGAGACGGTTGGTGAACCTTAAATCTGTCTTGGCGGAAAGTCCTCACGTTGGGTTGGTGTGGAGAGTGGGGTGCCAGCTCAGGTGTTGCTTCGTCATCTGACCATGGTTCATAATTACGAAGTGTTGCCCTCGGATGTTTAACTTAAGGGACTGATCCCAGACCGTCGTCAATAGTCCGTTGTGTTTCTCTAGTATGACGTAAACTAAAATTATCATTACTATTACCAACGGTGCTAGATGGCTCGTTATTTTGCTCTAGAACGGAGTAAATTAAAAATTACCATTACCAACCGTACTAACCGAACAACCGGTCTGCTGTTTAAGGTGTTGACCTGTAGATAAGGAGGTTACTGTTTCGAATCCGGGACAGTGCATGGATGCATGTAAACGTATGGTGTAGAGGCGGTTGGTGCACCTTAAAACTGCCGTGGCCGAAAGTTCTCACGTTGGGTTGGTGTGGAAGTTTGGAGAGTGGAGTGACCGAGGTTGGTGGTTGATCGCGAATCGTCGTCAATAGCCCGTTGTGTTGCTCAAGGACGACGTGAATTTAAATATCTACCTACCTACCGAGAAATACACAAGACCATTAGTCGTCCCAATCGAGCCACCGCGGCCCGAACTCGTAGCGGATTATCAACCGGAGGTTTGCGAATTCGAACCCAACTAAAGACCACCGTGAACAAAGGGATGGTACACCTTAAATCTGTCAGAACCTCAAATGTCCTCCCATTGACGTGGTGTGAAGGTGTAGAGTGGTATTCCATTTCAGGTGTAGACCTGACCGTGGTTCAAATTTACGATGGGTTGTACTTGGATATTGCCGTCATTCAATATAACGTTAAATAAAATACCTTCCTACCCACTCTTCGGTAGGTAGGTATTTGAATAAACATTGTACCAGAATAACACAACGGGCTATTGTAGACGGTCCGAGATTAACCTCCAACGGGAAAGATCCGAGGTAATTTTGGTAATTTTTTAATTAACGTCGTATTAGAGCGACCCAACGGGCTATTGACAACTGTCCGGGATCAGTCCCCTAAGGAAAATATCCGACGACAACACGTAATTTTGAACTACCGTCAGATGACGAATCAAAAACTGAGCTGGTACTCCGCTCTAGAAACTTCCACACCAACCCAACGCGAGGACATTCAGACACGACAGATTTAAGGTGTACCAGCCGCATCTGCACCAAACGTTTACAAACATCTATGCACGAACCCGGAAACGTTGGTATCCCGGAAACCTTAAATATAGGAAACTTCAGATATTGAGGTTAACCAACCACTATAACGGCTGGTCGGCTTGGTAAGGTAATTGTAATTAACGTCATACTAGTCAACACAACAGACTATTGACTACAGTCCGACCACAACACCGAATCGAAAGATCCGCAGTATTTTTTTTTTTGGGGGGGGGGGGGGTTGGCGTGGAAGTTTGGAGAGTGGGGTGCCAGCTCAGGTGTTGCTTCGTCATCTGACCGTGGTTCAAAATTACGAGGTGTTGTCCTCGAATCTTTCCCTTAAGGAACTAATCCCGGACCGTCGTCAATAGTCCGTTGTGTTGCTCTAGTACGACGTTAACTAAAAATTACCAATTACCGCAGTATTTTTAGTAAATGTGTTAATTAACGTCGTACTAGAGCAACACAGCGGGCTATTGACGACTGTCAGGGTAATTTTAGTTAGCGTCGTACTAGAGCTACACAAAGGGATATTGACGAAGGTCCGGGATCAGTCCCTTAAGGGAAAGATCCGAGGACAACACCTCGTAATTTTGAACCAAGGTCAGATGACGAAGCAACACCTGAGCTGGCACCCCACTCTCCAAACTTCCACACCAACCCAGCGTGTACGACTGTCAGGGATCAGTCCTGTAAGGGAAATATCCGAGGATACCATAGAATTTTTAACCACGGTCATATGCGAGACACCTGAGCTGGCATCCTTCTCCAAACTTTGACAACATGGCAATGTCAGGGCATTTGATGTCACGACAGATGTGATCCAGGGAGCCGTGGTAGCCGTATTGGAAGACTAAGGGATTTGTACCGGAGGTTTTTGAATTCGAATCCAACCAAAGTCCGTCGTGTACAAAGGAGGCTGAACATGCTAAATCTGTAGTGGCTTCAAATGTCTTCACTTTGACATGGTGTGGAAGTTTGTAGTGGGGTGTCAGCTTAGGTGTTCTATTCATCTGACGTTTTTCAAAATTATGAAGCGTTGTTCTTCAAACTTTTTCTTCAAGAATGATCCGACAGTAGCTAATATCCTATTATGATGGGTAATGGTAATGGTAATTTTAGTTAACGTCGTACTAGAGCAACACAACGGGCTATTGACGACGGTCCGGGATCAGTCCCTTAAGGGAAAGATCCGAGGACAACACCTCGTAATTTTGAACCACGGTCAGGTAACGAAGCAACACCTGAGCTGGCACCCCACTCTCCAAACTTCCACGCCAACCCAACGTGACCTATTATGGTGGGAATTAGCCTCTAGATCGGAAGGTTCCTGGTTCGAATCCAGGTCCGGGTATGATGTTTGTAAGCGTATGGTGTAGAGGCGGCTGGTGCACCTTAAATCTATCGTGGCCGAAAGTCCTCACGTTGGGTTGGCGTGTAAGTTAAGAGAGTGGGGTTGCAGTTCAGGTGTTACTTCGTCATCTGACCGTGGTTCAAAATTACGAGGTGTTGTCCTCGGATCTTTCCCTTAAAGGACTGATCCCGGACCGTCGTCAATATCCCGTTGTGTTGCTCTAGTACGACGTTAACTAAAAATTACCTATTATGTTGGTCAAAATGAGACGCAAAAATCAAGTACCTAATTACCTACCGCGATCTTGTAAATATTAACCATGGTGCAATAAAAGATTAATATATATGCAGGCACCCTTCTTTATAAGTTTCCACAACACATCAATGTGAACTTACCCGTTTGAGTCGTCATCTGAACATGGTTCAAAATTACTTGCTGTTTTCGGATCCTTCCCTTGTATGACTGATCCTGGACCGTCGTCTAGAGACCGTTGTTCTTCAGTGCGACGCGCGCGCGGGAAGTAAATAAGACATCTACTTATATAAATATGTATTTTAAATTGGTAATTATTAGTTAACGTCGTACAAGAGCAACACAACGGGCTATTGACGATGGTCCGGGATCAATCCCGTAAGGGATCCGAGGACAACACGTCGTAATTTTGAATCAAGGTCAGATGACGAAAAAACACTTGAGCTGGCACCCCACTCTCCAAACTTGAACATAAACCAAACGTGAAGACTTTCGGCTACGACAGGTTTAAGGAGTATATATTTTAAAAGAGTACATATTTAAAAAAAATGTATATATATTTATTTATTTATTTATTTATTTATTTAAAAATATTTACGATCAAGTAATATTTTAATGATAAATGGGCCGAGATCTTGCGACCCCAACATTTGTTTAGACTACTATAATAATTAAACAATCATAAGTGAGAAATATAATTTGTTTACAAGCAATTTACTATAAGCAATACTTACAATTATAAAATGAAGATTATGTGTGTTTCGAGGCTTTGTGCTCCGTTACTGATCCAAAATTTATTTTGGGAATTTCAAGTTTACCAAAAAAGAATTATGTTCATTTGAAGAAATTTCATTTTTACTAGCAAAATACCCGACCTTACTCGGTTTGAATTGGTTTATTCTAGATTCAAGAGATGATGAACATATATAATGACTTAAGTTTTTCGTAGAATAAAATAATATTTTAATACCTTTCGCCATCTTCATAATTTCTAACACTTACTTAAGATAAAAATCCCACACATGCATATTCATTAAAAAAATGTACATAATACACAAATAGAACCCTTGCTGTATGACAAAGCTACAAAATGACGAACGGTTACATTAAGGTTATTCTGCACAAGACGATTTTTAGGGAAATTTGGAATTCCGTTTCTTAAGTTCTTTTCATGTTCAACTCAATTAATAAAAACAATGACGAATAAAAACGAACGAAAAATAATTTTTTTGAAAAAGAATTGGTCTTTTAACAGTATTGGTAAAGTAAATCAAAGAAATCGTAATACTCAATGTACATTCCAATATTTCCAAAACTACCAAATTATGGTTGATTTAAGTTTACTTACTCGGGTGTTTTAGCATGAAACTCATCTAAATATAGCAATAAATTAATGTTTAGTATTGCATTCAACTAAACTAATAGAAGATGTATAAATTAAGTAAATTGCAATCCAATATCTTGAATAAAATTCATGTGTGATGCCTGCACAAACACAAAATCGAACATAGAACAGAAAGACGGACAGACAAAAAACGCGCAAGAGGCAGATTTGACATCAGAATGGTCAAAGACGGATAGAAAACTTGAAATGGGTCGAAAATATTCAATGTACAAATAAACACTCCAGTCTTATTTACATTGATAAGCTATAACACAATATCGAAAACCAAAATTCAAATGGGTTTTGGTATTTTGTTATTTGCATTAAGATTGTACTATTTAGTGAAAAAAAAAGTGCCATTTCATCATTACATACATGATTTTAGTAACTGTATCAGTTGATTTTTAAAAACCAAGTATTTGAGTTCAATATATATATATATGAATTAATTTCGCACTACAAACCGAAAGATTTCTGTTCGAGCATGTCCCCTATAAAACATTTGATAAAGATTAACTTTTAGATCCTCTAAAAATTTCACACACACATTTTTTTAACGTGAATTGTTTCTAAATGAAGTGTTTTTAAGTGAAGAACTTCTCGCATATATACTTTTCGGAATAAATACCTGGGTGAATTTCGAGAACAATCAAGATTATTCTAATTTGCGGATCAACATATAATTCTATGTCTAAGAATCTTAGAAATACTGTTTCACTAGTTTTTGAAGACAGCTGTTTGATATATAAACATATAAATTAATATATTCATTCCGAAATGCAATTTCACAGGATTCTGATTCGTACAGAATTCCACTGAAGACAGATTTTTACTGACTGGAAATGTTGAACGTTATTTGATTTGCTGGGAACGGAATTTTACTATTTTGAATTCCTGAAAACAGTATTTTACTTTTGACTTGCTGGGAATATGATTTTACTTTTCTGACTTGCTGGGAACATATATATTGACTTGGTGGGAACATGATTTTATTACTTTTACTTTCTAGGAACATACATTTACTATTTTGATTTACTAGGAACAAAGTATTGTCAGTACTTCTATAGCTGTGAATAGAATGTAATATTTTGTTTTTGCTGGAATAGTTTACAATTGTTATTTGCTGGATTACAATTTTATCATTGCTATTTGCTGGCAGCAGTTCACGATTTTCATTCGCTGTAAACATAATTTTTTGGTTATCATTCTCTGGGTTCGAATCTTAACATTTTCATTCGCTGGAGTCAGAATTTTATAATTTTCATTCTCAGGGGAAACTTTAATTTTTCGATGTCTTTTTCGGGCGACATAGTTATTTGATTTTCCTTCTATGTAGTGATAATTACACGATATGTGGATAGTTTCTATAATTTTAGTTTGATGGGGACAGTTGTACTAGACCATGCTTTATCAGATACATTAATTCTTCAAGATTTCTGCTAGGAAATTTTATGATTCGGGTTTTGGTGTCAAACTCTTATGGGGTTTCAGTTTTTGTATTCATCTTAAAAATGCAAGCTTTCTTGGTTCTACTACAATCTAGTTATATGAAAGAATTATGATTGAGAAAACTAGATTTATCTCGAGGGATGAAGTCAACGGTAGTTATTATTACAACGACGTTTTAAAGTAAACATTTCCTTGAAAAGGATATTTAAAACGAAATGTTTCGACAATTGGTAGGTAGTTGAGAATTAACGTCGCACTGAAGCCAAACAATGCGCTATTGGCAATGTTCAGGTAAACGTTTCAAGAATAAGATCATTGAAAAAGGGTTCTCCTCAGGAAGATCTTTAATGAAATGTGTTTCTGTAAGGGGTGTTTTCTAACAATATTTTCCTTCGAGTTATATGAAGGAAAACATTTCTGAGGTAGGATCCTGAAATGAAATGTGGGATATTCAAAGAGTAATTATTCTTTAGTTGTATATTTAACGTGATAATTTTCTGTAACATTCGAATGCAATATCTTTGTGGGTTTTCTAGAGCCAAGTTTGAGAAAGCTTCTATTTTTAGAACAATTATAGAAAGTTCTTTTTGGAATAGTTAGGGGAAGGTTTCTTTTTAAATTATTAAGAGGATTTTTTTAGGATAATCTTGATTAATAGTAATTTCTTCAGTCATAATCAAAAACTGGAGTATTTCCTTCAGCAAAATCTCTGGGCTGGCCTTTTGTAATAAGCTTTCTAAACAATGAAATACCTGAAACAGAATATGTACATTCATCAGTGGAAGGATTTACTCTCTTCTAGTTGTATTCATCTCACAAGTAACATGAACATTTCATGCTTCTAAACCTGTTAGAAGTTTTATTTTGAAATTTTATCTTTCTCGTGGTCAGATAGTTTTTTTATACAATAATATCCATTTGGAATAGTTTTGTCACTATATTTATTGGGAGCAATGCCTCCAGCTGGATCTTTGGGGTAGCCTTTTAAAATACGCTTTCTAGAAAATGAGCTACCTTAAAAAAACATCTGTGCTAAATAGATGAATTATGTTTTTTAATGGAAGGAAGTCTTGTGGAAGATGTATTTGTGACAGAAGTATCAGTTGAACACTGGAAGTATTATTTAATCTTTAATATGGGTGTTTTCTTCATCACAATTCTGAATTGCGATATTTTCTTCATCAAAATATTGAATTGGGATATTTTCTTCATCTGAATCTTGAATTGTGATAGTTTCTTTATGAGAATCTTGAATTGTGATATTTTTTTCATCAGAATCTTGTATTGTGATAGTTTCTTTATTACAATCTGGAATAAATTCGTTTCCTTTGTCTAAGTATCTGAACACTACTTTTCTAAGGACTGAAATATCTTTAGCAAAATATTTGTGCTGAAAATGTGCGCCATGTTCTTCAATGGCAGGAAGTCTTGTAGATGTATTTGTAGAAGCTTCAGTTAAACACTTGCTCATATAATTGTCAGAATTTTTTTTTTTAGATTTAGAGGTTTCTTTTTTAGAGTGCTCAGAGGAGGTTTTCCTTTTATAATATTTAGAAGTAAGCGATATTTTAATTTTGGAACCTTTTAAGGAAGTATTTGTTGGAGATTTTGTTTTTCCCCTTGTAAACGTTTTAGCAACATAAGTTTCAGAAGACTTTTTCTGACTAATAGAAGATAATTCAGAAGACTTTGTTTGACCAATAGAAGGTTGAGCAGACACCCGACGAACAGAAGGTTGAGCAGACACCCGACGAACAGAAGGTTGAGCAGACACCCGACGAACAGAAGGTTGAGCAGACACCCGACGAACAGAAGGTTGAGCAGACACCCGACGAACAGAAGGTTGAGCAGACACCCGACGAACAGAAGGTTGAGCAGACACCCGACGAACAGAAGTTTGAGCAGACACCCGACGAACAGAAGGTTGAGCAGACACCCGACGAACAGAAGGTTGAGCAGACACCCGACGAACAGAAGGTTGAGCAGACACCCGACGAACAGAAGGTTGAGCAGACACCCGACGAACAGAAGGTTGAGCAGACACCCGACGAACAGAAGGTTGAGCAGACACCCGACGAACAGAAGGTTGAGCAGACACCCGACGAACAGAAGGTTGAGCAGACACCTCACTAACAGAAGGTTGAGCAGACACCTCACGAACAGAAGGTTGAGCAGACACCTCACGAACAGAAGGTTGAGCAGACACCTCACGAACAGAAGGTTGAGCAGACACCTCACGAACAGAAGGTTGAGCAGACACCTCACGAACAGAAGGTTGAGCAGACACCTCACGAACAGAAGGTTGAGCAGACACCTCACGAACAGAAGGTTGAGCAGACACCTCACGAACAGAAGGTTGAGCAGACACCTCACGAACAGAAGGTTGAGCAGACACCTCACGAACAGAAGGTTGAGCAGACACCTCACGAACAGAAGGTTGAGCAGACACCTCACGAACAGAAGGTTGAGCAGACACCTCACGAACAGAAGGTTGAGCAGACACCCGACGAACAGAAGGTTGAGCAGACACTCGACGAACAGAAGGTTTAACAGACATTATCACATCAACAGAAGATTCAGTAAATGCTATCGAATCATCAGAAGATTTAGAAGACATTTTCTTTCCAACAGCAATTTTAGGAGACATTTTCTTTCCAACAGCAATTTTAGGAGACATTTTCTTTCCAACAGCAATTTTAGGAGACATTTTCTTTCCTACAGCAATTTTAGGAGACATTTTCTTCCCAACAGCAATTTTAGAAGACGTTTTCTTTTCAACAGCAATTTTAGAAAATATTTTTTTTCCAACAGCAATTTTAGAAGATATTTTTTTTCCAACATCAATTTTAGAAGGCATTTTCTTTCCAACAGCAATATTAGAATATATTTTATTTCCAACAGCACGTTTAGAAGACATTTTCTTTCCAACAGCACGTTTAGAAGACATTTCTTTTCCAACAGCCCGTTTAAAAAACATTTTCTTTCCAACAGCACGTTTAGAATACCCTTTCTTTAAATATGTCTTGCATTTTCTTTTATTGGCTGCATTGACTGTGGGAACAGGTTTAGAGAGCTTTCTTATTAGAATATTTATACAAGGAGATCCCGAAATACTTCCTGAAAATTTTTTAGAAAAACAAGCTTCAACTATGCCACTGATGCTGCTTATTTGATTGTTGGAGTCTTGACTTGTTGAAGGCTGATTGATCTCTTCTGTATTATTTGAATTTGTATCAGAGGACACGTAATTAAAACAATATTTTTGAAGCTCTACCCAAAAATTAAAAGTTTGCTTCAATTTCGTTATTGAATCGTACATTAATCGCAATGCACGTTGTGGTGCGTTCGGAACATCATTTTTGTAAAAAAGTGCAGCGTACGATGCAGCAATTACGCAGTATCTCATAAGTGTCTCTGGGTTGCAATCAGATTCCAAACAATTGAACACAAATTTGGCTACCCCTTCAAAGTCCCCCAATGTGATATCATCGTCCATTCTCAGCATATCAAACATTTTCTTGACATCACGTTTATTTTCATGCCACTTACGTTGAGCCGCAAGTCCCATCTCCTCAGTAAAGAACATATGTTCTTCATGTGAAATGAAAACATCAGGTTCCCATCCAGTCTTGTGAAACTGCATGATCTTCCAAACAAGAGCACTCGAAAACATGTATTCAAGCTGTAAAAATTCCATATGAAGTATCCAACAAAAAACGTCACTTTTAAAAGATACGCAGTTCGTGTTTCTCAGCTTATCGAGCGATTGTTGAAAACATACACTTTGAACGCTATTTAAATGGCATATATTTTCGAACTAAAATATCCAACAATTAAAAGCAATAAGTTATGCATATGTTTTTACAAGTTAAAGCTATTGTCGAATAGTACACTGTGTACTTTCGCAATTCGGAAGCCAAAGGAATCATGGGTAATATTGTTATACTTAAATAAACATTTAAGGCTAGTAGTTAGTTAACGTCGGACAGGAGTAGCTCAGCGGATTATTGGCGATGGTCCGAGTTCAAACCCAACAGGTAGTAGGTAGGTAGATATTTTAATTAACGTCGGGTAAAGATGTAATATCCGGGAAAATTTTGTCGCCAAGCAATTTTTCTTGCCAAGCAAATTTTGTCAACAAGCAATTTTTACGCCAAACAATTTTTCTCGCCAAATGAAGATGGTGGTTGAAGCCAGTATGTTGGCCGACTTGGCGATTCGATTCCCCACTCTCAAAACTTCTACTCCACCGTAAACGACCTATTATAAAACTCACACAACCAAGTCTTAATTTCTCACTACTAGATGATGTGAGGCTACCAGAGCAAGAGTGATCTAACCAACAAAATATCAAAAGAACTATTTTTGGCACCTACAGTGCACTCTTGGCATTTAACCTTTTGACTACGGCTATAGATATAACAAAAGCGATTCTTTTTTGGCGCGGTTCTTATAACTTTCAAGCTACAACTGATGTAATGTCCGTTGTCTAAATTCTTTCTTGGCGCGACCATGCTACAACTGCTGTACCGGCGGTAGTCTAAATGTTAATACGCTTGCAAAATACATTTTAAGGCCGGTTTACACGCTACGATAAATTGCAGCAATTTATCGTAACGATCGAATTGTTACGATTTATCGTTGGGTGTAAACAGAACATTGTAGCGATGAATTGGAATTGGAAATGGATTGGATGGTTGATGCCGATCGGCATCAATTTCTGCGAATCGTAACGATATGTTGGAAAATATAAACAAGTGGCAACCATTTCTCGCTACGACATGACTTCGTTTGCATTTGCATCAGAAAGGTTGTGTTGAATAGTTCGTTCTAGTCTTTCGTGCGCAGAAATTGCTCTTATCAGTATCAGTTTTCGCAATAAACGGAGAAACTAACCTTAACAACTCAAAATTAGTCTCTTCGTCCATTCTCAAATAAATTCGCCAGTCATTTGGTCTATTTCCCAATTCTTTCAATAATTTTACATGAGAGAATTCCCTTTTCTTTAGCAACCACTGGCGGCTCCACTTTGTTCTTGGTCTTCGCGACTTTTGCACTTTTCTCGCTAAACAACCGATATATAACAACAACACATTTCTCCATGGCAAAAGCTTATTTAGCGGTCGACAACGAATATTTGACAAGAAATCGATACGATTTATCGTAGCGTGTAAACAATACTCACTCTTTCGATTCATTGGAACAATAAATTTGACAATCACATCGTTACGATTTATCGTAGCGTGTAAACAATCTCACTCTTTCGATTTATTGGAACAATAAAGTTGTCAATCACATCGTTACGATTTATCGTAGCGTGTAAACCTGCCTTTAAGTGTCTGATTCAGCTGCAACATTTATCGATCATGTCGCCACGAAACTCTATTGGCCGTGGCTTAACGCCGATGTTTCAAGTCATCTGAAACGACTCGATCGTGTATACTCGATTCACTGATCGAGAATTTTCTACTCCTCTCCACGAGTACGCTCGATGCACTCATATTGTGTTGACGTTTCTATGGTATATAGCAGATATCAGGATTATGAATATGCTGGATCAGTTGTTTGTAAAGTATAACAAGAAACTTCGAGTATAAAAATATCTACAAACAACGCTATATACACCCAAGTGCGAAAACATGGTCAAACTTTTAAAAGATAAAAAATCATCTCCAAATAATCAAACATCAGTTTTCTTATTCTGCTTTTTTTTTATTTTTATATCCCACTGTTCACTCTCCCATTTGGGGATACTTGAATCATAATATCAAGTGAAATCAAGGAATATGTTTTACCAACTTACACAATGTCTCGTTTCTATGACTTTCAGATATAAACTGTACAGCCAGAAATAGTAAACAATCAAGGCGCAATTTCACGCTTTCTTATTAGTCAGTTGACGATCTTGTGTGTAACGAAGCGGGATCAGTGAGCGCCAGAACAATCCCGTGAACAGTGCGATCCAGTTGTCAGAGGCTTAGGCCATTGTTGCATTCCTCAATGAACTTCACTCACATTCGTATAAGCCAAGGAACTGCCTCTTATCGCGTAGTTGTAGGGCAAGTTTCAATTGAAACGTGCTCGATCTCCTGGATCGACTGAAAGCGTGACGAGCGAGTCTTATTTTCGAATTCATTTCGCCATCAAATCTAAACACGATGGTAATTGGTAATTGGTAATTTTAGTTAACGTCGTACTAGAGCAACACAACGGACTATTGACGACGGTCCGGGATCAGTCCCTTAAGGGAAAGGTCCGAGGACAACACTTCGTAATTTTGAACCACGGTCAGATGACGAAGCAACACCTGAGCTCGCACCCCACTCTCCAAACTTCCACGCCAACCCAACGTGAGGACTTTCGGCCACGACAGATTTAAGGTGTACCAGCCGCCTCTACACCATACGCTTACAAACATCCATGCCCGAACCCAGATTCGAACCAGAAACCTTCCGATCTAGAGGCTAACACCTTAACCACTATACCGGTTGGTCGGCCTAAACACGATGGAGGCTGTTGGAGTCACTACAGTAGCAAGATGATTGTTCAAATGACTGTGACGTCACAAGATCGTCTATTGACCAATAGGAGAGCGTGATATATCCCCTTGTTTGTTTACTATTTATGACTGTCCAGTCAACCTCTGAAAGTTATAGGTAACCGGTATAGTGGTTAAGGTGTTAGCCTCTAAATCCGAAGGTTCCTGGTTCGAATCCGGGTCCGGGCATGGATATTTGTAAACGTATGGTGTAGAGGCGGCTGGTGCACCTTAAATCTGTCGTGGCCGAAAGTCCTCACGTTGGGTTGGCGTGGAAGTTTGGAGAGTGGGGTGCCAGCTCAGGTGTTGCTTCGTCATCTGACCGTGGTTCAAAATTACGAGGTGTTGTACTCGGATCTTTCCCTTAAGGGACTGATCCCGGACCGTCGTCAATAGCCCGTTGTGTTGCTCTAGTACGACGCGTTAACTAAAAAAAAAAAAAAAAATTACTGAAAGTTATAGGAACGAATAATTGTGTAAGTTGGTAAAACATATTCCTTGAATTCGCTTGGTATTCTTATTCACCAAAGTATTCCCAAATGGGAGAATGAACAGTGGGATAAGAAAATTATGATAATTGAACATTTGGAGATACTTTTTTATATTTTAAAAGATTGACCATGTTTTCGTACTTGGGTGTGCATTGCGTTGTTTTCCCGTTGAAATAGATATTTTTATATTCGTAGTTCTTTGTTATACTTTACAAACAACTGCTCCTGCATATTCTCCCGCCTGATATCCGCCATGTGTGCATGCGTACTCGCGACGCCGGAGAGGAGTAGAAAATTCTCGATCACTGAATCGAGTATACATGATCGAGTAGTTTCAGATGAATTGAAAAGTCGGCGTTAAGCCGCGACCAATAGAGTTTCGAGGCGACATGATCGAGAAATGCTGCAGTTGAATCTGGCCCTAAAGGTGCGTATACATTTGCGTGCCGAACCGTTCGCAAGCCGCTCGTTGAAATTATTTTCACTCCGAACTTGGATCGACGATGGATATTGTAGTTTCCAATATTTAGGGGAGCAAAATAAGAACATAAATCTCTCTTTGATCGGCAATTATATTGCTGCAAACACCAACTTTATAGGTGTGTATACATTTGCGAGCCGCACTATTCGCAAGCTGCTCGTTGAAATTATCTTCACAACGAACTTGCAGCGATCAATGGGAAAGGAAGGAACCATCCGCGATCCACTAGGCAGTAATTTGTCAATCACCGGTAATGACGATGGAGACTGGAGGTTCGCGAGTAGAAAGAAAAGCAACGAACTACTCACGACGCCATCCCAATCTGAACCATGAGCACCTTTGTGTTCGTCGAACAACCAACATGATTTGGATCACAAATTTTTTGGGGGGAGAAGGGAATGAATTCTAGTTGAAAAGTTGAGTTGTCACTAAAACAGTTCCAAATATTTCACTATGTGGTGTGTACCGCCCAACCGGTATAGTGGTTAAGGTGTTAGCCTCTAGATCGGAAGGTTCTTGGTTCGAATCCGGGTCAGGGAATGGATGTTTGAAAGCGTATGGTGAAGAGGCGGCTGGTCCAATTTAAATCTGTCGTGGCCGAAAGTCCTCACGTTGGGTTGGTGTGGAAGTTCGGAGAGTGGGGTGCCAGTTCAGGTGTTGCTTCGTCATCTGACCGTGGTTCAAAATTACGAGGTGTTGTCCTCGGATCTTTCCCTTAAGGGACTGATCCCGGACCGTCATCAATAGCTTGGTGTGTTGCTCTAGTACGACGTTAACTAAACATTACCTTACATTACCATTTGGTATGCTCGTGATTAAGCACTATTGTTCCGGTAGCCTCATTTGTAATCTGATCCTTGGTAATTTGTAATAAACGCCGTACTAGAGCAACACAACGGGCTACTGACGACGTTCCGCGATCAATCCCCTAAGGGGATACAAGGACGACACGTAAATTTGAACCACGGTCAAATGACGAGGCAACACCTGAGCCGGCACCTTACTCTCCAAACTTCACACCAACCCAACGTGAGGACTTTCACCCACGGCAGATTTAAGGTGCACCATCTGGCCTCTACACCATACGCTTACAAACATTCACGCACTGACCCAGATTAGAACCAGGAACCTTACTATCTAGAGGCTAACTCCTTAACCACCAGAACCGGTATAGTGGTTAAGGTGTTCACCTCTAGATCGGAAGGTTCCTGGTTCGAATCCGGGTCCGGGCATGGATGTTTGTAAACGTATGGTGTAGAGGCGGCTGGTGCACCTTAAATCTGTCGTGGCCGAAAGTCCTCACGTTGGGTTGGCGTGGAAGTTTGGAGAGTGGGGTGCCAGCTCAGGTGTTGCTTCTTCATCTGACCGTGGTTCAAAATTACGAGGTGTTGTCCTCGAATCTTTCCCTTGAGAGACTGATTCCGGACCGTCGTCAATAGCCCGTTGTGTTGCTCTAGTACGACGTTAACTAAAATTACCAAATTACCTTAACCACCAGACCGGTTGGTTGGCCCACGTATTTTTTAACCACGGTCAGGTATGTGTGAGGTTAAGCAGGTAGTTAATGAACGTCACTATGTTGCAACACAATGGGTTATTGGCAATGATCCGAGATCAATCCTCAAGGGAATGATCCGAAGCCACGTTATCCTCTACCACGTTCAGATAACGAAGGAAAATTTCACACTAAGCTAACGTAAAGACATTTAAGGCCACGAAGATTTAACATGCTCCAGCCTTCATATACATAACGGTATGTGGCTGGACCGAATATCGAACTCACAATCTTGTGATTATTGATTCGTTACTCTTCTAATCAGGCTACCGAAGCTCTTTTAGGATAAACAGTTAATTGACAATACACTGGAGCAACATAATGGGCTGTTGGAGACAATCCGGAATCAACCTTGAAGGAAAAAGCGTAATTCTGAACCATGGTCAGATGACATGCCAACGCATAGGCTGTCAAACAACTTTCCGAACATAGCAGACCTTATCCGAGAAATCGCTAAGTAATTCATGGTAATGGTAATGGTAATTTTAATTAACGTGAAACTACAGCAACACAAAGGGCTATTGACGACGGTCCGGGATCAATTCCCTAAGGTAAAGATCCGAGGACAACAACTCGTAATTTTGAACCACGGTCAGATGACGAAGCAACACCTGAGCTGGCACCCCACTCTCCCTAAGTAGTTCATGAAAGAAGATTTTGGTCTTGGAGAGTTGGTAATTTCGTAATTTTAGTTAACGTCGTACTAGAGCAATACAACGGGCTATTGACGACGGTCCGGGATCAGTCCCTGTAAGGGAAAGATCCGAGGACACTACCTCGTAATTTTGAACCACGGTCAGATGACGAAGCAACACCTGAGCTGGCACCCCACTCTCCAAACTTCCACACCAACCCAACTTGATTGTCTTGGAGAGAGACGATTTTACTTCCCCCAAATGCTCTCGGCCTGATACGCATCGTGGTTACCCTAAAATGCAGTTAAGCCATTTTGCATTATTTCAATCGTAAATGGTAATTAATTTCTCATAGAAATAAACTTTCAGGTAAAAAAAAAAATGGTAATTTTTACTTAACGTCGTACTAGAGCAACACAACGGGCTATTGACGACGGTCCGGGATCAGTCCCTTTTGGGAAAGATCCGAGGACAACACCTCGTAATTTTGAACCACGGTCAGGTGACGAAGCAACACCTGAGCTGGCACCCCACTCTCCAAACTTCCACACCAACCCAACGTGAGGACTTTCGGCCACGACAGATTTAAGGTGCACCAGCCGCCTCTACACCATACGCTTACAAACATCCATGCCCGAACCCGGATTCGAACCAGGAACCTTCCGATATAAACTTTCAGGACAACTTTTTGCTAATGAGTAAAATGCAGCCTATAGTGCAGGTTCTTTCAAACATAAATGAATGTATTCCACTTGCCCCAATGCTTTTTATCTTCATTTTCATCACGAATTCTAGACATACAAATATTCATTATTTTAGTTTAGTTCTAAGCTGTTAACGTGACAAAAAATTTATTTTAAAAAGGTATACTTTTCATTAAGTTCTAATTTGGTTGTAATCCAATAATTTCTTGACTGTCACTTTAAATGAATCCCAAAATTAAATTACCTCATTTTATTTCCTTTCCCACATATTTCTATTAATTTTTATTCTACATGTCCTTGTTATTGGACCTTAATGACTTCAACGACATTTGATCGCTATATTTCATCAGCCATCGTAGACACTAGATTGTACTGTTATATCCATCCAGACACTCGAAAGCAGTATAAGAATCATGTTACTACAATCTTTGTTTTAATGATCCTGGACACATAAAAGGCTTACCATTACCAATACTATTTTTATATTTCCCCTGTGTGAAATGACCACTCATCTGAAAACCTTTTCTGGGGACATAGAATATCTTGTTTAAAGGTCGAACAGATGCGTTGTAAAAACAAGGGAACAATGTGTAAAGATATCACTGCATGTTGCCTACTAGCATTGAAATTGTTCGCTATATTAATTACATTTTGCTAACTTGTAACATGACTATTTTCATATCTATTTGATCTTAATGCAAATTTTTCACGGTAAAAATTAAAGGAAAGTCAATATTTAATTAGCGTTATGGAAAGCTATAGTTGTAAAATGCTTCACGCAAACACCTCATAGAATATTATCTATCACATATAAATGAATCTAAAAAAATACTTCGGATGTGTTTAGAAAGCATGAACTCTGGTTTGGTAAACTATTACGGTATTACAAAATTATGTGTATTTTTGAAAGGATTGTATATTGATTCGAGTTTATTGCCCTTTATTATTAAGGCTTATGGGACTTAATCTGTTTAAAAAATAACCGCAAAAAATAAATTCCAATATTCCTGTACTTTTTTTTCTAACACTCACCTGAGAAAGTGCAGTTTTTGATTTGTCATACAACACAAACAAAGCAAAATAAAAAGTAGCTGATTTATTGAAACTAAATTTTTACTTATTATAATAACATGTAATTATTTATAAAATACACAATATTTCTGTTGAAACATGTCACTTGCACACACACACATACACATAAGATTTGTTAAAATATTAACTAAATTCAAATAAATTTAAGTCACTAAAAACAAACTACAGATTTGAGACACAAATATGTCATTGTCAAAAAGCACTGTCACTCTACCTACCATTCAAAAATGTCTATCTCTACATATTTTACCTCGTCCATAATCTTCAGTTTTCCAAGTTCAACATTCAAAGTAGAAGCTGAAATGAAAAGAACTTTCTACTGCGTCAGGTGAAAAATAACTTTACAAAGAAACTTCCTAATGTAGTAGTGATTAGTTTAAATATCAGCTGTCAATTTTACAGATATCTAACTGAAAATGTATTTTTAAGTTAAACTACTTAATGTTGTTCGATTTTACGAGAGAAATTTTCCACTGTTCCTTGATTTTAAAGAACCAACCGAATTCCATAATTCAGTTTCTTAGAAGCATTGATACACTTGATCACGTATACGTATTTATAATATTAATGAAATGTAATTAATTTAAATTTTGTAAATTATTTAAAGGGACATATATCCTATGGACGTGGTGTGGGATGATCCTTAAGGTTATGGTTTTTCAGGAAGATGATCTTTAATCAAATATTTTTAAAGATTAGTTTTAAAGGAATAGGCTTGCATAGTGTGATCTATAAAATATTTTCTTCAGTGTTCAAGGAAAGGGTTTACGTGTAAGATTTTCTTTTGCCTTCCCCGGGATATTTAAAACCAAATTTTCCTTCAGTAGGGCATTCTCAATTTTTTATTACAACATGCTTCAATGTAGTTTTTTTGTGTGCAAGGTATGACTTCGAGAAAGTTCTGCTGATTTCTGCGAGTATCATGAAAGGATTTCTCACGATATGATCTTCATGAGAAATAACTTTCGAAAACAGGATAGTTAAAACTGAATTTCTCTGACACGGATTATTGAAAGGCAATGTTTTGGGTAGAAATAGTTTCTGGAACATAATCCTAAAAGTACTTTCGGCAACTGGATCCTTGAAATACATTTTATATCAGTCTACAACATTGATATATTCTTCATCAGAACCTAGAACTTTGATATAATCTTCATCGCGATCTTGAATTGAGATATTTCCATCATTGTAATCTTTATTTGGGATATTTCTTTCCTTGCAATTTTTCTTTGGGATATTCCTTTCCTTGCAATTTTTCTTTGGGATATTCCTTTCATTATAATGTTGAATTGGGATATTCCTTTCATTATAATGTTGAATTGGGATATTCCTTTCATTATAATGTTGAATTGGGATATTCCTTTCATTATAATGTTGAATTGGGATATTCCATTCATTATAATTTTGAATTGGGATATTCCTTTCATTATAATTTTGAATTGGGATATTCCTTTCATTATAATTTTGAATTGGGATATTCCTTTCATTATAATCTTGAATAGGGATATTTCTTTCATTATAATCTTGAATTGGGATATTTCTTTCATTATAATCTTGAATTGGGATATTTCTTTCATTATAATGTTGAATTGGGATATTTCTTTCATTATAATCTTGAATTGGGATATTTCTTTCATTATAATCTTGAATTGGGATATTTCTTTCATTATAATCTTGAATTGGGATATTTCTTTCATCAAACTCAATAGATTTATTACCTTCCTCTAAATATTGCATTCCTAATTTTCTAAGATATGGAATATGTGCAACATAGTTTGTATGCGGATTATGTACATAATTTTCTACAATACAAGGACGTCTTGTAGAAGTATCTGTGAAAGAAGTATCAGTAAAATACTGGATTACTTTTCGCATACCTTGAATATGTATATTGTCTTCCTCAGAATCTTGTTTCTGGACATTTCCTACACCACAATCTTTAATAGGAATGTTTTTTTCAGCATAATATTCAATAGGGATATTTTCTTTAATACAATCTTCAATTGGGACATGTTCTGCATTGTAATAGTTAATAGAGGTGTTTTCTTTATCATTAACTTCACTATTCATTTCATCGTCATCACAAACTGCACAAGGGATAATTAAGTCATCACAAAATTCACTAGGGATTCTTTCATGATCAGAAACTTCTCTAGATATATTTTCGTCACCACGAACTCCACTAAGGATATTTTCACCATCACAAACTTTACTAGGGATATTTTCGTTCTCACGAACTTCACTAGAGATATTTTCATCATCACAAACTTCACTAGAAACTTCATTGAGGATAATTTTGTCATCGCAAACTTCACTAGGGATATTTACATCATCACAAACTTCACTAGGGATATTTACATCATCACAAACTTCACTAGGAAGAGTTTCATGATCACAAACGTCACTAGGAATAGTTTCATCGTCACAAATTCCACTAAAGATATTTTCGGCATCACTAACTTCAAAAGGGATATTTTCGTCAGCAAAAACTTTGCTAGGGATACATTCGTTAACAAAAACTTTACAAGGGATATTTTCGTCATTACGAACTTCATTACAGATATTTTCGTTATCACGATCTTCACTAGGGATATTTTCATCATCACAAACTTCATTAGGAACATTTGCATCATCACAAACTTCATTAGGAACATTTGCATCATCACAAACTTCACTAGCGTTATTTGCGTCATCACTGACTTCACAAGGTTTTTTTTTGTCATCACAAACTTCACTATGGATATTTTTGTCATACATTTTGAAAGGGATATCTTCGGTACCACACACTTGAACAGAGCCATTTTCTAAAGTACAAACTTGAACAGAGCCATTTTCTTCAGTACAAACTTGAACAGAGCCATTTTCTTCAGTACAAACTTGAACAGAGCCATTTTCTTCAGTACAAACTTGAACAGAGCCATTTTCTTCAGTACAAACTTGAACAGGGACATTTTCGGCAGCATGAACAGGGACATTTTCGGCAGCACAAACTTTAACAGGGACATTTTGTGCTGCACAAACTTGAACTGAAACTATTTCATCCTCAGAAACGCCAACTGGAATATTTTTTTCATCACAAACTTTAGCTGTGACATTTTTTGCTAAACACGAAAAATGAACAGGAACAATTTCTTTGTCAAATACGTGAACTGAGATATTTTCTTGATCACAAACTTGAGATGAAATATCTTCCTCACAAACGTGAACTGGAATATTTTCTTTGTCACAATCTTTATTTGATATATGTGCAGCAAGTTCTTCGATAGGAGAAGGCCTTGTAGGTACATTTGTGGCAGAAGAATCAGTTAAAAACTTCTTGCTTACCAAGTGGTTGGATGTTTTATTTAAAAATTTTGAAAATGTACGCTCTAGTACTCGTACAGGATTATTGGTAGGAACTTTCTTTTCGACAGTACTTACAGGAGAAATTTTTGTTACATGACTTGGAGAAATTTCACTTCCAACAAAACTCGTAAGAATTCTCACTTTATCAGATTGAGTTTTATTACGAGATTGCACTTTTATTGAAGATTCATGGAGAATTTTTCTGTCAATCAAAAATTTAGTAATTTCTTCAACTGAAGTCGCATTGAAATGTTTCCGTTTCCCAACAGACGTCTTATTGGATCTTTTCCTTTTACCAACAGATGTCTTATTGGAACTTTTCCTTCTCCCAATAGTAATCTTATTGAAACGCTTATTTTTTCCAAAAGCAATTTTAAACGAAAATTTCGTGACAGAAGATCTGGACTTTTTTATTCCATGAGAAATTTTACTAGGCATTATCTGCCCAACAGACGAATGAATACCAATTGCTTGCCCTAAAGTTTCAGTAGACATTGTCTTACCAACATAATTTTTAGACATTTTCTTTTCAACATTTTCTTTAACCACCAAGTTCTTCGAAGACAATCTACATTTTGTTATGTTGGATTCGTCGAAGATCGGAACGGGAAGTTCGAAATTTCTAACTGCAATATCTTGTTGAGGATATCCCAGTTTTCTTAAACACCTAAAAGTAATGTATTTCACACCAGAATTTTGAATAAGGGCATTGGAGTCGCTTAGTGACTTGCTGCAACCCTGACTTGTTGAAGGCTGATCGATCTCTTCGACGTCGTAAATAATAGTATCATCTGAATTTGAATCAGAGCACACGTACTTTTCGCAATATTCTTGAAGATCCACCCACGAACTACAAGTAAATCTAGCAGTTCTCTTCAATTTCGCTATGGCATCGCACATCAATTCCAATGCACGTTGCGGTGCGTCTCGAACGCCGTTTTTGTAAAAAAGTGCAGCGTAGGATGAAACATAAACGCAAGAGTGCATCAGCACCGCTGGGTGGTAATCAGATTCCAAGCAGAAATTAAACACGAATTTGGCACCGTCGTCAAAGTCCCACATTGTGATATTGCTGCCTTCCATCCTGATTGTGTTAAACATGTCTGCCACAAACGCTCTCTTTTCAGACCACAACTTATGAGCCGCCAGCGACATATTTTCAGTAAACATCGTGCGGGTTTCATTCGGGATGAACACATTCGGTTTCCATTCAGTTTTGTGCAACTGCATGATCTTCCTGACAAAAGCAATTGAAAAAGAGTATTCAAAATGTAAAGAATTCATCTAATACACCGTGTGAAAATTTCCAATTTAAAGCAATAAACAATTTCTATATTCAGTTTATCAGTCGAGTTTTGTCAAGACTCCCCTGTGGACGTTATTGAGATAATATCTGTAATCACTGATAGTGCCATATAAACTAAAGCAATGGGTAGTGCTGTATATTCAGTGCTTGCGCATAGCTTTTTGAAAACAAGCCTCAAGTATGTTATTGTAATATATGATCAGATACAAGGAGTATGCATTTGAAATGGCAAACCAATGAATTATGGGTAATATTATCGGCTCCAAATATATTATGGTAGTAGGTATATACTTAATTAACGTCGTACTACATATACAAGACGGGATAGTGGCGATGGTGAGGGATTAGTCCCGAAACACAATATATAATCATCTGGCCATAGTAAAAAATTACAAGTCGTTTTCCTCGGATCGTTCCTAATAGGATACATCTTAGATCAACGACAATAGCCCACACTTTAGCTGCAGAGTCATGTTAATTAAATACGTATATACTTACTCTTGGAAACTGATCCCGGACCGTCAACAATGGCCCCATGTGTTAACACAAGCGCCTCAGCGTACAGCGTAAGTGTCCGACAAGTTGACTCTGATTGGCTGGTATGATCATGTGCCTGAGACGTAAAGGTGTTTCATTTGGCTATTTATCTACGTTTTGGCGCAGATCTCTCTGACTGATAGGAACGGTTTTCGAAAGGTTTTAACATTTTGAACCGAAAATTGTATCCTTTTATTATATAAGTTAATAATTATATAAGTTAGTGTTTTATGTATGCTTTTTGTTACAACAGAATGGTCCTAAACCAGGGATGGATACGACACCATCATCCTAAAGCAAAGGGGACGGCAGAGGGGCGGAAAAATATCAGCTGGTAGTGAGTTCAGGAGTGGTTCTTAGATTATTTATGTAAAATCAACGGAAGTTTGGAAAAATAAAAAAAAGGGTATTAAAAATTAGGAAAAGTAATTTAGAATCAAAAGGAATGAAATTGGAATTGTTTTAAAATAATTTGGATGATCTAAAAATATTTCCGCCAGTTGGGTTCGAACTCGGGAAGTCATCCTCCGCCGCTTACGCCAATCTTATGGTAAGCGACTTTAGCCATTTGGCCATCGTTGCTTCACCAAGAAGAGCTCTTTAAAAGAAGAGTTCATTTTTGCCTCCCCTTATTATAAGTTGGCGAGAAATACTACTAACAACATATATATGAGGAGCCAATCAGAGTCAACTTGTCGGACACTTACGCTGTACGCTGAGGCGCTAGTGTGTTAACCATCGGTCATGTTATTTGCCCACAATCCTACATTTTGTGATTGGTCCAGGACCATCGTCCAAAGACTTCAGTTTTGCTCACAAGCCATGTTACATGTTAGTACAAACCTAACCTTCATGATTGATCCATATCGTCTCTAAAATCACTGTGTTGCTACGGAGTCATGTTAATTAAGTACTTACATACCTACGCTTGTGGATCCATTGCAAACCAATAGACCTATATGTTGTCCCTAATCCACGTTAATTACACGTATTCCTATATACTTTGGGATTGATTCCGAACTGTCATCAAGAGTCTTCTTTATTGTTCACGAGCCATGTTACTTAAGTAAAAACCTAACCTTCATGACTGATCCATATCGTCGCTAAAAGCACTCTGTGGTACTCCAGTCATGTAAGTACTTACATACCTACCTTTGGAGATTGGTCGCAGACCGTCACCAATATGTTGTCCCTCGTCCAAGTTAATTACATACATTCCTACATTTTGGGTGATCTTTCCCTTAAGGGATTGATCCCGGACCGTCGTCAATAGCCCATTGTGTTGCTCTAGTACGACGTTAACTAAAAAGTTACCAATTACCTACATTTTGGGTAATTAAGTAATTTTTATTAACATTATACTAGAGAAACACAACGGGCTAGTGAAGACGATCCGGGATCAATCCCCTAAGTGTAAGATCTGTAATGGTAATTATAGTTAACGTCGTACTAGAGCAACGCAACGGGCTATTGACGACGGTCCAGAATCAGTTGCTTAAGGGAAAGATTCGAGGACAACACCTCGTAATTTTGAACCACGGTCAGATGACGAAGCAACACCTGAGCTCGCACCCCACTCTCTGAAATTCAACACCAATCCAACCTAAGATCAGAGGACAAAACCTTATTAGTATGTAGCCTCAAGATCGGAAAGTCCCTGGTTCGAATCCGGATCAGTCCACGGATTTTGTAAACATATGTTGTGGAGGCGGTTGGTTCTCCTGAAATCTGTCATGGCTGAAAGTCTTCACGTTGAGTTGGTGTGGAATTTTCAGAACAGCTCAGGTGTTGCCTCGTCATGTCATCTGACTATGGTTCAAAATTACGTGGTGTTGTCCTCCAATCTTTCCCTTAGGGGATTGACCCCGGAACGTCGTCAATAGCCCGTTGTGTTGCACTAGTACGACGTTAACTAAAAAGTTACCAATTACCTACATTTTGGGTAATTAAGTAATTTTTATTAACATTATACTAGAGAAACACACCGGGCTAGTGAAGACGATCCGGGATCAATCCCCTAAGTGTAAGATCTGTAATGGTAATTATAGTTAACGCGGTAGTAGTAATTATAGTAGCCGCGGTAGCTCAGTCAGTAGAGTGTCGGGCTCGCATCAGAAGGGTTGTGGGTTCTGTCCTCGGCGGAGCCTCCAATTCTGATGATTGCGAAATCGGCGCTTCGACCTTGCTAAAGACCGTCGTGTTCACTAATGGTGACTGGGGCACGTTAAATAGGTCGTGATCACAATGTCCCCCATGTTCCCATACCAAATCAATACCTCTGGGTGTACCTGATCAGGGAGTTATCGGCCTCTGATTGCGATCTAAATTACGATATGTGTGAGTGAATGGATGTATGAAAGGGACCTTCCTGTAAAACGGATGTGTCATGTATGTCGAGCAAAGTCGGACTTCCTCCCAATGGGGCTCAATAACATGGAAGGCGCACCCCCCTCGCCTCTTGCCGTCTTCGACGGGCCTGGCACTCCTCTGGTCTGCCAGTGTAGGCATAAGAAACAACATAGTTAACGTCGTACTAGAGCAACGCAACGGGCTATTGACGACGGTCCAGAATCAGTTGCTTAAGGGAAAGATTCGAGGACAACACCTCGTAATTTTGAACCACGGTCAGATGACGAAGCAACACCTGAGCTCGCACCCCACTCTCTGAAATTCAACACCAATCCAACCTAAGATCAGAGGACAAAACCTTATCAGTATGTAGCCTCAAGATCGGAAAGTCCCTGGTTCGAATCCGGATCAGTCCACGGATTTTGTAAACATATGGTGTGGAGGCGGTTGGTTCTCCTGAAATCTGTCATGGCCGAAAGTCTTCACGTTGGGTTGGTGTGTAATTTTCAGAATGGAGTGCCAGCTCAGGTGTTTCCTCGTCATGTCATCTGACTATGGTTCAAAATTACGTGGTGTTGTCCTCCAATCTTTCCCTTAGGGGATTGATCCCGGAACGTCGTCAATAGCCCGTTGTGTTGCTCTAGTACGACGTTAACTAAAAATTACTTTACCGTTTGTTAATATGCTACATTTCAAAGTGGTACCGAGCCGCTGTGGCTCAGAAGGTATGACCACTCCGGTAGCAAGTTTGAGTTGTAGGTGGCGCAGTTTCGATTCACGTCAGGTGTATTTCTGTTTTCGGTGCCACTAAAACTTTCCATTGGATGTGTATGTCTATTGCTTGCTTTTGTACTTATTTCTGGCGATGCACGGCCTAACATGTCCCTTTCGACATAATATAGTCCGTTGTGTTGCTCTAGTACGACGTTAACTAAAATTACCATTACCCTTTCGACATAAAATCATAAAACCAACCAAACAATTGGGTTACGCGGCCTCATTCCTTTACGATGACAGTATGGTTCATTATACGATTATGGTATAATATTTATTTAAGATGCGTCTTGTATGCATTGGTATGGTATTTTAAACAACGTAGTTCTGGAGGAATACAATGGGCTATCGACGACGGTCTGGGATCAACCCCCGAAGGGAAATATCAGACATCAACACGTGATTTTGAACTATGGTTAGATGACGAGGCCACACCCGAGCTCTCAAACCACTCTCCTAACTTCCACACCAAAGATGCGTGGAAGTTTGGAGAGTGGAGTGACAGCTCAGTTGTTACCTCGTCATCTGACCGTGGTTCAAAAATTACGTGATGGTGTCCTCGAATCTTTCCCAAAGAGGATTGATCCCGGACCGTCGTCAATAGCCCGTTGTGTTGCTTTTTAGTAAGACGTTAATTAAAAATTACCAATTACCACAACAAAGATGCATCAGACAGACGTAAAGTAATAGGTTGGTAGGTATATATTTTAATTAACGTCCTACTGGAGCACTACATCGGGTATTGACGACATACGGGATCAACCATCGAAGGGAAAGATCCGAGGCCATCATATAATATTGAATAATTGCAGATGACAAGGTAAGTCATGATCTAGCACTCCACTCTCCAAATATACACACCAACAGTACGTGTGGACTCTCTACCATGCCAATTGAACCAGTCGCCTCTACAGCCTATGCTTGAATTATTTTGGGGGCGACTCCGAAGAGTGCTAGCTCCGCGACTAACAGTTTATTGTACTGAGACAGCAAATGCTTACAGACATTCATGGACTGACGCGGGTTCGAACCAGGAACCTTCTTAACACCTTTACCACCAGACCGGTTGGTGGGTAAATCCTCCGAGGGAAAGATCCAGAGAACACCTTCTAAATTTGAACCACGGTCAAAAATTTGGTATTCGATGGTTTGGGTGAGGTTAAGCAGGTAGTTGATTAACGTCACGTTGCAGCAGCATAATGGGTTATAGGCGATGGTACGTGATCAATCCTCAAGAGAGAGATCCGTCACCACGTAAACTTCTACCACGTTCAGATGATGCAATAAAATTTCACACTACGCTCACGTGAAGACACTTAAGACTACGACAGATTTAACGTTCTTTCGTATAAATGACAGTGTGTGACTGGACCGAATATCAAACTCACAATTTTATGTTTATTAATTCGTTACTCTTCCAAATCAGATTACCTAGACTCTTTTATATAGGTTAAACAGTTAATTGACAATACACAGGTGTAACACAACGGTCTGTGGGCGACGTCCAGGATCTACCTCGAAGGAAAACACGTAATTTTTAACCACCGTCAGATGACATGCGAAAGCATAAGCTAACACATAACTGTTCGACCTTACCACGCCACGTTTTCGATCATTTAACGAGGAATCGCTAAGTAGTACACAAGACAAGATTTGGGTCTGGGAAGATTTTAATTTCGCCCAAATGCTATCGGCCTGATACGCATTGTGGTTACTTTAAAATGTAATTTAGCCATTTTGCATTCAATTCAATTGTTAATGATAATTATATTCTCATAGAAATTAACTTTCAGTATAACTCTTGATGGCGAGCAAAATGCAGCCTAGTGAAAATTACTAAAAACCCATTTTCAGGCCTTAAATAAATGAATATCCCAGTCACCCCAATGATTTGTATCTTTATTTTCATTATGAATTTAAGGCTTACAAGTATTCATAATTTTTATTTAATCCTAGACTGTTTACGTAAGAAGTAATTTAAATTTTTAAAAAGTATACTCCAGTACTTTCTTGACACTCACTTTAAATATATCTCAATATCAAACTATCACAATACTTCATTTTATTTCTTTTCCCATCTACTTCTGTTAATTTTTACTCTACATTCCCTTGTTATTTGACGCTTAACATTTGACCTTAAGGATTTCAATGACATTTAATCTCTACATTTCATCTGCCAGAGAAGGTACACGATTGTACTGTTATATTCCACCCGGACATACGAAAGCAATCTAAGGATCATGTTACTACAAGTTTTGGTTCAATGATCTTGGGTATATAAAACCATTACAAAGGCTAATTTTATATTTCCCTGTGTGATATAACCACTCAACTGAAAACCTTTTCTGGGCACATATAATATCTTGTTTAACGGTAGAACAAATGCGTTGTAAAGCAAGGGAACAATGTTGAAAAATGATGTCGCTGCATGTTGCCTACTTTCATTGAAATTAAGTTCGTTACATTAATTACATATAGCTAACACGTAACATGGCTTTTTTAAGACAGATCTACTTTATCTTAAATACAAATTTTTCATATAAAAAATTAAAGGAAAGACAGGCAGGTATTTAATTAGAATCATGGAAAGTATAAGTTGTAAAACGCATCCTGCAAACATTTCATAGAATATTATCAATCGTATATAAATGAAACTAAAGAATACTTCAGGTGTGTTTAGAAAGCACTCTGGTTTGGTAAACTATTACGGTATTACAAAATTATGTGTATTTTTGAAAGGATTGTATATTAATTCGATTTTATATTGTATGTTTTTCATTTAAGTTGATGGAATATAATCTGTTTAAAATAACAACCGCAAAAAAGAATTTCGATGTTCCTGTACCTTTTAATTTCCTTTCCAACTCTCGTCTGAGAAAAAGCCATTTTTTATTTGTCATACAACATGAACAAAGCAAAATAAAAATAAGTTGATTTATTGAAACTAAATTCTGGCTTATTATAAGAATTACATGTAATTATTTATAAAAGATACAATCTTTCCGTTGAAACATGCCCCTTGCATAAAATTTGCAGATTTGAGACACAGATATATCATCGTTAAAACGCATCGTCACTACATACTATTCAAAAATGTTTAACTACCGTATGCACTCTACTTTGTATTACTTGGTGCCAAAGCTTCAGTGCTTCCAAGTTCAACATTCAAAGTAGAACCTGAAATTAAAACAACTTTCCATTGCTTAAAAATATATATTTAAAATAAACCTTCACCAATAGAGTAGTGATTAATTTCACTATTATCTGTCGATTTGACAGAAATCTATCTAAAAATGTATTTTTACGTGAAACTTCTTAGAGTTATTCGATTTTACGAAAGAAATTTTCCACTGTCCATTCATTTTAAAGAACTAGCTGAATTCCATAATTCAGTTTCTTAGAAGTATTGATTGTCTTGATCACGTATACGTATTTATAATAATAAGGATATGTAAGTAATTTAAATTTCGTACATTGTTCACGGGGACATGTATGAAATTATTTTTAACGAAATTTTCTTGCACAAGAGAATTTTTAAATGAAATATTTATCGGGAGATTTGCTTACAACGTGGTGTGGGATTATCCTTAAGGCAATGGTTTTTCAGGTAGACGATCTTTAATCAAATACTTTTAGAGATTACCTTTAAAGGAATGTACTTGCCATAGTGCAATCAATAAAATATTTTCTTCAGTGTTCAAGGGAAGGGTTTTTGTTAAGTTTTTTTGTTCTTTTGTCTTTTACGGGATATTTCAAGCAGAATTTTCCTTCAGTAGGGAATTTATAGTATAATTTTTTGCATTACGCTTCAATGTAATTTTTTGTGTGCTAGGTTCCTCCAGGCAATAAATTTGATAATGTTATGATGATTTCTGCGAGAATCATGAAAGGATTTCTCACGAAATGATCTTCAAGTGAAACAATTTTCTAAAACAGAATAGTTAAAGTTAAATTTCTCCGACACGGATTATTGAAAGGCAATGTTTTGGGTAGAAACAGTTTCTGTAAAAGAATCCTCAAAGTACTTTCGGCAACTGGATTCTTGAAATACCTTTTCTTTTAGTCTATAACATTGATATATTCTTCATCAGAATCTACAACATTGTTGTATTCTTTATCAGAGTCTACAGCATTGAAACTTTCTTCAACATTGCTAGACTCTTTACAAGAATCTTGAACACAGATAGATTGTTTATAAGTGCCTTGAATATGGATAGATTGTTTATCAGTGTCTTGTGTGAATATGGATAGATTCTTTATCAAAAACTGTAAGTGGTATATTTTCTTTATCAAAAACCTGAGCTGCGATATCTTCTTCATCACAATTTTTTATTAATATATTTCCTTCAATACAATCTTCAATCGAGATATTCCCTTTATTATAATCTTACATTGAGATATTACGTTCCTTAAACTTTTGAATAGATATATTTCCTTCCTCTAAATACTTTATGCCTAATTTTACAAGGAATGAAATATCTGCAACAGAAAATTTATGCTGATCATCTGCATAATTTTCTGTAGTGAAAGGAAGTCTTGTAGATGTATTTATGAGAGAATTATCAGTTAAACACTGGAAATCATATTTTCGCATACCTTGAATATGAATATTTTCTTCATCAGAAGCTTGTTTCTGGATATTTTCTTCTTCAGAATATTGTTTCTGGATATTTCCTACACCACAATTTTCAATAGGAATGTTTTCTACAGCTTTATATTCAATAGGGATATTTCCTTGAGTACAATCTGCAATAGGGATATCTTCTGCATCCTTATTATCAATAGGGGTGTTTTCTACATTACAATTTTGAATTGGGTTGTGTTCTGCATTATAATTATCAATAGGGATTTTTTCTTCATCACAAACTCCACTATTGATGATTTCGTCATCACAAGCTTCACTAGTGATACTTTCGTCATCAGAAACTACACTTATGATACTTTCATCACCATAAACTTCACTAGTGATACTTTCATCATCATAAATTTCAGTAGGGATACTTTCGTCATCAAAAACTTCACTAGGGATATTTTCGTCATCACAAACTTGAACTGGCACATTTTCTGCTACACAAATGTGAGCTGGAACATTTTCTTCATCAAAAACATGAAGTGAGATATTTTCTTCATCACAAACGTGAACTGGAATATGTTCATCACAAACTTGAACTGGTACATTTTCTTCGTCACAAACTTGAACTGGTATATTTTCTTCATCACAAACTTGAACTGGTATATTTTCTTCATCGCAAACTTCAGCTGGAATATTTTCCTGACAAACGTGAACTGGAATATCTTCTACATCACAACCTTGAATTGATATATGTGCACCATGTTGTTTAATAGGAGAGAGCCTTGTAGATTCATTTGTGGCAGAAGTATCAGTTAAACATTTCTTGCTTACCAAATCGTTAGGAGTTTTATTTTTAAATTTTTTAAAAGTACGTTTTAGTACAGAATTATTAGTAGAAACTTTCTTTTCGACAGCAATTCTTGGAGAAATTTCTTTCACGTGATTGCGAGAAATTTCACTTCCAACAAAAGTAGGAAACATTTGCACTTTATCAGATTCTGTTTTACTACGATTTTGCAATCCTTGTGAAGATTTATAGATAATTTTACTGTCAGCGAAAAATTTAGTAATTTCTTCAACTGAAGTCGTATTTGATCTTTTCCGTTTTCTAACAGAAATCGTATTGGAACTTTTCCGTTTCCCATTATAAATACTATTGATAGTTTTATTTTTTTCAATAGAATCTTTATAGGAAGATTTTGATGTTTTCATTCCAGGAGAAATTTTACTAAACATTATCTGCCCAACAGAATAATCAATACGAATTGCTTGCCCCAAAGACATTGTTTTACAAACATAATTGTTAGGTACTTTGTTTTCAACAGAAGTTTCATCAGTAGACATTTTCTTTTTAACAATACTCCTAACCCCCAAATTTTTTGAAGATAATCTACATTTTGTTATATTGGATTCGTTGATAATCGGAACGGGAAGTTCGAAATTTCTTACTGCAATATCTTGTTGAGGAAATCCCAATTTTCTTAAGCAACTAAACGAAATGTACTTCACACCCGAATCTTGAATAATGGTGTTGCTTGTTGACTTCTTGCAACCTTGACTCGTTGTAGGCTGATCGATCTCTTCTGCATCGTTAATAATCGTATCATCTGAATTTGTATTAGAGGACACGTAATTTTTGCAATATTCTTGAAGATCCAGCCACGAACTGCAAGTAAATCTAGCAGTTCTCTTCAATTTCGTTATGGCATCACACAGCAGTCCCATTGCACGTTGCGGTGCGTCTGGAACACCGTTTTTGTAAAAAAGTGCAGCGTAGGATGAAACAAGAACGCAAGATTGCATCAGCATGGCTGGGTGGTAATCAGATTCCACGAAGAGACTGAACACGAATTTGGCGCCGTCGTCAAAATCCCACATTGTGATATTGCTGCCTTTCCTCTTGATTGTGTTAAACATGTCTGCCACAAACTCTCTCTTTTGAGACCACATCTTGTGAGCTGCCAGTGACATATTTTCAGTAAACATCGTGCGGGTTTCATTAGGGATGTAAACATTCGGTTTCCATTCAGTTTTGTGTAACTGCATGATCTTCCTGACAAAAGCAATTGAAAAAGAGTATTCAAAATGTAACGAATCCATCTAATACACCGGATGAAAAGTGTCAATTTAAAGCAATAAGCAATTTCTTTATTCCGTTTATCAGTCCAGTTTTGACAAGACTCCCCTATGGACGTTATTGAGATAATATCTGCAATCACTGATAGTGTCAGATAAACTAAAGCAACGGGCAGTGCTGTATATTCCGTACTTACGTATAGCTTTTGGAAAACAGACCTCAAGTATGTTATTGTAATACTTGGTCAGATAGAAGGACTGTGCAATTTTCATTCGAAATGTGAACCCAGTGAATCATGGTAATATTGTCATCTACAAATATATTATTTTAGTAGGTAGATACTTAAATAATGTCGAACACGATGAGCTTTTGGAGATGGTAAGGGATTTGTCCGAAAACAAAGTAGATTTGTCCGAAAACAAAGTATATTATCATTTGACCATAATTAAAAATTACGAGGAGTTGTCCTTGGATCGTTCTCAATGGAATTCATCCCGGACTAACGCCAATAGCCCTATGCATAGTTCCAGAGCCATGTTAATTAAGCACTTGCATGTCTGCTTTTGGGGATTGATCCCGGCACGTCTACAATGGCCATATATGTGGACCCTCGACCATGCTGTTTTCCAACAAACCTATATATTGGGATTGATCCCGGAACGTCGTCAAGAGTTTTCTGTGTTGCTCAAGAGCCACGTTACTTTAGTACCAACCTGACCTTCATGATTGATCCGGACCGTCACCAAATGCCTTCTGTGTTGCTCCAGAGACATGTTAATTAAGTATTTACGTACCAACCCTTGGGTATTGATCGCGGACCGTCAGCAATAGCCCAATATGTTGCCCCTAGTCGACGTAATTTACCCATAATCCTACATTTTGGGATTGATCCCGGACCGTCACCAAAAGCACTGTGTTGTTCCAGTGCCACGATATTTAAGTACTTACCTAACTCAATTTGTGTTGCACTAGTACGACGTTGATTGAAAAATGACCAAGTACCTTCCTCAAAATTACGTAATGTTGTGATTGGATCTTTCCCTTCAGGTTTGATCCCAGATCGTCCACAATATAGCCCGTTGTAGTCCTACAGTGTGCCGTTAGTTAAAATACCTACCAACTGAAAGCGAAAGATCTTAGATAGGTAGTTAGGTATTTTTTAATTAACGTCATACTAGAGCAACGAACTACTGACCGTCGCAACGGTCCGATATTTAAATCTCAAAAGGGAACAATACCACGTGATTTTGAACCACAGTCAAATGACGAAGAAAGTTCTTAGGAAAACATCACGAAATTTTGTAACCCAATCAAATGACAAGAGAAACATCTGAGCCGGCACTCCACTCTAAAAAGAGAGTAGGTACCATCATATGTGTCCCCTCATCATTTGACTGCGGTGCAAAAAAATTACTTAGATTTGTCCTCGGATCTTTACATAGGGTTTGATCCAGGACAGTCGCCAATATACCGTTGTGTTTTAGAGTGTGACGTTAATTAAAATCTTTACCTACCTTCATCCCACTCAACATGAGGACGTTTCAGGATAATACAGATTTTACTTGCTCCAGTAGAACAATGGGCTTTGTTGAACCGAGTTTCAAACTAGCAAACCTCCATTTCATAATGTCGACCAACCGGCCTGGTGTTTAAGGTGTTAGTCTCTACATCGGAAGGTACCTGGTTCTAATCCGGGTGAGTGCATGTATAATTGTAAACGTATTGTGGTAATGGTAATTTTTTTTAGTTAACGTCGTACTAGAGCAACACAACGGGCTATTGACGACGGTCCGGGATCAGTCCCTTAAGGGAACATCCGAGGACAACACCTCGTAGTTTTGAACCACGGTCAGATGACGAAGCAACACCTGAACTGGCACCCCACTCTCCAAACTTCCACGGCAAACCAACATGAGAACTTTTGGCCACGACAGATTTATGGTGCACCAGCCGTCTGTACACCATATGTTTACAAACATCCATGCCCGGACCCGGATTCGAACCAGTAAACTTCCTATCTAGAGGCTAACACCTTAACCACTATACCGGTTGGTCGGCGTTCAGTGAGCAAGCCTCAATCCCTTAGCTCAGTGAACAAGCTCTCTGAGCTAACACCTTAAATATTCTTTCACAGTCCTCTAACGGTCATATATACAAGTCTCGAGTTGGGTCGAGGATCAGTTGATCCGCGTATCAGAGTTAACTTGCGGATCAAGAACCGTTTTCTCAAACGTCGAATTAAGAGATCCATTGATTAAATCAATGAGCTTTGTAACACGACATGCGATTGTCTAAAGAGCATCACTTGATTTGTTCAACCTACTGGCGGAAGTATTAGAGCGCAAACTTTAGTTTTTTATACAAACCCGGGTATTGATGAGCTATGGAATCCTCAAGAAGGAATTTTTTTTTGAAACAGAAACGTTGTTGGCTTGTCAACGAAAAGAGACATATAATTGAAAACAAAATTACTAACCCAGTTGGTAACAATGAAAAGTCAGATGTGTTGCAGTTTATTTATTCTTTCAGATGATATAATAATAAACAGACGACTTTATACTTTTTTCCAAGGTGTCATCCACCAATTTTTATACTTTAGGTAATTCAAAAATATCACTTTTTTTACAAATGTATTTTAGTTTATTATTTGGTTGGCACTAATCTGAGTCGTAAAAAATTTGCATACTTTGAAATCGTCGGAAAATTCTATATTTAGCGATATTTCAAACGACGTTATACTTTTTTCCAGGGCTGTATGAACACGTTGGCCATCTTAGAAAATTTGGGAACATGTGTTCATAATTTTTCTATAACTGATTTGCTGACACATCAGGAGTGTGTTTAAATGCTTATCAGAAATACATATTTTTATCTTAATGTATAAAAGGCAAATTTGTCGTGATGTACATGAATCACTTTTCGTTCTTACTCCAAATGATTTAAGTGGTATAAAAATAAATGTCCATGGAGAAATTACTCACAGTAAGTAATTAAATTAGACCATAATAGAGAAATTAACTACTTAAGTTTATATTCACAAATCTGTAGGTGGAGTAATATGTGTAAGAATTCCACACAAAAATGTATTTTACCAAACATTTATTCCAAAGTAGGAATTCTGATTTATTTTTTGTCGCACAATAATTATTCAATTATGAATACAGATTTGATGTTTCGCAAACGATTTTAATTTTTCCTTGGCTTTAGAATTCAATGCATTTACTTTCATTTGATAGGTTCAGGTGGGGTAAATAGGCCAACAGGATCTTCAAGGCGCTACTAGTAAAATGTTTTAGTTGAAAACTTTTTAAGGAACTAGTGAGTATTACTTTTCATCAAAATAGGATTTATAATTAATGAGGTAGCTTTTGCTTGGACAACCCAATGTACCCCACATGACCCTATTCTTTTGCTATTGGCTATATAAAAGGAGTTTTTTTATAAATATTTTAACTAGTTGTAAATTATTTTTTAGGCAACACTTCCTTTGTTAGATTCCAGATATGGTTGGTTTAGGTTTAATGGCGCAAGGTCCAATAGTGGACAAGCTGCGCCAGACACAAAACGAAATTAGACCCAGTAAAATCAATAAAATATTTAAGAATATATCCAGTCAAGTAAAGATTACAGATATGACATCCAGTGCATCATTTGTTTTAACCCAAAATGAGAGATTTTGTTGTAAGAAAGAAGCATCAGCCTCCAGCATCTGCAAAAGCTGCAGAAGTATAAAGTGAACAGGCTAAATCGAGAAAAAAAAAACGCTATTGCAGCTGAACATAAACTAAATATGCAAAATGAGGTTGATTTAATGAAACAAAAAATAAGCAATGAAATTAAGCAATCACATAAAGAACATGAATTAAGAATGAAGGAACATGAATTGAGAATGAAGGAACGTGAATTGTGAATGAAGGAACATGAATTGAGAATGAAGGAACATGAATTGAGAATGAAGGAACATGAATTAAGAATGAAGGAACATGAATTAAGAATGAAGGAACATGAATTAAGAATGAAGGAACATGAATTAAGAATGAAGGAACATGAATTAAGAATGAAGGAACATGAATTGAGAATGAAGGAACATGAATTAAGAATGAAGGAACATGAATTGAGAATGAAGGAACATGAATTAAGAATGAAGGAACATGAATTAAGAATGAAGGAACATGAATTAAGAATGAAGGAACATGAATTAAGAATGAAGGAACATGAATTAAGAATGAAGGAACATGAATTGAGAATGAAGGAACATGAATTAAGAATGAAGGAACATGAATTGAGAATGAAGGAACATGAATTAAGAATGAAGGAACATGAATTGAGAATGAAGGAACATGAATTGGGAATGAAGGAACATGAATTAAGAATGAAGGAATAGGAAATAAGAATGAAATAACATGAAAGTTCTTCATACTAAACTTGTTTACTATGAAAAGCTAATTTAAATCATTAGTTTTCACTCATTTCTCTCTAATTGTAAATCAAAACACATAACGTGAGAACGTTGTGTATTTTATGAGTAAAAGTGTATTTATAAAATGCATTTAAGCTTCTTTTTTTTTTTTTTTTTTTTTGCAAGGAGCTAGCGTTGGTGGTTATTTGTCAGGGAGCACCCAACAGGTCGAAGCTTGTAATTTTATTTCTAAAATACACATATATTTAAATTTACAACATTTTCATTCAGAATACATATATTACATAAATTTTACTGAATTATAAATTTTACTGAATATAATAATACGTAAATTTTACTGCATAATATAATAATATATAAATTTTACTGAATAATATAATATTATATAAATTTTACTGAATAATATAATAATATATAAATTTACTGAATAATATAATAATATATAAATTTTACTGAATAATATAATAATATATAAATTTTACTGAATAATATAATAATATATAAATTTTACTGAAAAAAATCTTTGAACAATTGTATTTCTTTTTGCGATTCCAACTACGTACTCTTGGGTATTGATAGGGCGATCTTCTTCGGGATATCCCTTCAACAAACGCATCTCACATGCCCGTGACAATATTGTGCAATGCTGTAGTTGCAACAATTATTGTTTGAGCATTCTGCAGACTGCATATTTTAGTGCTTCTGATAAACCAGCAAATATTCTCTTCCAAACACCATATTGCCTCTGAGCACTATTTCGGGCTAATATGAGCCATGCTGTACCTTTCAAAATAAATAAGTTTATTATACTTCGGTAAATAATGTGCAAAAGAAATCAAGTCATAATACAAGTTAAACCTGGAATGATACAACCTTTCAAGCTTCTGAATTGCAGTTGTAAGGGAGGTCTGGTGAAAATAAGATTTGTGAATTGCATTAAATTATTCACTGGGAGACCCAAAACAATCGACAGCGTAAAAAAATAAAAGTTACTGGTCGCAAGAACCATTGTATACGAGAATATACTGATCCGCTGCCATAATAGCTGGCTGTAACGTTTTATGGAAACTTTTTTTTATATTTTGCTTTATTCCAGCCACAATGATACAGCAGGCAAAGGATCAAAATCTTGAATGCCTGGTGTATCCAGATATACTCTCATGAGGTCTAACAGAGAGCTGCCAGTTGATTTCAAGTGGTTTTTGATATCGCTCATTTTTCTAGAACCTCTTTCCACTTCTGCTGATGTACAAGGAATGCAATGCATAGCATCCAAAAGGGCCAAAATACTCTCATGACCAATATAGAATTGGGAATTTATACTTTCCCGTGTTTGGTTTCTATTGTGACGACCAGTCGATCGTCAACTGCCAATTATTCTAGAGGCGCCGATTATTGTGTTTACCAACTGTAGGCATAAATCAGAAACGACTCTTGACATGATCTGTAATAAAAATAAGACTGAATAAATATTTACCTTCTGAGGAATACTTGAGGTAGACAAAAATGGGTTTAATATATATGGCCTCAATAGTTAGGTTTCAGCTGGGGCATCACCAGGATTTAAGATAGACATATGGGAGCACTCGATCATTCCAAGTATTCCAGGAAAACGGCTTCGATGGTAAAACATCCGACTTATCTGAAAAAAAAAGACATAATATATCAAATGAAAAATAAGCCTAAAATGTTCACTAATTAATCAATGTCACCAAAGGTAACCAAATTCGTGTAACTCAATTCGCATAAATTTTTTCCACATACTTTCCTTACAACCTAAAGTCCTACTATTTGCATTTTAATCAGATAGCAGTGAACTGATTACTGGAATTTCTTGGTAGTTTTCTGCATTTATTTCTTCAGTACTAATTAATAGTACTTCATACAAATTTAACTTTAAAAATATGAAATTGATTAACGAAATAATAGGATTTTCTCGACAATTTATAAAAAATAGAGTAGAAAGTAATATTTAACGAGTTACTCGCATCCCGTCGCTCTATTTCTGTTGAAGGTAACTTCACATAAAGAGGTCTTAGTTAAGCCAAGAATCTTGCAACTCAGTTGAGAGCTCGGCTGGTTGAAGGCTCACTAATCAAGCTCAAGTCACCAATTGTCGTTTGAAAGGCTCCTTCGGCGAACAATCGCACAGCATCGCAGACCTTTTCTGTCACTCTGAGGGCTCCGTTCCTTGGTGTCTGGGAATCTAATTTGGGTGCAAGAATACCCACTATCAATTCAACGTTGGATTTGTTGAAACGATATTGTTTCCTCTCTCTTCTGGAAACAATGTGAATCGCTTTTCAAGGTGTTCAAGCATTTGAAGTGCTTCAATATCAGAAAAGTCTTTCATATCAGCCATGTTGTTTTGTTGACACTTTCTGCTGCAGTTGTATGCTAGTATTGCGCATGCGTTAACTCTGACTCGAGTGTTAACCCGCCGATTTCGGTAATTGGTAATTTTTAATTAACGTGAGACTAGAGCAACAGAACGGGCTATTAACGACGGTCCGGGATCAATCCCTTAATGGAAAGATCCGAGGACAACACCTAGTAATTTTGAACCATGGTCAGATGACTAGGCAACACCTGAGCTGGCACACCACTCTCCAAACTTCCACACCAACCCAACGTGAGGAATTTCGGCGACGACAGATTTAAGGTGCACCAGCCGCCTCTACACCATACGTTTACAAACATCCATGCCTGGACCCAGATTCTAACCATGAACCTTCCGATCTAGAGGCAAACACCTTAACCACTATACCGGTTTTGTGGATTTTGGAGAGCAGGGTTAGAGCTCAAGTGTTACATCTTTATCAGAAAGTGACACAGAATTACGTGGTATATGTCCTTGGTAATGGTAATTGTAATTTTTTAATAACGTCAGTCTAGAGCAGGGGTGGCCAACCTTTTACATACCATGCGCCAATTTTATTTCATATACGAGTTCAGATGCACCATATGTCTACCTTTTTACATTCAAGATTGGGATAGGATCCGCTTCACTTAGGGGAAACTAAATTAGTTAATGTGAGCCAGTTGAAGGACCCGCGTTTATTGGAGCACCAACATACACTAGTAAGAGATGATCTCTTGGACATGAGGGCGATCGCAGTCATAGAGCCCGCTGATGGTGCTACAGCTGCCATGTCGTTTGGTGAAGATAACTATGGACCACAGTTGACGAATATAATGAGAGAGCTCTGAGAAAAATGGAGCTCCGAGAGCGAGGTCAGGTTGTAACTTGGAGTCGTCTGTTCTCTCTACTTGCTAGAAGGAAACTTGGCATATTCTTAATATATTTTCTATATAAGTAGGTTTATAGAAAAAATTATCATTTATAATGATTCAATTATTGTACGTATTACAGCACATAAACGTTACTGACCATTAAGGGCACTGGGAAGTCACAATTCTTCAAAAAATCGAATTTTTGATTTCAATTGCATTTAATAGAGGGCACCAATACGAATCGATTGATGTATCACTTATTACGTAAAATGCATTTTAAGTTACTAAAATTTCGTTTTGAAATTATTCTTTTTGGTTTCGGTTTCAGGTTTGAAGTTTCGATTTTGCCGACAATGAATTATATTTTTAGTATATCTTTGTATAAATATACATTTTAATCGATTGGTAACAGGTTTAACTGCGACTGTTATTATATTTAACCCCAAATTTTGTTTACTTGTTCTTTCGAAAGTTCTTATCGATAAGGTAAGGAAATGCTATTTTGTAGTTTGTTGTTGTTTTCTCAAAATGATACATTTTTATCTTCAGGTGCGCTCTGTGAAAAAACTATTAAAGCTATCAGTCTGAAATTTTGCATACACGTGTATTTATATTAGGCAATTATGTTATATAAACTATTGACGAAATATGAACATAATTTTTTTTAATGGGTGAATGATACATTTTTATCTTCAGGTGCACTCTGTGAAAAAACTATTAAAGCTATCAGTCTGAAATTTTGCATACACGTGTATTTATATTAGGCAATTATGTTATATAAACTATTGACGAAATATGTACATAATTTTTTTTTAATGGGTGATTAGTAGGTATAAAATCACAAAAGTTTCATAAACTGATTTAAATTGTGCCTAAAAATTTTTTTTTCCTGGTTATTTTCAACAAAAAATGCTTTAATGAATTCAAAAAACATTTCTAATGATAGGGAAAAAAGTTGCAACTCAATATCTCTCTATATTAAAAAAAAGTTACCGCCGCCGCCGCCGCAGAATTGAAATTTTTGTTGTTTAGCTCCATTCTTAGACGGTTTCCCGAGAAAGTACTGATCGGAAAAATATGAAATTAACATGCTTTGTTCTTCATCGTATTCCCTGGATAATTATTAAGATTTTTTTCCGATGCGGCTATTAGTTTAGGTTTTATTAAGTGTTAAAGTTGAAGAAGTGAAATTTCTTCCGCGAGTGAGCAAAACACATTCAAAATTTCAGTCTTTAGTCGTGAGTTTTTTTTTAAGAGTACCTCTCAACGTAAATTTTTGCAGCTCGTCGAGTTTTTTTTGAAATTTAAATGTGGTTCTTGATAATATTTTTTTGAAATTCGGGAAAAATCGGGACATTTTTGTTACTTTTTTTTAAAACTGCCGTATCTATATCTAATTACTATTAGTTTTTAATTTTTAAAATATCGCAGTATACCTCAGAATATACTCTTACTTACGGTACTATTATTTTTGAAATCGGTTAATAATTAAATTGGATGCGATCAAAAGTTCGTGATACAAAATTCGGAATCTTCGGATATTTTCGCTACGTTTTGTTAAAACCGTTATGTCTACGGCAAAAACCATTATTTTTTAAATTTGAGAACATCACTGAATACACTATATTACACTCTTTCTTATGGTACAATTATTTTTCAAATTGGTTAATAAACAAAATCGATGCAATTAAAAGTAGGTCATACAATTTTCGGAACTTTCAGATCGTAACTTCCGATACAAAACTAAAATGGTCATATCTATATAGTATTACTGTTAGTTTTTAATTTTAAAAATATTGCAGTATACCTCACAATGTACTCTTTCTTACGGTACAATTATTTTTAAAATCGGTTCATAAATAAATTCGATGCAATCAAAAGTTGGTGACACAAATTTCGTATTTTTCAGTTCGCATAGCTGGTTCCGCAAACAGCAGTGGGTTGCATTTTCTACTATCGGGTTTGCCAGATATCAAATTTATCGTAGCAACAATTGCCATAAAAACGATTTCTTTTTATTTGGCGAGGAAAAAGGCTCGCTTTTTTCCCTCTGTTCTCAAGACAGTTTACCGACAAAGTACAATCGTAAAGTTTTGATATTAACACTGTTTACTTAAAATTGTACAGGGAACAAGATACAGAAGATTTTTTACTGATGCGGCTATTAGTTTAGGGTGCATTAAGTGTTAAAGCAAAAAAAAGTGAAATCAATTGGGAAATAAGTATTGGTTTGAGAAAGCAAACCAAACGGGATTGCGTAGCAATCCGTGGGGTCGGCGAGCGTAAGCGAGCAGGGCGCGAAGCCCTCGCTGTGACGTCATGTACCGGAAAGTGAAATCAGCATAATACGAATTATTCAGATAGTTTCACTCTGTGAAAGGAATGTTGGTTTGCGAAGCAAACCAAATGACATCTGTGAAAGGAGTGTTGGTTTGCGAAGCAAACCAAATGGGATTGCGCAGCAATCCCCGGGGGTTGGCGAGCGTAAGCGAGCAGGGGGCGGAGCCCCCTAGTATATTAAAGTTTTTTTACAGAGCGCACCCAAAGTGAACTCACTGTATTGAATTTTTTTTCACCGAGTTCTATATAAATATACTCTCTACAAAATATTTTTACTTTTAAAATTTTTATTTCATAGCTTGAATTAGTTTTAAAAGGCATTACAAACATGCGTACAAAAGTTTATATTGGTACTTATAGTAGCTTAAATTTTATTCGAATATTGGTCACATTTTCATGATTTCTGGCCTTTGATGACTTCCCGGTGCCTTTAATAAGACTTTTGAGCTTGTTTCGATTTCGCTAGTCTTTTAATGTATGCTGTTAAATTTGTTACTGAGAGCAGCCGAGGAAAATTCTTCAAATTTGAATAAGGTCATTCGCGAAATCGTTTTGCTTTTAATAAATTTCATGGATGAAGAAGTTTGTGCATGTATGTCGTTCCCAAACGACATATTTTTTTTGCAAATTTTCTTAGTTCTGGGGTTTTCTAATGTTTACAGAAATTAATCACGTCAAAAGCCATTTAGATTTGAAAAAATCAAATCTGCTTATCAAATTTCATTTTCAAAAATGGATTTGATTTTAAAAAATTGCGACGAACTGATGAGTATGAAGGTTGTATGAATTGAACTGAGAGCACTCTGATTTTGAAAGTATGAAGATTGATTCAGTTATGGCGCCTACTTCAAAAGAATAAGTAGGCGAAAGGATGTAATGCGCCACTTGTTTTCATCTAATGCGCCCCGTTTGGCGCATGCGCCACAGGTTGGTCACCCCTGGTCTAGAGCAACACAACGGGCTATTCGCAACAGTCCGGGATCTATCCTCTAAGGCAGTGCTCCCCAACATTTTTATCGCCGCGGACCGGATCATCGTTTGATAATTTTAACGCGGCCCGCTATAAATATAAATATAGCGGGCTGATATATAAATATAGCGCTGATAAAGTGGAGGGGGGGACGTTAATTGTTTATATTTTTGATTGTTTATATTTTAGATTGTTTTGATTTAATAATTTTAATTTAATTGTATTTAAACATGCCTTCAAAATAAAATACAGTTACACCAAAAAATGAATATAAAGTGATTTAACATTTTAACTCACTAGAACGCTAAATTAATGAGAACCCTGAGCTTGTTTCTATGCAACGAGACAGTTCCATCTGGAGGTAAAAAAATTGGTAATTTTTAGTTAACGTCGTACTAGAGCAACACAACGGGCTATTGACGACGGTCCGGGATCAGTCCCTTAAGGGAAAGATCCGAGGACAACACCTCGTAATTTTGAACCACGGTCAGATGACGAAGCAACACCTGAGCTGGCACCCCACTCTCCAAACTTCCACGCCAACCCAACGTGAGGACTTTCGGCCACGACAGATTTAAGGTGCACCAGCCGCCTCTACACCATACGTTTACAAACATCCATGCCCGGACCCGGATTCGAACCAGGAACCTTCAGATCTAGAGGCTAACACCTTAACCACTATACCGGTTGGTCGGCTCCATCCGGAGGTAATAGGAAACAATGACACCCGAAGTGTGTTGCTTATGTCCAGTTTATTCCGTTGTTTGGTTTTGGTTGCTGTCAATGCAGAAAACCCCGATTCACACAGATAGGTTGTCGGAAATGGCAACGGGGATTTAAGTGCTGTGGTGGCAATTTTAGGGTATTCCGCCATGACTTTAATCCAGAACACCGGCAGAGTTGTTGTCTCGAACGTAGTTTTAAGGCCGCCTTCATTTGCAATCTCGAGCAGTTGATCTTCTTGCACAGACATGCTAGATTCGCCTGATTTGTTGACAAATGGGTTGCGGATCCATTCCTTACTAGTTCGTGGGTCTTTTGTGGTTGAGAAGTAGAGATCAAACTCTTGCAAAGACAGGTGATCATGTACCAACTGGGAGAATGAATGTTTAAGCTGTCTCGCCTAAAATCCCCGCTAATGTCTGAAACATGTCTAAAATGCCTCTGTTCACGCGTCGTACCCACAACTTCAGTTTGGATTTAAATGCAGAAACTTTGTCTGCCAACTTGAAAACAGCTATTACATTTGTCAAAATTGGAAAATAGAGACATTCAGAAATCATAATTGAAGCTCTAGTAACAGAACAAATTTCAAGTTCTGATTTACCGCCTCCTAATTTGAGTGGACATTTCATAGATAAGAACCGCACAAACGCGAGAGAAATACATCACAGTAAATAAAATGGAACTAATTTAATGTTCCTTGGGCGGCCCGGTACCATTTGATCCACGGACCGGTCCGCGGACCGGGGGTTGGGGACCACTGCTCTAAGGGAAAGATCCGAGTACAACACAATGGAAATTTGAACCACGGTCGGATTCACGGAAATTTGAAGACGATTCAATACTTGAGCTGGAACTATACTCTCCGAAATTCCACACCAACCCAACCTGAAGACTTTCGGCTACGACAGATTTAAAACTTTCGATCTATAGGCTCACACTTTAACCACCAGACCGGTTGGTTCGCCTATTGTTCTCAGATCTTTCCCTTTGGGGGTTGATACCAGACCGTCGTAAATAGCCGGTTCTATATTGCTCCAGTGCGACGTTAATTAAAATATCTACCTACCCCTTAGTAATGGTTATAGTAATTTAAGTTAACATCCTACTAGGGCAACACAACGGGCTATTGACGACGGTCCGGGATCAGTCCCTTAAGAGAAAGATCCGAGGAGAACACCTCGTTATTTTAAACCACGGTCAGATAAAGAAGCAACACTTCAGCTGACACCCCACTCTACAGACATCCACACCAACCCAACGTGAAGACTTTCGGCAATGACAGATTTAAGTTGCACCAGCCGCCTATACACCATACGTTACAAACATCCATTCCTGGATCTGCATTCGAACCAGGAACCTTTCGATCTATAGGCAAACACCTTAACTACTATACCGGTTGGTTGGCCTTTTTTTCTCGCATCTTTCTCTTAAGGGATTGATCCTGGACCGTCGTCAATAGCCCGTTGTGTTGCTCTAATAGGACGTTAACATTATAATTACCAATTACACTTCGGAGACTGATACCAGACCGTCTTAAATAGCCCGTTCTATGTTGCTACAGTGTGACGTTACTTAAAATATCTACTTACCCGTTAGAATTGATACAGTATCTTTGCAATAGCCCATTGTTTTCCACCATATCGACGTTCACTGACCTATCTTATAACAATTTTCAACAATCCCTGCTGGTACATAGATTGTTGAGTTTATGTCGCATTGGAGCAATACAACAAGCTATAGTTGTGCCTGCTTGAAATAATATAAAAAGGTTTCTTCTTTTTATACTGTGTCTTTTGGCAACAGCGTAGATTTAGTCTTGATCATTGTGGAGTTCGTAGAGTAATTGCGCGATTATTTTTAACCGAAAGGAAAAATAGTATCAGTATCTAGCATTAATGAATAAAAGCTTAAATACATCAGCTTGAACTTTTGAGATGGACATTGAAAGCTGTGCTATTCCAACTGGAAGCTTTGAGATGGATGAAGGAAGTTATGAACCGCCAACTGCAATTCTTGGTATGGATGAAAAATGTCTTAAAATCTCAACTGGGACCTGCGAGATGGGTAAAGAGAGCTGTATTATTGCAATTGAAGCCTTTGAGAGGGGTGAAGAATGCTGCATTGTACGAACTGAAACTATTGAAAAGGGCCACGAAAGTTCTATTTCTCTAAATGAAAGCTTTGAGATAGATCAAGAAAGTTGTAATGTTCCAACTGAAACCTTTAAGATGGGTGAAGGAAATTGTACTTCTCCAACTGCAAACTTTGAGATGGGTCGAGAAAGTTGTAATGTTCAAATTGCACACTTTGAGATGGGCCAAGAAATCTGTAATGTTCCAACTGAAACTTTTGAGGTGGGCCAAGAAAGTTGTATTGCTTCAACTGAAAGCTTTAAGATGGGCAAAGAAAGTTGTGATGCTCCAACTGCAACCTTTGAGAAGGACCAAGAAAGTTATAATGCTCCAACTGCAACATTAGATATGGACAAAGAAAGTTGCAATGTTCAAATTGTACACTTTGAGATGGGTCAAGAAATCTGTAATGTTCCAACTGAAACTTTTGAGGTGGGCCAAGAAAGTTGTATTGCTCCAACTGAAAGCTTTAAGATGGGCAAAGAAAGTTGTGATGCTCCAACTGCAACCTTTGAGAAGGACCAAGAAAGTTATAATGCTCCAACTGCAACATTAGATATGGACAAAGAAGGTTGTAATGTTCAAATTGTACACTTTGAGATGGGCCAAGAAATCTGTAATGTTCCAACTGAAACTTTTGAGGTGGGCCAAGAAAGTTGTATTGCTCCAACTGAAAGCTTTAAGATGGGCAAAGAAAGTTGTTATGCTACAACTGCAACCTTTGAGAAGGACCAAGAAAGTTCTAATGCTCCAACTGCAACATTAGATATGGACCAAGAAAGTTGTAATGTTCCAACTGCAAACTTTGAGGTGGGCACAAAAAATTGTAATATTCCAACTGCAACCTTTGAGATGGACAAAGAAAGTTGTGGTGCTACAACTACAGCCATTGAAGAGGGCCAGGAAAGTTGTAATGTTGCAACTGAAACCATTGAGATGGGCCAAGAACGTTGTATTGCTTCAACTGGACGCTTTAAGATGGACAAAGAAAGTTGTGATGCTTCAACTGCAGCCTTTGAGAAGGACCAAGAAAATTGTAATACTACAACTGCAACCTTTGAGATGGGCGAAGGAAATTGTACTGCTCCAACTGCAACCATTGAGATGGGCCAAGAAAGTTGTACTGCTCCAACTGAACGCTTTAAGATGGACAAAGAAAGTTGTGATGTTTCAACTGCAGCCTTTGAGAAGGACCAAGAAATATGTAATGCCCCAACTGCAACAGTAGATATGGACCAAGAAAGTTGTAATTCTCCACCTACAACCTTTAAGATAGTTCAAGTAAGTTGTACTGAACGCTTTACGATGGACGAAGAAAGTTGTGATACTCCAACTGAAACCTCTGATATGGGTGAAGTAAGCTGTGATGTGCCAGACGTGACCTTTGATAAGGACGACTTGTTTGTACAAGATCTCTTCCTCCTTGTGTATCAGAGACGCAGATTGGACAAAAGAAAGTATTGTTTTGCAAAGCCTGATCCTCATTCACCTTTAACCCGTTCCCTGCAAGAGGCTTGTATTACTATGTTGCACGACCGAGAAATAGAAATGTTTTTTGTATTCATGCAGGAAACATGTAGGATATCTGCACTGGACGAACGCTCATTTGCTAGTTTCACTCTAAAATCTGTAATGGAACTCAGAGATCGCCCTTTCTGTCCAAAAACATTTTTGTGGTTGTGTGTGGTACTTAATAATCATGCAGCACTTGCTACTAACCGAGATGTATTATCAGCCAGTCGTATCGTCATGGACACGATACTGGTTCATCTGACGTGGCTTAGATCTAATGGATACTTTCCCGACGATTTTTGGAAAACAGTTGAAGCAGCTGGACAAGAAATTAAAGCAGAGATTAAAGGCGAGACGACGCCAAAATAAAACCTTAACTGAACGCCTCGAATCTGAACTGTTTTCCTTGTTAACTTAAATAACTTGTTTTTCTTCACGATCTTTTTCTGTCACGACTAGATGTTTTATAGTTCGTGACTTTTAAATACGTTTTGAAAGTTCCATTTCCAGCGATTTTATCCAGACAATTTTCTGAAATTTCGAAGAATCTAAAAAGTATTGTTATCCCCACGTGGCTTTCAAAACACGGACATAGAATGCTGTAAATTGTTCTGAACTGGTGATCGTACCAGATGCATATTTTTACGTTTTAATTTAGGATGAATTTCCCGATAAAATTACTTCTCGGTAATACTTAATGCTACTTGAAATTGTGTTTATTTAAAACAAATATTGAGTGCGTATTGCTGAACATTTCTATGATCTTACACTTCATGAAAAAGATATGTCAACTCGATGTATTGGATTTTAGTTGGTATGTAACAATGTTTTCAAAACTATTTGTTGATTCAAAATAAATGAGACGTGAGATTTTAGTACTATGTGTAATTTAGAAAGCTGGAGTCACAAGCAGATCGCATCTAAAGGGTTTTTGAACTGCTTTTTATGACCTTAAATTAAAGTAATAAATATTTTTAAATTGGTGACTTGCTAGTTACATATACGGTTCTACTGGAACAATACAACGAGTTATTGTAGACAATTTTGGATCCCCGATATTCTATCTTTAAATTGTAAATTTACAGTTTGTTCTAAAATGGTTCATAATATTTGTTAAAAATGTTTAGATTTTCATTGTCTTGAGTAGATTGATTTTAACTTAAGCGATTTTTCTCTTTTGCAACTATCGGTTATCTATATAAACAAAAAATGCAGTGTTTAGACAGAAAATATTATCGCTCCATTTCATTATTATCCGTTTTGGGCCCTTTGAATGCAAAATAAGTCATTTGAGTGTTTGATGCTGTATCCGTACTACCTCTAAACGGTTGAATATTTTCTTGAAACCAAATACATACTGTAAGTACTCAAATTAATTTAGTGACACAGCTTCTTTGCAACAATATGTCCCTCTTCCCGTTCCGTATATGATTTTGTGTCTGCAAGTATCACAACGTTTTTATCTATATATATAATTCTCTTACGTGGCACGCAAAAAAGACGTTATTTGTAATCGCGTTTTGGCAACACTGTACGATTTTTTGTTTATCGCGAAGTCTCGCGCATCGATTGAATTTATAGCGTTATCGGATGAAATTTTATTGAAAAAAAAAAGGAAATTTTAATGAGCTGTTGCAGTACAAAATGTACACACAAACAACATGCTGGGTATTCAATTTCCAAAGCAAAGCTCACATTTCGAGTCAAAATTTACTCAAAGTTTTCATTTGAATTCTGATTTCAGAGGTACTGTATATATTTTCTCTGTAAAACGGCAAATTTAGATTTGAAAAACATTTTTTTTGGAATATCATATTTTGTAAACAATCCCTTCTGCTAGGACACGTGTCTTCATTGAGGCGAGCGAAGCGAGCATAGGTTCGCGCAGCGAACCAATGAGGATTGCGAAGCAATCCTCCGGGGGTTGGCGAGCGTTAGCGAGCAGGGGGCAGGCCCCCTAGTTCAATATGTTTGAATAGTGTTCCTTTTATACATCATATGGACTGGTTAAAGTTAGCGGTGTAGGTCACTTTTTCAAAACAAAATGACTAAAACACAGAAACTACATCTAGATAAGTCAATCTATCAAAAGAAAACTTCTCGTAAGTCAACTTCATTCAACTGCCAGAAGATTGCAGTGGAATTTCTAGTGATAAACAAACTGCTATTTCGTTTACCATCAAAGTGGTGTAAGTCACACTTAGACCACTATTTGTAAACGCTTCCAGAGTACCGACAAACTCCGCACTCTGCGTAGGATTTCTGTATAAAATAAAGGACTCTAAGGAATGTATTCACGATACATTAGACGGTCTCGAGATTAGTGATGAATGTGAGCCTGAGTTAAAACTTTTTGACAGTCCAATCACTGATGATGCTTCGAGTAGTGCAGAATTCTGTGAAAGCTTGTTAATTATTACAGCGACTGTGGACCACAAGCAATTCTATACTCTCGGTTTAGGCAAGATGTATCACGCATCACATAAACAATACTGTACCAATATAATTAAAATTATGGGTATCATCAAATTGTATAATTTTATGTTTTTTAAAGCTTTTCGTGTTCTTTTTCAATGATCCTCTTATATTTTACATTACCTTTAATATTGTTCCTTTTACCAAAATAATGTATGTATAATTTCGTTTTTAACTTTGGCTTTCTTATCAAGCTTTCAGCTACACCTACATAATATTCTATTTGGTAATGAATGAAATATTCAGTCTTTAATGTTTGTCCATTTGTAATAACAATTACAAATTTTTAATTAGGAAATTTTTAGTGCGGTTCTCAAAGTTTACTATATCCATTTTGATGACAAATAAAGTGGTGTAAGTCATTGACTTTGAAAACACGGGTGTGTCATTTTCGTCACCAGTAAAATTGTAACTATTGTAAATATTAAATTCAATTTAAGTCTTAAATTTAGATCCAGGTGACACCCCTATAATTGATAACACAAAACCATTTTTGTACTTGAATTTACAACGTGGTTAACGTGTTAGCCTCTAGATCGGAAGGTTCCTGGTTCGAATCCGGCTCCGGGTAGGGATGTTTGTAAACGTATGGTGTAGAGGCGGCTGGTGTACCTGTCGTGGCCGAAAGTCCTCACGGTGGGTTGGTGTGAAAGTTTGGAGAGTGGGGTGCCAGATCAGGTGTTGTTTAGTCATCTTCGCCATCTGACCGTGGTTCAAAATTACGAATTGTTGTCCTCGGATCTTGCCCTTAAGGGACTGATCCCGGACCGTCGTCAATATCCCGTTGTGTTGCTCTAGTTCGACGTTTACTAAAAAATTACCAAATTTACAACCTGAATTTACAACAGTACCTTTGCGTTACGTTAATTTTTGGTAATGGTAATGATAATTTTAGTTAACGTCGTACTAGAGCAACACAACTGGCTATTGACGACGGTCCGGGATCAGTCCCTTAAGGGAAAGATCCGAGGACAACACCTCGTAATTTTGAACCACGGTCAGATGACGAAGCAACACCTGAGCTGGCACCCCACTCTCCAAAATTCCACGCCAATCCAACGTGAGGACTTTCGGCCACGTCAGATTTAAGATGCACCAGTCGCCTCTACACCATACGTTTACAAACAACCATACCCGGATCCGGATTCGAACCAGGAACCTTCCGATCTAGAGGCTACGACCTTAATTACTATACCGGTTCATTAATTTCTGGAAAACGAAGAAAGAGTGACTTACACTGCAACTTTAACCAGTCCATATGTTAGTTTTAGCGAATACTATATCTAAATTTCCCTTGTGGACATAGATATGTTGCACGTTAAACCAGATGAGTAACTACTTAAATCAATAATAATTTGGTAAGTTAGGAGAAAAGGAATCAAAAGATGTTTTTAAACTAAGCTTGTGTTTTTAATTAACTTCAATTTTTTTTTTGTTGCAATGGTACTGGTTAGCATTGTTAACCTTTTTATTACGGCTATAGATATAACAAGCGCGACTATTTCTTGGGTTGATTCTTATAACTTTCAAGGTACAGCCGTCAATATAAAAAAACGACTCACCCGATCGCAATAGCACAATTTACGTCGCAGAACAAAACTGAAAGTGGCAATCGATAGGGATGAATGTTTTCTACAAATATCAACATTTACAATTTGCCTTAGGGGGTCATCTTTATATTAAATTGGGTGCTTGCTCCAAAATTTTCAATACGAACCCCCATCGTTTATCACAAATTTGGATTCTACACACAATTTCAGGCGGGAAAAAAAATGCATCCATTTTATTGGATTTTTCACCGATTTATAAGTGTTTGAAAATTAGATATCCTAATATTAAATTGGTGTTTAACGTTTTTTGTTACATTTGCTAAAAACATTAATTTTCCTTGTAAATTGCTTTTCCACACACACACACACACACATCCTTTGCTATGCAATCCATCTTTTGAATGCCGACCAACCGGTATAGTGGTTAAGGTGTTAGCCTCTAGATCGGAAGGTTCCTGGTTCGAATCCGGGTCCGGGCATGGATGTTTGTAAGCGTATGGTGTAGAGGCGGCTGGTGCACCTTAAATCTGTCGTGGCCGAAAGTCCTCACGTTGGGTTGGCGTGGAAGTTTGGAGAGTGGGGTGCCAGCTCAGGTGTTGCTTCGTCATCTGACCGTGGTTCAAAATTACGAGGTGTTGTCCTCGGTTCTTTCCCTTATGGGACTGATCCCGGACCGTCATCAATAGCCGGTTGTGTTGCTCTAGTACGACGTTAACTAAAATTACCATTACCATCTTTTGAATGCAAATCTGTCATTAAAGATGGCGGTTTGTATTGAAATTATTGGAGCAAGCACCTAATTTTATATCAAGACGGCAAATTTTAGACAAATTTTAAACATTGATATTTATAGAAAACATTAATCCATTTCGATTTCTACCTTCCGTCTTGTTCTATGATGTAAACTGTGCAATTGCGATCGCGTGTATAGTTTTTTGTTTTGACGGCTGTACAACTGTTGCAACGGACATAATCAAAATTCTCTCTCTTCCTTGGCACAGTTCTTATAACTTCCAAGTTACAACTGATGTACGTACTGGACGTTGCCTAAGTGCTTCCTTGGCGCGATCATGGTACAACTGTTGTACCAGACGTAGTCTAAAGGTTAAGACTTACTAGGAAATCTCTCTATTGCAACCGTATACTTGATTTTAACCACACTAAGAGGGCTGCATCAAACCATATTTTGGAGGGAATTTCAAATTGTTATGTGCCAAATTAATGTAATTCTAAACATATAGCGAGGTGGTTTGGTAATACGTTTCGTTAGATACTAGTACATTTCGGAATTGTTTGAAAAAAACTGGCAGATGATAAAAAGATTAAAAAAAATACAAATACATAATTGCTAATATAAAATCTTTGCATATTCCTTTCAAACAAGTCTTATAAGATCTAATTATATGAAAGCGTCTGTTTGTAAATATTTAGAATCCAATCCCCTTCTACCCCCCCCCCCCCTTCCCGTTACTGTTTCCTTATTAAAAATTTCCAAATCAATCTTATAAGATTCATTTTTTAAATAAATAAAACTTAATAAATTTTCCCGAGCACATACCAAACACTCAACTTATTCAACATGTACCACTTTAAAATCACACGTTGACACATTTCTAAATTTGAAGACCAATTTCAATAAAGTTGGCATTTTATTAGAGTCGCTGCTAAAAACGATAAAAGCCAATATGACCAAACATGTGTCGGGGGTAATCAGGTACTATAAAAATATGTTTCCCATAAAGTACAGCCCCACAAACATTAGAATTCCATTATAATGAAGTACATAATAAACAATCCATAACCATTACCATCCATAATAATGAAGTACTAAATATTTGATGGTAATGGTAATTTTAGTTAACGTCGTACTAGAGCAACACAACGGGCTATTGACGACGGTCCGGGATCAGTCCCTTAAGGGAAAGATCCGAGGACAACACCTCGTAATTTTGAACCACTGTCAGATGACGAGAAAACCACCTAAAATGGTGGTACCCCATTCGAAACTTCCACACAATACGAACGTGTGTTTCGAACTCGTAATCCTTCTGTTATTAATTCGTTTCCCTTTCAACTGGTGGGGTGCCAGCTCAGGTATTGCTTCGTCATCTGACCGTGGTTCAAAATTACGAGGTGTTGTCCTCGGATCTTTCCCTTAAGGGACTGATCCCGGACCGTCGTCAATAGCCCGTTGTCTCGCTCTAGTACGATGTTAACTAAAAATTACCATTACCATTACCATCCAAATTGTTGTAACAAGATTTATCTTTTTCACCATTTTTGTTGATGCCGAGATATCTTCATTCATCAAGAAACTATCGATTTCTGGGTATGTAGGCAGCTAATAAACGTCACACTCGTAACGTAACAACCCAACGTGTTACTTGAGACGTTTCGGGTAATTGTTAATTTTGAATTAACGTTGTACTTGGAGCAACACAACGGGTTATCGACGACGGTCCGGGATCAATCCCCTAAAGGAAAGATCCGATGAAAACACCACGCCATTTTGAACCACGGTCATATGACGTGGCCATACCTGAGCTGGTACCCCTCTGTCCAAATTTCTACACCAACCTAGCTTCAAGACTTTCTGCCACGACAGATTTAATATGCACCAGCCGCCTCTACACCATACAGTTACAAACATCAATGCTTTGACCCAGATTCGAAGCAGTAGCATTTCAATCAAAAGGTGAACACCTAACCACTAGACCGGTTGGTCGGCTACTTCAATTCGGAATCATTACTTGAAATTGGTATAAGCTATGTGTTGAAATCGTATTAAAAAATCAAGCCTTGAGGGACTGATTACGGACCGTTGTCAATAGCCCGTTGTGTTGCTCTAGTACGACGTTAACTAAAATTACCATTACCATTACTAAAAATCAAGCCAACTGTCGCCACATCCGGAATAGTAGATAATGGTAATGGTAATTTTAGTTAACGTCGTACTAGAGCAACACAACGGGCTATTGACGACGGTCCGGGATCAGTCCCTTAAGGGAAAGATCCGAGGACAACACCTCGTAATTTTGAACCACGGTCAGATGACGAAGCAACACCTGAGCTGGCACCCCACTCTCCAAACTTCCACGCCAACCCAACGTGAGGACTTTCGGCCACGTCAGATTTAAGGTGCACCAGCCGCCTCTACACCATACGCTTACATACATCCATGCCCGGACCCGGATTCGAACCAGGAACCTTCCGATCTAGAGGCTAACACCTTAACCACTATACCGGTTGGTCGGCTCCGGAATAGTAGAAGCTCGTTTCATCTCATAAGAAACAGCTACATCTACATTTAGAGAGACAGAAGAAGCGTCATCTCTACTGCAAATTTATATTTTAGTATATTTTTAAAATTAACTTCACACTGGAGCAATACAACGGGCTTCTTACTGTTAGGAGTATCCTTATGATTACAAGTCCTAGTGTATTACCGGAATCAATGCTGTATGAGTTTCTATGCCAACCGCGATTATTCTACTCATTTAAGGCACTATCACTACCATTTGGAGGACCTAATGAGTATAGTCACCAAGCCAATTCATTGTACTCAAGCGGAATGCATGGCCATGGTTGAATTGATTCCACATGAAGTGCAACATAGCACATCGTTAACGTAACTTGTGTTGTTTCTGTGTCTGAAAGTAAGGATAATTATTTACTGTCTGGACGAGCCATCTTGAGGCCTACACGTTGTTTGGCATGATATTTCTTTTGGCTCGTCGAGTCAAATGAAAAGACATGATGCAAGTACAGTGCGGTAGGAAATAAGACGAATTTGAAGAACGTAATTGAACCAAACCGCTTATTGCTAATGACCATTAAGGACATTCCAAGTGTGTTAGGTTTCTGTTTTTAAACATATATTCTAACAATTACGATTAAGCTTAAACCTTGTTTATTATCAATAGCCCGTCGTGTTGCTCCAGTACGACGTAATTAAAATATATACCTATCTACACAGCTTTGTTTATTATGGGCCGTGAGTTGGGTTGGTGTGGAAGTTAGGATAGTGGGGTGCCAGCTCAGGTTTTGCTTCGTCATCTGACCATGGTTCAAAATTACGAGTTATTGTCATTCGGGAATCACAATCTTCCCCTCCGGGCCATGAAAACACTTTAAACATCAAGGTGAGTGGGCCTGGAGAGTGTCGCGAAGTTATTGTCATAGGATCTTTCCCTTAAGGGACTTATCATGGACCGTCGTCAATATCCCGTTTTGTAGCTCTAGTACGAAGTTAACTAAAATTACCAATTACCAATTTACCTATTATGGGCCGTGGTGGCCCTGTTGGAAGAGTAAAGGATTAGCAACTGGAGGGTAGCGAGTTCGAATCCAACCAAACAACAGCGTCTACAAAGGGGGATAGTATATGTTAAATCTTTCTTGGCCTTAAATGTCCTCACGTCGGAGTATTGTGGAAGTTTGGAAAATTGCGTACCAGCTCAGGTGTTGCCTCGTCATCTGACCCTGGTTGAAAATTACGTAGTGTTGTCTCGTATTTTTCCCTTGGCTGATTTTTCTCGGATCGTCGTCAATACCCAGTTCCAGTAGGACGTTATTTTAAATACCAACTTATCTAACTTGTCGATTATATTGTTTTCATTTCTTTGGTAGGTACGTACAACCAACCTACTATACTGCATCTTAACCCGGCAAAGCCTGAATTAATTATTTTTTCCAATATCAATTTATTTTTAGTATATTGTTGATAAAATGCTATTTTTGTAGGGAAAGCCTTTGTTTTGTGATAAAATTTCAATAATATTGTCTAAAATGCATGGTACCACTAGGCTTTCAAGGGAGCAAATTGTAAGTAATGCAATTTCTTATTGATACTGAGAGAAGCAGTTTAAATATATATTTACCAGTTTGTGATTTGAAATTAATATCAAAATATAAATGTATTGTATATAAGAACACATTTTATAAAGTTATAATAGTGTACAAAATATCCTAAGAGAAGAAGAGACAATTTTTACTGCCCAGAGTAAGAACAAGAAGCACACAAATGGAAATACAAATAATATTATTATTAATACTGGTAAATTTTTTTTTATGAAATATAATCAATAACTTTATTGCATGGTCTATTTGCAATGTTATTTTGTGTGAAAGTCTATAAAACAGTCGATACAAAGACATACGTCACATTTTACGCACATAGTGCGAATTCGCTTACTGCAGTTTATAGCAGCACATCTTGAACTCTTCTTTCGAATTTATTTGTACACGTTATCATGATTCTTTTTGCTACTTTTCTTTGTTAGCAATTTGCCAGACCCTTATCTTCAAAATCTAAATCTAAATAATCTTTACTGTTTTTTTCCTTGAAATTATTACATTTTCACGTAACTGATGACCAGATACGTTATCTGTAAGTTCTCCTTCCTCTTCTTCTGAGAGTCTTCATCTGATACTACTGCAACATCAGGAGGTTCAATATAGATATCTTCCAAGTCCGACTCTGAGTTTATTTCATCAAGTAGCAGAAAGCATCTGAAAGCATCACAAAATCTATATATAAAAGCTGCCATAAGAAATAACATGTTAAAAAATATATAATCAAAGACACAGTTTAACTCCATAACTGCATTTTAACCCCCAACTCCCTACCCATTTTATATTTTTGACGTTGTTATTTTTATGAAATAAGCAATAGAAATACAGTTCTTTTTCATGCACAATTTGCACATTTATTTTATAACTATTCTATCATATATAATAAAAAAATTAAATATACACTTTTGAACCTTTTTTGTATTTTCTAGAGCAAAAATTCGATAAAAATCCAAGCAGGGACGAAAAGATAGTGTAAATGCCCAGTGGTACCAAACGGTACCAGTAACATTCCAATAAAAAATTGTACATAATATTATTATATTTTTTTCAAACACTGTGTACGTAATATCTAGTCATAAATTATAAATATTGTATCAAACTTTCATTTCTATATAAATCGGAAAAAAAAGAACGGTTGTACTTACTTAATCGATGCGTCCTTTTGTCATAGCCCAAAAATATTCTTGCTTCTCCCGCTCAAAGTAAAACACTGAAGATTTGTTCACTTAAATTATTATCTAGAAATAATATTTCACTCTCTTGTATGGCCTCATCTACTTACAAACAAACAAATTATTTGCATTATAACGAAGAAAATTGTAATATTTTAACCTTTATTTCTGGTACCATATGGCACCGCTAGTCTTTCCCGGGTTAATTGCCGTTGTACCGGAGTAACGTAACGGGCTATTGACGACACGGTCCAGGAATAACTCCAATGTGAAATATCGGATGTATTCACCTTTGAGTTACACTTCATATTACACTCCAATCCTATTGAATATTACACTCTTGGCGATAATTATCCCGTATCCATTTTCAAATAAAGGTCTATTTTCGAATTCGTACTACAAATACTTTGACAGGCCTTCAATAACTCCAACAGACATAAAGACGGTTGAAAATCACAGTGGCGTAAGTCGCTTTTTAAAAAAATGACTTACACAAAGAAACCAGGTATAATATAGCCAAATTTAACTAACGGTAAAATTAATTAGACACAGAAACCAGATCTTGATATGTAAATCTGTTAACAGAAAACGTGGAGTAAGTCAGAGCTCCATTCAACTGCCAACTGATGGCAATGAAATTTCGAAGTCTTTTTTCTTGAAAAAGTGACTTACACCACTAAAACTTTAACCCGTTCATTTGTAAAAACTTGTCCTTTACTGCCATAATCACCATCATGCAAGGAGTACCGACACGAGTCGTTGTATCGGGGAGCGGACCCATATTTCCCACGTTTGACCATGTCAGGTGCATTCTTACCTGGTCTACAAGTATTTATCTGTTCTGATTCAGTAGACTGTGCATTACTTTATTATTAGTGTATTACTTTCATTGTGTTTGTTAGTCTAATACTTGAAATTGTTTGTATTGTCTTGCGCAGCATGGTCAAGCCCTTCAAACCACCAAAACCAACCAACCTATATACGGTATGCATAACTAGTTTCTTTATTTCTCTATGTAGATCCTACAAGAGATCTCGTCCATTTGCTGATGACGAAATACCTCATCAAGATTGTGCCGATGTTTCGCGATGACGAGACGATGATCTGATTAGTTTTCTTCTAATGGCGAGGTATCTCGTCCATCGCGATCTGGTCAGTTTTGCTAATGACACGATGCCTCGTCGAGACCAACACCAGAAGGGTTGGAAATATAAAAAAATCCTGAACTTACTCCTATTTTGTGTCCTTACGCGTATATTTTTTTCATTTGGGCAACATTAACATCGATTTAAGCTGTTATTGTACTAAAACACTAGCGATTACCTTCTATTTTTTTTGTCCAAAAGACCTCTGAGTGGAGTTTATAATACTTAGTTAATGTAGTCATCAAATCTCTGAGAAGGAGAGCTATACACTGGCACACTACAAAGTCTGGTTTAGTAATACGTTCAAAAGGGATGTTGATGGTCAGGCGAGGACATGGGAGAGGATTGACGGTGACACGAAACTAGGGTTCGAAAGCAGGAAAGGTTTTCTCCATGCTAACTGTGTTTTTTTTTTTAATTTGAAAGTTAAATGTTCATTGCATTTGTAAAAATGCAATGAACATTTAACTTTCAAATTAAAAAAAAATTAAAAATTATTAAAAAATTAATTATTACAATTTAAAAAAACTACATTTGTGCATAGGAAGAAATGTGAATCAAATTTACATATGTGCTGGTTAAACAGTGAGAATATGGCTGGTTAAACAGTGAGAATAATGTTGTTTGTACGCGGTATCTGACATAATATATTCTAATAACAGGGCTTATCAAAATCTGGGTACTGGAGTTATAAGGTATGAGGAAGATAGATGCGCACAGGTTATTCGATGGAATACTATAAAGTCTGGTTTAGAAACAGGTAAGAGGTAGGTATTGTAGGACGTTTAATTAACGTTGCACTGAAGCTACACTGTGGGGTTATTGGTGTTAGGAACATGTAAGAGAAAACTGTTGATAGTCACTGTTCCATCATCGGATGGGTTTAGTGTTATTTACGCACTTAGGCCAGTGAAGTGTGGAAAGGTTTTGTGTTGTAATGTACATAGTGTTCCCTGTAAATTAAAAAAGTTAAATTAACTAAATAAAATTTATAAAGATGTGAAGAGATGAAAAAGATAGTATTTAGGACGTATTTAAGATAGTATAGCCCTCTATAGATGGCTCTAAGATAGTATTTAAAAGGATATGAAGAATACATAGGAAAAAAAGTGAAACATGTTTACATATGTGATTGTTAAACAACAAGTAGAATACATAACTCGTTTTACGCTGAACTGGTATAACTTCGTACCGGAAAAATTGGCAAGTAAATTGGTACAGTAGCCTTGAGTGCATATTTAACGGACTTGGGTTCTGCATACGTCATGTCAATGAGACAATAACATCTACTACACTTTTTGCGAACATGGAACTGAGACAAGGAGAAAACTATACCCTTTTCCACGTTCGAAAACCAGATACATCTAAACTAAGTTTGAAATGCATGCGGCAGTTGTTAAAAACCCAATTTAAATAAGTTTTAGTTGAATTGAGAGTGTTTACTTGGATTTAACGCTTGTGGGGTTTATTTCACCGTATTTGTTATACATTAATACCTTTTTCATACATTTTACACTATCATTTTGAGAGACATTTACACTTCATATCTGTATCACAAAGTTCAAAAGCTTCTAAAGTTTTCTAATTGATTTTGTCGATTAACATATTTTAAATTCGTTTACTGTTTTTACACTATTTATCAAATTGGCCTCTTAATTTTATTCATTGTTCAGACAACTTATTCCATATTTTTATAACGTCATTAAATGCATATTAGTTATTTTATGCTTCTTCAGTTTTTATGTTTTATTTGATGCTTGTGTTTGGTGCAGCTGGCTCATTTTATACCTTCGCCCATAGAACCCAATAAAACAATCAACCCAGTCAAATTAAAAATTATCACAATGGCGCCATTTTTTCTTCACTTCTTCACAGACTTATTCGAGTAAATATCCTGCACAGGATTCCCGAAAAGAAATAGATAAATAGAAAAAATACTTAGAAACTGTAATTAACTCTCCTTTACACCATCCAAACTAAATGAAATACAGGAAATTCGAGTTCCACAACCGAATCTTTCAATCCTTCTTGGGGTTAACGTTATTATTAAACGTGCGCTTGATTGCGCTCCTAATTGTTAATTAATTCACCTTATTAACTCCAGCTCGAGTTAAAAAGAAAGCTGAATCATAGATTGTTCCCAAAGAATCCTAAGCGAGGAGGAATAAAAGCACTTAATGGACGGAAGTAAAATTCACTGCCCCATGACATCGGAGATAAAGTTTAATTGAATCGAGAAAAGTAGGTTTTGTTCCCTAGCTTTGCTCCAAATTTTTTGTTTCCTGAAAAGGTAAAACTAATCTAAATTAAGCTTTCTCCCTGATAGTGCGTGGAAGAGCCTACAATCTTTGTTTTGTAGAAACAGAACCATTAATTTTTAAATGTGCGCTATGGGGTTCGCCAAATGTTCGTCGGAAGTGTGAAGACTTGCTCAAAGGCAGCAATGGGTGAACTGTGGTGGTCTTTTGCATTATTAAAGACTCGCATTTCTTTGTGCTAGTAAACCTTCCGTGACTAAGTTAATCAATGTAATCTATAGATCCAGAGAGCAAGTTTACTTAATATGTGGGCTACCTAGCTCGTACTTTTACAAGTCGGCCTAGTTCAATACTGAGTTCTTGATATTTTATTTGATCATGGTGTAAGATGCTCTTCGTATTCTAATAATCTACTAAATGTGTTTTAATTTTTTATTTAACTGCATTATTTGTTCGTATGTTTTACTCGTTTTGTACATATTCCTTTGTGATCCATCATATATAGTATATATATTTCCCAAAAAATCGCTATTAGTCCCACGTTGGAGTCTTTTTTGTTAATGTTAAGAAGGTGGCAAAATGTAAGTCTTTTTCTTTCAGATTATGAGAAAACAAAGGTGGGAAAATTGTAATAAATCAAAAACCACAGATCCACATGTTGAATCTTGAATTGCTGTCACTAAAAATTAAAAAAAAGTTTTACTGTATAACATTTTGCCATCTGAGCACAGATATATATATACTTTTGTTAAACAAGAGGAAATTCACAAAATAAAAAACCAAAAGGAATTTATTGAAAACGAAAGTGTTGGTGGATCAGGGCGTCATCAGGGAGGAGCTAGATCCAAACAACACAAAATGGTGCTTTCTACGAATATGAGCCGAAAAATGCTAAGAAATTGCTCATATACTCCCCCAAACACCATTAAAAACAAATATACGAAAAAAGATTGAAATAATAAAATTTAAATGAAACCTGCAGCAGCATTCGGGTAACCGGCAACACAAAGCCAGAAGATCTCAACAAATGCCGTAACTCACTTAGTTCAACAAACCGCCAACGCCAATGACTCAGACGAAGTCCAGTCACATTAATGTGACCACCTGTGAAAAGCCAGAACAACCACCTTTGGCGGAGTGAGACGTGCAGGAAGATAGTTAATTAGGTTTCTGAAGGTGTTCACTGGGATGTTGAGCCATGCCGACTCCAGTGCCGTGGCCATCTGCGCTAGATTACGCGGTTGAGGATCCATGGCGCGAACAACCCGATCGAGGTGGTCCCACATATTCTCGATTTGGTTTAAATCCGGTGAGTTCGCTTGCCAGAGGAGTACGGTAAACTCATCCTGGTGCTCTTTGAACCACGCACATACACTGCGAGCTGTATGACTCCTCGCACTGTCCTGCTGGTAGATGCCATCATTCTGAGGAAAAATAATTCGCATGTAGGGGTGGACATGGTCCTCAAGGACAGATGCGTACTTGGGCTGATCCATCGTGCCTTCCACAGTGATGAGTGCACCCAGTGAATGCCAGGAAAACATTCCCCAAACCATAATGCTCCCTCCTCCAGCCTGGATCCTTCCGGCAATTGTTACAGGGTGTTTGCTTTCAGACATTTCACGCCGTATACGCCAACGCCCATCTGTCCGATGGAGCATAGAACGTGATTCATCGGAAAAAGCCACCTGACGCCACTCTGTGGACGTACAGTTGCGGTACTGGTGCAAATTCCAGCCTTCGTCGGCGATGAACAGCAGTCAGCATAGGTGCATTAACCAGGCGTCTTCTGCGGAGGCCCATGCGCAGCAACGTTCTCTGAACCGTTGTTGAGGATACACTATTGGTAGCCCCTTGGTTCATCTGGGCGGTCAGTTGCTCAACAGTTGCACGTCTGTTCGCCAGAACGCATCTCCGTAGCCTTCGTTCGCCTCTGTCATCTATAGCCCGTGGTGCACCACATGTGCCACTCCGCTTATTTTGGATAGTGCCATCTTGCCATGCACGGTGTACTTTTACCACGGCGGTACGCGAACAGTTCACAAAATTAGCCGTTTCCGAAATACTTCCACCCTTGGCCCGAAAGCCAATAATCATGCCCTTTTAGACGTCGGATAAATCGCCACGTTTCTGCATTACGCCAACGATTAAAATGATTTCCGATGCCCTAGGACATCCTTTAAATACACTTCACTGTAATGCGCTGCCACCTGTCTTTTGTGACTGGTTATTCACGATACCGCGAAAGTAGGTGGAGGTCACATTAATGTGACTAGACTGTATATATATATACATATACATGTGTGTGTGTGTGTGTAACATGTATATTTCATATTTGTACAACTTGAAGTAGAAATTAGAGAAGTAAGTGGCAAGAACACAGACATAATTTATACGACTCGTATTTAAAATTCACACAAATACTTTAATTGTACATAATAGGAAAACATAGGTGTACATGAAAATTTATATTAAACAAATAAAATTACTTTCAACATGATCTTGGAGGTAAATGTGTGTGTTTAGTCGACGGGTGAGCCTGCTGCTCACTGCGCAATTGTTCGGTTCGCGGAATTAAGATACAACTGCTCGCGATGTATTAGTAATACAGCTATTCGCAGTTCTTTTACGACATTAATTTTCGAACGATGTTTGCTCCGTATAATACCAACTGCTTCATGGGCGCTTCGTGGCACACCTTTGGGTACCCATTATCTAGATAATTTCATCTAGAGCCTCCCATGTAAAATGAAAATGTAATTGTTAATTAAGGCCCCAATGCGATTACAACGTACTGAATCCCTTATGTTTCGTAAGCGTGTTTGACAGCTGAAGAAATTGAACTGTGTATAAAGAATGATCAGTATAAACTTTTTAAATTACTCGTTCCACTGTAGCGTCAACCATTTTTGTAGCTATTTCGTTATCTATATAAATAATAATGAAGTGTTTGTTTTTACATTCAATATTTTCGACCCATTTCAAGTTTGCTATCCGTTTCGGACCATTCTGATGCCAAATCTGCCTCTTACACGTTTGGTGTCTGTCTGTCTGTATGTATGTATGGGCCCTATACACGTCCACACGGTTTAATATATTCTCATGGAAATTTGTATGCAGTGAGTACTTATCTTCATTCAGTGAGTGAAATTGGTTGCGAAAGTCTGTCTGCCCGTCTTTCTGTTCTATGTTCGATTTTGTGTCTTTGTATTTGTGCAGGCATCACATGCACTTTTTTTCCCAGATATTTGAACGCAATGTATTTTATTTTATACATTATCAATTAATTTAGTAAATGTAATATTAAACATTTTTTATTGTTTTATGTAGATGAGTTTTATATTAAAACACCTGAGAGTAAGTATACTTCAATCAACCATAATTTGGTAGTTTGGGAAAACTGGAATGTAAATTGAGTATTACGATTACTTGGATTGCTTTACCAGTACTGCTGAAAAAGAAATTTCTCTTGAAAAAAATTATTTATTTTATAGAATTTCAGCCCTGATACTTCATGTATTTATTATCATAATTCATTTATTTATTTCCGAGTCAAATTTAGTTCTTTGCACAATTTAACGATTTCCGAATTTTGGGACAGACGATATTTTTTAAAGAACGGAAATGAAACGGAAACACGTGTTAGTTGATCACGTGCAGTAATATTTTCTGTTTCTTTTGCTCTGAATTAATTTCGTATTTCGAAATTGTGTGCACTTTTTAGTTGTAGGTCGCGGCAACTGCGAGATCAATAGGTAAAAAAGAATCACAAATTAATATCTTTAGAACAACTTTTTCACGACATCTTTTATTTTGTTTCATTTCGGTGTTTTCTTTAGTTTTCTGTTTTAAATATTTATTATTTTAATAAATGTATTTTCCTTCTCATCACACGCAACACCACCACAATGTATTCGACTTAAAGTGGCAGCTAAGTACGAATAAAGCAAATTTTTAAGTGTAATTATGTCATTATTGAAAAAATAATGCCGTTATTGTAAGAATAATAATGTTTAAAAAATCCGAACTCGAACTTTCAATCTTAAAAAAATTATTTGTCAAAATGACAAGAAAACATTGCATAGTTCCACAGTGTCGCATGCCAGATGCAAGAGTGCCACAAGCAAAAAATATTGTTTTGTTGACTATGAGTGCGAGAGCACTCGCGTAAATCGTCATTTTTATTAATTGAGTTGAACATGAAAATAACTTCAGAAAGATAATTCCAAATCTACCTCAAAATCATCTCTTGTAGGTGGTAGTAACCGTAGTGTAACCTTTCGTCAATTTGTAGCTTGTCATACAGAAAGGGTGAGATGTATGTGCAATGTATTACATGAATGGATATGCATGTGTCGGATTTGTGTCCAAAGTAAGTTGTAGAAATTATAATGATGGCGAAAGGTGTTAAAATGTTATTTTGTTCTACGAAAAACGTAAGTCCTTTAAAAAATTTTGATCATGTCTGCAATCTAGAGTAAACCATTTTAAACCGAGCAAGGTCGGGTATTTTGCTAGTTTTTAAATAAGAACCTCATGGTTATATGTTACCCACATCTGATATTAAGGTTTATTAAGATCGCACCAAACTCATTTTCTATTTCAGTTTAAGGTTTCTAGGTTTTGACAGTTAAGTTTGAATCAAACTAAAACCAGGACTAAGCCCAGTTCCTAAAACCCCAACACATTTATACACATAACAAATTAATATAAAAAAGTGACTAGAATTTGTATGACAAAGTAGGCATACTTCCATATGACATTTAGAAGTAATAAATCACATCAAGAAGGCAGTATCTCTAGGTTTGGTTAAATGTTACACAACTCTGTTATTACAGTAACGTTTACGATTATCAACGGACTGAACGCATTTTCCCACTTCAATCTAGGCTAGGTGTTTGATTTGTACACGCTTGAAGGTGAATGAAAACTATAACCAGCACTCATACCACCACCTAAACCTTCAGAAAATTTGGTTAAAGTAAAGTAGAAAATGTGACCATAGCATTTGGATGTTTGAACTTTCCGTGTATTACACGATATATCTCGTTCATCAGTATCTAAACAATTTTGCAATGACAACATACTTCGTCAAGATTTTGCCGAATTTTTAAAGGTGACTGGATCAGGACCTGGTACGATGTTTCTTCTAGTCACGAGACTTCTCGTCCATCACGTTCTGGTCAGTTTTGCCAATGACGAGATACATCATCGGAGGAGCAATACACCTCTTGTGAGGCAGGTGGAATCGGTTAAGTATGTATGTAACAGTTAAACGCTGACTTGCCTACTGACTAATCCGACGTTAATTATCTACCTACTATGTGGATATGGTTTGAACTGAGGATATAGGCTTCTGATATAACACTAACTAGCGGTATTGTCGCTCAATCAACTGTTGATTGAGTAATAATGCTGCTATTTACTTATAAGCTTTTGATCATTCAACCAATCTTTGAGTAATAATGTACTCGCATGTAGCTAGCAGTATTATCACTTAAACAATGCCTTTTAGGTATGATTGCTCGTATATTATAACTAGGGCAATTTTTTGTTACAGTAAAAATGGGGAACAGCTACACTCTACGTTTATGAACGATGGCAACGGCCTTGGCGATTTTTTTGGCGCACTTCTAAAGTCGCCAAGGAAAGAATTATTTCCTAACTCTTTTTCTGTCACAAATTTTATTCTTTTTACAACACACTTTTTAAGCATATTTCAGAACGTTTTGAAAAGTATATTTTTTAAAAACTTTCACAAAAGTAGTAAGCTGAAGCACATATCAAAACACATTTGTGAACCAGCAGAGAAACTAAGTTACGAATGTTGGGTAAGAATACCCTGAAACTTATCAATTACACTAAATACAGTGGACATGTTGAAAAAGAAAAAGATTTACAAAAGAAAATAAAGCAAGAAATAATACAACCTGATAACGTCAGAATTCTTTAGTAAAAAAATAATGAAAACGAAAATGGTCAAAACAAACAAAACTCTTAATCCTGTCGTGAAAACTATTGTAATAAAATAAAAATTCCACAACTGTCAAAATACAAATAAATGGACCAATGGTATCACAGAAAACGATTTAAAAGGAACAATGCAATTAAAGGATATTTTAAAAACAAATTAACCAATGGGAGAAAAGAAAAAATTTCAAAGGAATCAATAAAATCAAACGATTTTAACGAATTTTTCAAGAACTTTCTAGAATATTCAAATTGAAAATCTCTGTTTGACAAGGTTTCCATGAAAACCACAACAATAGTAAGGAAAGATGGGTTGCCTTAATTTATCGTAACTCGCTACTAAAAGTGCGCCAAAAAAAATCGCCAAGCCATTGCCATCACTCATAAACGTAGAGTGTAGCTGTACCAAAAATGGATAAAGTTGTATTTATCATTCCCTAAAGTTGGAAATACAGTTGCATTTATTTTTGATACAATACACTAAAATCAAAAATACATTATTCGTAAAAAATGAAAATATTCTAAATATATTGACAATTTTAGTCGTGTACAACAGCATGATAATACGTCATTAAATACAGAACAAAGTTGATGTTGAATGGTCGATCCTTGGCCAGTAATTTCTTTAACATTGAAAAACTGCACTCAACAGACTGATGTTTCCTGACATTGTTGCAGTAGCACATACTGACTACATCGACCTTAAAATGAAATAGACGCATCATGTGGGCGGAGTCGCTGTTGTAAGATCTCTGAAGGGTAAATCACAAATCGACTTATCCGATTGGCTATGGAAGCGCAGACTAGTGTTTTTAATAGCAATGGTTCGTCACGTTAACCAATTAATAGTTTAGAATTCATGCTTTTACCCACAACCACGTGACACATCTTCAAACCGAGCAACTGGAAGAAATAACTTGAAACAGCGGTTGCATGCTCCGTATATTTCATTTTAAGGTCATTAAAGTGTAGCAATAACGGTCAGGTCATTATTTTTTTCCAGTCGTTTTTTACGATACACTTTAAGGTTGCAAGGATCTTCTTTAAAATCCATCGATCTGATATCTTCATACCTACTGCCGTGATACGATATGTGTCATACGCTGTCTTGATATAAGATTTCGATTCCCATTTTTCTACGAGACGAATCAAACATTCGTAGCTGCTTTTGTTTTTCAGCAAGCATTTTAGCATCGTGTTTTGTACCGTGGCGTGTACAAGCGATGAGATTGTCCAAATTTGTGTAAAATCCGCGGACTTGCAGCAGTTCTGAAACAAGTGTGCACGCGCAAGTACTCGTAACTTGGAGCAATCGCGGACAAAGCACCTTGAGCGTGTTTCCAGCTGTAGTCATATAATATGATGTATCTAATAGCAGAAGCGCAAAATCCTTTAGCTCAACATTCATCTATTTTAAAGCGTCATCTACAAGGCGAACAACATATTGATGATTGACACTCACCTCGCAAACTCTGCAGTCGATTACGCAAGTTTCCTCTGGATTATCTAGGGTGCCAACCAATGTGCTATAGTACTTTTTGCCATTTATTTCACTTTCGTCTTCACCTTCTTTCCATGAACTTCTTGTTTGATCCGCAATACTTCGGCATTCGCAAGATCATACACACGTTATCGAAGGGTTGAATCAGAGGGCAAAAAAGGAAATAGTAATTTCATATTGATTAATTTTAAGCTAAATTTTAAAAAGTTCCATTAATACTGAAAGTTGCTGTTATAACTAACTTATTATACACCCCATGTAGGAGTGATTTTGGTTTTAGTACTTTACATGCAGAATGGAACGTGCGAAAAAAAAAAGTTGCATTCGTTGCTAAAAGTTGTCTTAATTATAACTCAATTAACTGTTGAAGTCAGCGTTTATAACTGTTACATACATATCTAAACAATTCCACCCGACTCACAAGAGGTGTTTTGCTCCTCCAACGATGTATCTTGTCATTGGAAAAACTGACCAGAAGGTATTGGACGAGAGATCGTCACTAGAAGAAAAATCGTAACAGGTCTTGATTTAGTAACCTTAAGAGAATGAACAAAATATTGACGAGGTATGTAGTCATTTGCTAAATTGTTAAATCCTGATGGGCGAGACATGGAAGGTTTAGGGACTCAGACATCCAAATGTTATGAACACTTTTTTGACTTAACTTTACAAACTTTTCTGGGTTAGATGCCTGAAAAAGTGACGGAATTAGTTACGTATATGTATGTACTAGTTATACATAAACGCTGACTTCAACAGTGATAAAATATAATACACGAGCAATCATATCCAAAAGGCATTGCTTAAACGATAATACTGCCACCTAGATATGAGTATAATGTTACTCAAAAGTTGGTTGCACGATAAAAAGCATATAAGTTAAATAGCAGTATTATCACTCAATCAACAATTAATTGAATGAATATTACCGCTAGTTAGTGTAACATCAGAAACCTATATCCGTAGTTCAAACTTTTATCCACATAGTAGGTAGTTAATTAACGTTGCACTGGAGCGACACAATGGGCTATTGGAGACGGTCCGGAACGAATCAGGAAGGGAAATATCCAAGGACATTAATCGTAATTTTAAACCATGGTCAGATGACGAGAACTACACCTGAGTTGGCACCCTACTCTCCAAATTTCCACATCAATTCAACGCGAAGACATTTTAAATCACGACAGATTTAAAATGCACCAGTCCCCGTGTACACAACGGTATTTGGCTGGAATGAGCTTCAAACTCGAAACCTTCCGGTTGTTAATCCGTTGCTCATCCAACTGGGCTATTGCGGCCCACCACATCCACTTGAACATATTGGTATATATTTCCATGTTAATGCCATTTAAATAGAGGCTTCAGGTCACACGCACTCCCATTTAACCATACTAAGTATCTGTAATACTGCTTCCTCGATCACTGTGTCGAACCTATTGCGTCACTGCTAATTAAGGCTACCGATTAGTTTACAGAGGGTTAAGAAGGGGAAGGCAACGCAACTTAATTACGCTAGTCCGTAGCTATTAGCTCTGTCTTTTCTATTCAATCTATTGCATTCTGTTAGGTGTCCACTGTACAGTATAAAACCATTGGTAATCACAAATAGAATCTGGAATAAGCAGCCTGTAAGATTAACCCATTCCCTTTTAGAATTTTGTTCTGTGGAAATGGCAACTCCGGCACAACCTGGCCCAGAATCCTCTGAATCTCCAGAACCAATGAGAGGGGTGGAAGAAGGCAGAGCTACTGGGTGATTCTAAACATGAAGGAGGTCATAAGTTGACATTTTAACTTTCTGATTAAGACAGTTTTAGAACCCTTATGACATATTTTGGGGGGTGACTCCGAAGAGTGCCAGCAACACGACTAATAGTCTATTGCACTGAGTTTAGAACCATTTCCGTGGAAGTTTGGAGAGTGGGGTGCCAGCTCAGGTGTTGCTTCGTCATCTGACCGTGGTTCAAAATTACGAGGTGTTGTCCTCGAATCTTTCCCTTAAGGGACTGATTCCGGACCGTCGTCAATAGCCCGTTGTGTTACTCTAGTACGACGTTAACAAAAATTACCAATAACTTAGAACCATTTCTTTTTATTGTTGTGTCTACGTGTTTATACTGCCGTTTCGTTTTGATTTGTTGTGTTTAAATAAATGTTTATAAATGTTCAGCTTTCGATTCTTTTATGCTATCTCCCCTTCCTGGTTTCCAGAATAAGTGCTGGAGTGTCGAAGCAAAATGTGCTCTGGTTTTGATGAACATTAGTTCAATGTGCGGGAAACTTCCTTCAATTGTTATTGCAACAATAATAGACTCGGAAGTACACGATTTTGTCAGAAGTCACCAAATAATTTATTTTTATCTCCGGTACAGAAAATTAAGTTATGATCTTTAAATGTTCTCTCTTCGGTCAGACAAACAAAGCACCTACTCGAGTGTATAAAATGAATCGTAAACAGATACACTTGAGTAACCGTGTGATTCACTGCCTGTCACGATTTGGCCACAGATATATGTCCCTTAAACTATAAATAACCAAAAAAACCAACCAATGTGATCCAATCTGGTTCAGGCTACTAAATTGGCAATTACCATATTGATGTATATAAGATTGTTTTGTTCCTCAGTCGTTAAGTTGTCCTCCAAACCAAATTGATCATGAGCAATGAAACCCCGAGAAGTCGGGTTGTCAGAGAGGTCTGTTAGGATATACCCTCGTGACATATGTACACAAGGAAGATTTTATAAATCCACTAACGGCGGTTGGTAAGAAAATTTGCCATTCGACATTTTATTTTTTTTCTTTGCCAATATATGGTGGGAGTGGCTCCATCAAGTGGTTTTTTTCTAAGAATCAACCAATTAAAATGCTGCACTGGTTGTGTATTTCCCAGATAGCAATGTCGGATAAAAGGTGGTTCAAAGCTAGTATTCCTTGGGAGCGCGAATTATGTATCGTCCATCATCGCTAAAGAGGCAAACAAATTATTTTTATTTTTGTTTTTGATCTATTTTTTTTTGTGCGTTATTGTAATGACATAAATCCATTGTTTATATTACTACACTAAAAAAATCCAAAGAAATTCATTTCATAGACGTTTGGTATACGTTTTGATCATTGTCAAGAAATCATGCCAATCGTCGGATGTGTGAAGTTCGGTACTATCGGTAGTTACTTATTATTTTAAAGGTTCCAATACCGATTTGATAATTTATTATGATTTGAAAGCTTAAACAGAGTTGAAATTTAATTACGATCTAAGAAAAGAAGAAAGTAATTAGTGCCGGAGCTACACAACACACATAACCAATTAATCCAACATCTATACATCTATAAAAAAAGGATTTGGGTGTGTATTCCTTATACAAATCTACACCGTTTGAGCCCTAGTGTTGCTGAATTCGATGCTAATTAGCTTCCTACCTACCAGTTTACGCGGCATTTGTTTCACACTATATCCATGTCCGAAATGACGTAGTTCATCGGCTAGAACGTCTTCAGATGGCAATGTGGCGTTTACCAAGTTAATATACAGGGTGGAGCGCGGTAAATTGCTTTTTTAGAATTCACGCTGTGGCGGCGCTGTTGGTCGAAGAGAGGGGAGAGTGAGCGTGGTTTATAGTGACCGACGGGAGGTTTATATTCATCTGCTGTTCAGTTGCCATAATGCAGTGGACACGTGAGGAGCGCTCATTTTGTGTTGAAGTGTATTTCTTGAATTCCCACTCGATCATTGCTGAGCAGCGTTCTTTTCGTTTGCGATTTGAAGTTTCCCCACGCGGACGTGTTCCTGGACGGCAATCAATTGTAATTTGTTAATTGTAAATTGTTACCGAAAGTCGAAGGTGTATTGCAACCGTCCCAACACCCTGGAAGACCTACAGCACAATATTGAGGCTGAAATTGCAAGAATACCAGAAGACACACTTGAAAGAGTGCATGAGAATTTCAGAAAACGACTGCAGCAGTGTGTGGATTGTGAAGGTAGACAATTTGCTCGATACACTGTTTAAGACCATGTAATTAGAAACTTCCATTGTTGTCCAATATGAGAAAAATAAAAATGTAAGTTTCTAAGTGTTCATTATTTTTTTATTTCATTCCCAAATCAGCAAATTACAGTGCTCCACCCTGTATAAAATTTTTCGCATCATACGTATTACATTCTGATGAGTAACAACAATTTATGAGATATGTTAATGTTCGATACTCTACAGTTCATCATATGATGACGATTTATAAGTGAAGCCCTGAGATCAATGACAGAAGTGGCAATATGTATGCAGTGAGCAACTCTGCACTAATACTGCAATAACGGAATGCTCGATTTGATAACAAACAACAAATGATTTATTGAATGAATATGAAGATAAATATGGTTACACCAGTTACACAATTAGTTTCTCTAAACCAATATTCTCTGGAACACTCAAAAAACATCTCTCTCTCTATCTCAAAACTCGCAATCGCCAACTCTTCTGTTCTATTAATTTTCTCGTAACTGAATACCGGAATATGACTGGCTCCTGCCAGTCTTGCCTTGCATTCCTACAACAATGCAACTGACTCCTACCAGTCTAGTTGCTCTTATAATAAGCTCTTTCCAGACTAATAGACAACTACCGTGGACTAGGGATGCGACATCGATGTTGATGTTTTTTAAAAACATGGATGTATTAGAGACGATGTTTTTGTAACATCAGTGTTTATACTTGTCGATGTTTTTACGTTGTCGATTTAAATGAAAAATGATTATTAAATGATTATATTTTTAAATGAAAAAAGTACCGTTATAAAAATTTAAAAAATAACCAAGTAGCATAATTTTTATAATTAGCAAATGGAACATACTTTTAGATCAAAGTGGCCAAGGGTGAAGGGTCTGAAAAGTAGGGATGAGACATCGATGTCGATGTTTTCAAAACATTAATAATTTATACAAAAACATCGATGTATTGGAGCTGATGTCGCATCACTAGTTGCTAAACCAGTTTTAAGAAATGGGGGAAACTGTTTAAAGTCACTGAATTTTAAAAACATCGATGGTTTGGAGGCGATGAATTATCAACATCGATGTTTTAATTTTAAACATCGATGTTTCAAAATATCAAAGTTTTGCTGTCGATGTCGCATCACTACCGTGGACTAGTATTACTACATGTATACACAATCAACCAATCAAAGATTCGCTTATTGGTTGACCTTTTCATGCACAATGAATGTTATTGACTGCCTACGATATACATTCATGTACACAACAGTAACTTGAAGCCCTGAATGTTATGATTAATTTATTCGGAATGCACCGATAGCTCCCGCACCCCCACGTCTGGAATTCAGATCAACCCTGATGCGAAAACGTCTTCAACACCTGCTCTGGGGTTTCCGTGAGAAAATTTCAGACGAGCCATCCTGAGATTCCGATCTCCTTGAACACCCGTCTAGATGTCGGGAAAACTTCAAAAAAATTTCTTGCGCGTGTCAGTTCAAAGTTCAAATCTTCAAAAAAAAAACCTTTTCAATGTGTTTGACATGCACTTGAACTTGTTCTGAAAAGATGTTTTTCGGGTGATGAAATTTAACTTTGAGAGGATCGGACGTATCCTCCAGACTGATTTTGGAGCCACGCTGCTGACTCCTAGGTGGTTCGATGTCAATTGCTCTTATCACAACTTCGAATTAATGTAAATATGTAACTATGTAAATATGTTCAAATTACTTTGAACAAATAATGTTTAAATTTAGTTGTGTGAGCTTAATTGTTAGATGACGCTACAGGATGTTTAAGGTCAATCATCAGAAAAAAATGAAATGTACTTGAATCAGAACAAAATCAGGCGTTGACTGCGTCATCTGATCTAGGTTCAAAATTACGAGGGGTTGTTCTCGAAGCTTTCTATTCAGGATTTATACCGGACCGTCACCAATATCCCGCTGTGATACTCCAGTGCGATGTTAATTATCTACCTACCTAATAAGAACAGAGAAAATTAACACTCCTTACATGGTTTTCTCTTCGAGGTATATCGTCCTTGGGTAAACTGACCTGACCTTAATCTCGTCATCATAAATAAACAGCAGTACCTTTATTCGGAGATCAATCGTTACTCTAGATGACGCGATATCTCGCCACTAACAAAATTATCCAGATATTCATGCACGTGATTCATATACTAGAGATATAGTGAAGAATCAATTTACTCTTCCAAAAAAACACTTAACATGACACCTGGCTATTAGGACTGGCGCCTTGTTAAGCTTGCAAGCGGAGACCTGTTCCACCCTTACGCAAGGGTACAGAGGGAGCGTCGCCGACTGCCCAGCGAATGATCGGACTGCTGATACGTCGTGAAGGCTCTCAGCCAATTCGGACAGCGGACGTGGCGCCGACCCTCGAACTTGAATTTGGGGAGAAGAGAAAAGAAAAGACAATTTGACTCTTGGACGTTGTACTGGTGGTTGAACAGGGACAGAATAGTCGTTCCTGGTATTTTCGAGGACTCGTGGAGTTCTGCAAAGAGCGAGCTCACATATCAACATTTCGTGAATATCCTATTAAGAGGATTGGTTACAACCTGTTCCAAACTGCTATGAAATTCTTGAACATCCTGTTCTAAACTGCTGTGCAATTCAGGAACATACTGTTCCAAACTGCTAAGAAATTCAGGAACATCCTGTTCCAAACTGCTGTGAAATTCAGGAACATCCTGTTCCAAACTGCTGTGAAATTCAGGAACATCCTGTTCCAAACTGCTTGAAATTCGAGAACATCTTGTTCCGAACGTCCATCCTACTCTATCCGAATCCTGTCCCTGAACTTTAAACTCCAAACAATTTGTAAAATAACTTTTCATTTAACCTAGGATAAAGAAAAATCTATGCTCTAAGAAATGTCGTGATTGCATCGCTACCCAGTGAGATTCAGTTCTTTATAATATCTCGTCGATACCCATCGGAGGGTTAATGGGTGATTAACCAATCACCCATTAAAACAAGATAATATTAATCAATAAGAAAGATTCAGATCAAAATTATCTAAAACGCATCAATGTCTAACATTGTACGTATTTTAATTAACGTCTCACTCAAACAACAAGGCGGGGTAGTGGCGACGGACGGGGACCAATCCCAAAGGGAACGAACCGAGGGATCCACCTTGTAGTTTTGAACCACGATCAGATGACGAGGCAAGATATGAGCTAGAGACCCACTCTCCAAACATCCACACCATACCATGAGGACAACTGAGGTCATGACATATTTAACGTGCACTGTCCCCTTCGCATACGATGGTCTTTGATTGGGTTGAAACTCGCAACCCTCTGTTTGCTAATCCTTTAATCTTCCACTATATAATTTTGAACCACGGTCAGATGACGAGGCAAGATCTGAGCTTGTAACCCACTATCCAAATTTCCACACCATTCCAACATGAATGCAACTGAGGCCACGACAGATTTAACGTTCACCAGTCCCTTCGTATACGATGGTACTTGATTGGGTTGAAACTCGCAACTCTCTGTTTGCTAATCCATTAATCTTCCAGCCAGGCTAGAAAGTCTAACATCATTTACATCCCCACTCCAAAGGAGTTAACAACATTCATTACTCGTCTAATCCTTCTTGAATGGAAACCGAGGTCTGCATAAGTATAATGCTCATCGACTCGAAATCACTCATTACCATCACACAAAGGCTCCTAATTGAGTCACGCCGAACCCAACTCACTAGATTAGCACAGTCCAACTGTCCATTTTATTATGGAAATAAACATTCCGAATGGTGGATGAAGACTAGTTCTGCAGATCAGACAATAGAGGGAACAGACAAAAGAGTCGAGTCAGGATGCTTGACCCCGCCCTTTCTTGGTTCACCCTGTCCGCTCGATGCTGAACAAGAATGAGAATGCATCAATTTTGGGACGGAGGATAATGGAGGAACCACTTTTCCGATGGCAGATGGTCTGGAAGGTTAGGGGTCGAAGACCGCTGATGATCTCCAAACTGTGACATCGATGTCGTTCATCATGTACCGTCATTATCTTTGTGGATCTGGTGACAATGGTTCTGTTGATGGATAAAAAGCTTCTGCGATGGGAATCTGTTACAGAATAGTTATTTCAAAAATACATTCAGTGGAACTGCTTCCATCTTTTGATGATTTCGCTACGGAATTAGTTTTCAGAGACAGGAACTTGTGATACAGTTTTAGTAGCAATGTTTCTTAACTTGTGGTATTCTTGCACCAAGGATGCAGAACTTTCGAAATTACCTCTGGTGGTTGTATCGTTGATGTATCTTCGTCGTTAGCAAAACTGACCAGATCTCGATGAATCTCGTAACGAGGAAATATCTTCTCGTCAAATTCTTGATCTCGTCATCATCCAAAATAGGAAAAATCTTGACGAGATATTTCGTCATCAGCAAATTGATCAGGTCTTGGTGTCTCGCAAAAACCATTTGGAAGGGAAAATAAATCAAATCTTGACGGACGAGATATCTCGTCGAAACCATTCGGTAGGTTAAGTGAATAATGATATTAATTTGATAAGTTATTCCTGACCAATATTTTAACAATCAGATCGTTTTGTTTTAAATTAAACTTAGAGCACGTGCAGTTGCAAAAAGTATATTTTCAAAGTTAATGCCTTAGGTACAGTAATTCGTAATTTTTAATTAACGTCGTGCTAGAGCAACACAACGGGCTATTGACGATGGACCGGGATCAATCCCCAAAGGACAACCCCACGTAATTTGAAACCACTTTCAAATGACGAGGCAACACCTGAGCTGGCACACCACTGTCTTAACTCCTTCAATACAGACAAAGCCAAAGTAATGGTAATGGTAATGGTAATTTTAGTTAACGTCGTACTAGAGCAACACAACGGGCTATTGACGACGGTCCGGAATCAGTCCCTTAAGGGAAAGATTCGAGGACGACACCTCGTAATTTTGAACCACGGTCAGATGACGAAGCAACACCTGAGCTGGCACCCCACTCTCCAAACTTCCACGCCAACCCAACGTGAGGACTTTCGGCCACGACAGATTTAAGGTGCACCAGCCGCCTCTACACCATACGTTTACAAACATCCATGCCCGAACCCGGATTCGAACCAGGAACCTTCCGATCCAGAGGCTAACACCTTAACCACTATACCGGTTGGTCGGCACAAACAAAGCCAAAGTAATCGATTACCATTCTTCTAAAAAGATAGATCGATTTTATAGAATTTTTATAAAAATAAAAAACTACTGTTTTCACTATTTTAACAGATATACGTATAGTTTAATTACACCTCAACGCGTAAAGTTGGCGACCTCTACCTTCTCTCACAACGTCAAAGAATATATAATGCTTCAAAAACTCCCGTTTGGATATTTTCTAACATTAATATTCTACCAATATCGATCGTCATCTGATCGTGGTTCAAAATTACGAGGAGTTGTCCTAGGATCTTTCCCTTAAGGCATTGATCCCAAACCGTCGTCAATAGCCCGTTGTGTTGCTCTAGTATGACGTTAACTAAAATTACCATTACCATCTACCAATATCGACCACATTTATTTAAAATTTAATCTACTCTAACGTTCAATTAAATTTAAAATCGATTTGATCAATCTCGTTTATTTCAATTCAGTATTTCTTCGAAGCATTTAGCAACAGAGAATGGATTTTCGCTGAAATCTCTATTATCATAATTTCCTTCATAATGAAAGTGAAAGGTTATAAAAATACATTCACTAGAAAGTAGGAATAGGCCTTTATAAAAAACACACACATACATAGATATATATTTCTGTCTCTGTAATCATTTGATTTATTTTTAAAATACTTACACAGTCGTGGCTGAATTCTGAAATTTCAATGAACGCTTAATAACAGAGAATGGATTTCCTTTATACACCGGAAACTCCTTTCAATCATTTCCTTCCCATTTAAAGTGAACGTCTCTAGAAACTTAACTTCCCCAAAAGCAATTTTCCTCGAGCTTTCATAATTGTGCGCATTCCATCTATGCCTAGCAAATGCGATTACGCGAAGGTTATAAACATGCTATACTCATGAAAAATGGTAGTTATTTTCAAAATTCTCACAAACTCTGCGAGAAAAGAGTTCAGCTTCTGCACATAATTCAACGAGGATATATTCAATGGATTCAATTTTTTCCATTCATAAATAATTCATGCATCCGATGGAATTTACGGCCTCCTCTGTGCGCAGTTATAAAGCATGGAAATGGTAGTAATTGATTTACTCTTTAGCACTCGTTAGGTTTTTTTTATTGTTTTCTTCCTTTCCATTCAAAAACAGGGAACTTTGGACTTCAAGCTCTTTAGTTATGTTACGATATAAATTGATTAGAGTACTCAAATGCTGCTCATGAATTCATTTTTATCCTACTCTCTTATAAACATTTTGGTGAACCTTAACTTTAGGGAACTTTGGACTTCAAGATCTTTAATTATGTTACAATGTAAATTGATTAGAGCATTCAAATGCTGCTGATGAATTCATATTTGTTATACTATCTTGTTAAGATTTTGGTGTACCTTAACATGGCAAAGGTATGAGCCTAACACCTTTTAAGTAAATTTAAAGACTCAAATGCATTTTATTTCTGATTTTTCAATCTGAATAATTGAAACAATTTACTGTAGAACTTCAATTATCCGGATCCCCAATTATTCTGCCGGATTCCAGTTATCCGGATCACTTTGAGAAATGAAGAAGTCAGCAATATCTTCATTTCAAAAGTTTCTTATCATGATGAAAACGAAGTGTTAGTTGAAGACATAGGAAACATCTTAGTGAAAATTCCTTAATGTTCCGAGTACAGTGCAGTGGACGCAGGCGAGTGGCTGGTGTGCGATTCTTCGGAACCAGGGTTCTAAATTCTCAGTGACGATGAACTCATTCAAAATGTGAGAGTAGAACTCATTGATGACTCGTAAGATGACGATGACATTGCTACTCAACCAGACGCGGGATCGTCAGCTTGTAAGGCATTTGAGTGCCTATAAAGAGTGCTAAAATGGATGGAGCGGCATCCTCACGTGTGAGGCTTGGTCGCAAGTGAGGGACTTGCACATTGAGACAAACGCAAGCGAGACTTGACTACACGTGAGAGACTTACACACTGAGACAAACGTAAGCGAGACTTGCCTACACGTGACAGACTTGCACATTGAGACAAACGCAAGCGAGACTTGGCTACACGTGAGATACTTGCACACTGAGACAAACGCAAGCGATACTTGGCTACACATGATAGACTTGCACATTGAGACAAATGCAAGCGAGACTTGGCTACACGTGATAGACTTGCACGTTGAGACAAACGCAAGACAGACTTGGCTACACGTCAGAGACTTGCACGTTGAGACAAATGCAAGCGAGATTTGGCTACACGTGAAAGACTTGCACATTGAGACAAACGCAAGACAGACTTGGCTACACGTGAAAGACTTGCACGTTGCGACAAACGCAAGCGAGACTTGCCTACACGTGACAGACTTGCACATTGAGACAAACGCAAGACAGACTTGGCTACACATGAAAGACTTGCACATTGCGACAAACGCAAGCGAGACTTGGCTACACGTGAGAGACTTGCACGTTGAGACAAACGCAAGCGAGACTTCGCTATACGTGAGAGACTTGCACGTTGAGACAAACGCAAGCGAAACTTGGCTGCACGGAAACGAATAAATACAGCGAAACTTTGATCAATATATTGAAGCAATGATACATTTTAATACATTAGAATAGTACAAAATCTAGACAAAATTGTTTTCACAGTCATTAAATTACATTACATACCGAAGCAAAAATCGTTGCTTTACTAGGAAATAACATTTTCATCGTGAATTATCCAATTATCTGGATATTTGATTATCCGGATGGGGTAAGGTTCCTATTGATCCGGACAGTTGGAGTTCTACTGTAGTTAATAATTTTAAATTGAATTTAGGTAATATTATCTCGTTTTCATCGAAACAAGAGAAAATAAATTTTCTCGACTTCCCCAATAAAAAATCGTTCATCGCGAAAACGATGGAAATAAATTTTTGGGCTTAACATTTCCCGGTACTATCTACAATATGTATAAATAAATAGAGAAGGTGTCAACAGAATTTGGGCCCTGTATGTGTACCAGGAAAATTGCCGCCATAAAGGAGGCGGTTGCTATAAGAACAAGGCTAGTGTGTCTTATGTTGAATGTGAGAACAGTTGTGGGCTAGTTAGTTACAGGTTAAAGAACAGTTCTTTTAGAAAGAACTGTTCTTTTAAAATAACAATATTTCCCAACAATAGTGTTAATGCTTTACATACGCATTAACACTATTGTTGTTGCGTTCTTGTTGTAGTAGAACGTGTTTCATGTACGTATTCTGTACTGCATGACCTTTGGGTAAAATACTCGACTTTCGGTGGTTTGTTTGTTGAAACTGAAATTTGCTCTTGCTTTTTCGGTGGTTTGTTTACAATTCAAATTCTTCCCACAGTTAAAAAGGGTGATGTCAATAAAAAAGCGAGGTTAGTAACACTATATTTATGTTAAATTAATTTTAAATTTTGCCCCACGTGCAGTTATATCTTGAAAATTCACCCTAATGTAACGCCCTAAATTATCTTCTTCCGGGCTATGTGAAGTCCTAATGTCTTGACTTGGGAGCTTCCTGTGCGTCTGTTTGTCTCCTGAGTCTCCTTGAAGCATGTGCCTGTGTGTCTGCTCATTTTCTCAGCTGGATTCCAACAGAAACAACAAAAAGACAGTTGCATTCGAACACTTTTGCATAATTTCAGGTTTCTTTTCTGCATAAATTCTCTGTAATGCGAATGACAAGCTCTACATAATTTTGTCTTTCATAGATTATCGTTGGTGTTGCCCCAACTCGCTCTTTACATACACCTTGTTTTTTCTATAAATGTTTCGTTACTATGATTTTCGTACTTCCTTTTTAAAACAGACATGATTTTTCAAACACAAAAGATTTTTAGGAAAAGATGGTTGAAATAAAAAGGTTTAAAAAGCCAATTTTCTGATGAACAAAATGAAATTTTCAACGAAGTATAATTAAACTACTTTCCGTCTACCATTCGCTTTCAAATAGGGGTCGGTGAACAGCGTTCCAATTCTGCTACAGCCCAAAACTGACGACCATAGACATCGATGTTTGGCCAGCCACTATACGAAGGTTTTCGTCAATCCAGTTGCCCATGCTTTAAAATGACAATTTCAATCAATGTAATGTTGTCGTGTCCATTTCTGAGTCAAATGTCACTGTGTGCATTTTGGACAGCTTTGGAGTCGTCGATTAATTTCTCGTTGTAAGCTCAGGATGGTAATCGATGTTTTGAAGAACGGCTACTATTGCATGTTAATATAACATCCTTAATCCTTTCGGTGGTCATCTCGCCATAAGCAAAACTGACCAGATCTTGACGGACCAAGAATCGCGTCAATAGATAAAACCCCTCTCAACCTTGATTTGGTCGTTATCAAAAAAAATTCTGCAATATCTTGATGGTAAAGTACTAGACATCAACAAAATTCTTTAGATTTTGTGTATGAGATATCTCGTTGAAACAACTAGGATGTGTGTGTGTGTGATTAATAGAATTAATCTTTTTTATTCGAACAATGGGGGCCGTTTCCATGTTGGACTCCTTGAAATCGGAATAGAAGTTTAGTCAAAATCTTCAAGGAGCCTTAGTCTTCAAGAATGGCTACTATTGCAGGTTAATATAACATCCTTAATCCTTTCCGTGGTCATCTCGCCTTTATCAAAACTGACCAGATCTTGACGGACGAAGAATCGCGTCATTAGAAGAAAACCCTCCCAACCTTGATCTGGTCGTTATTAAAACAAATTCTGCAATATCTTGATGACGAGGTACTAGACATCAACACAATTCTTGAGATTTTGTGTATGAGATATCTCGCTGAAACCACTTGGATGGTTAATAAAATTAATCCTGTTTATTTATTCGAACAATGGGAGTCGTTTCCACGTTAGACTAGTTGAAATCGGAAGAGAAGTTTGGTCAAAGTCTTCAAGGAGCCAGGGGTCACCACGAGGTGTAGTCGGACGGATTTGGAGCGCATGGAGGAAATGGGGCTATGGACCCCTTTGTGAAATTTGTTGTTTGGGGGTGCTTCGTTTTTATTCACCCCCTTACACATCGGGGTTAACGGCTAAGATATAGTTTATCACCATTTCTCCAACATTTTGTGTTTAATTTAATTCGTGTTTATCAACCATTTCAATTTTTGAATTTTTATTAGCAGTATACTTGAATCGTATTCAGAAAACAAGCCTATTCCTAAAGCAAGAAATAAGATGTAGTTTATCACCATATTTTTTCACAGCATTGATTGTTTAATTTAATTGGAGTTGATCAACCTATTATCATGTGCAAATATATCTTTATCACGGAAGTAGGAACGATAAGGAAGTGTCCTAACAAGATTTCGCTCCCGGATTAACTGAAGCCCACATTTTCACGGCTTTAACGCGCTAATATGGTGGCCCCGCATGCGCTGTTAAAAACAATTTATAAGGCGCATTTTTTTTTTTTTTTTTTTTCATATTATGATGTGTTCATTCATTTTGCAATTGAGCAATGCTAAATAAATGAAATATTACTAATTTTGGCAATATTTTGTTTTTTAACTGATAATTTGTTGTTGTTGTTGTCGTGCGGGCCATATATGGCCCAATTGGGGGTGCCATTGCCCCGGAGGGTTGGACTTCTTCATACATGACACATCCGTTTTACAGGAAGGTCCCTTTCACACATTCATTCACTCACACACATCGTAATTTAGATCCCAATCAGATGTCGATAGCCCCCTGATCAGGTACCCCCAGAGGTATAAATGATAATTTAAGTATAATGTATATAAAAATTTACTACCTTTTTCCCGTTTGCTTTTAAATTTTTTGATTGAATATGCTATAATAAAGTTATGATACAAAAAACAGAAAACTAACAATTCAAGTTTTTTTTGTTTGTTTTTGTTTATTATTGGCATGTGTAAAATATATTAAAACAGCTTTTAAATTGGTAAAAAACACTGATTAGTAAAATTATAGGTATCCTACAAATACCATTTCTCAGTAATGTTTTAATTTAGATTAACTGACCCCACACATGGACTTCCTCTAGCGAATAATAGTCTAGTGCTACTCTGTATCCCTCATTCTTGTTTTTATAAATTGTATCCAAATTTGTTTCCACAAGTAGGTATTGAAATTCATTTTATTGATATCCTGCATACATTGAAACTTTTGGCCCAATCACCCGTTCTAAATATTTATTTCTTGTGGTATTTTACATCTTATTATGCACTGCTTTATGATTATGGACTGATTATTCATGCATCTCTGCGTTTTGTGTCTTTGCGAACCTGAAATGAAAATTATTTTAGTTAGATACAATGAATTGATAGATACATTGAAACCTATGTTTTTTTTTATCCTTCTAATGATCAACCTGTCTAACCATTTTTTTTCTAAGTCCCAACAGTATTACAGGTTTTACTGTTTACCTTAGACTATTAAAACAAAAATTTATAAACATAAATTAATTCAATCTAAAACACTACTAAATCAAACTTCTTCACAATTTCCTCGTTTGATAAAACAAGCATGCTTGATAAATTAAAGACTGATTATTGAATATATTACGTCTGGCCACACAAATGCGCCCATAGAAAGGGTCTTTCTTCTTATGAATACTTTATAAAATTGTAATACATGCAAACACGGTAAAACATAGGACTGAAAGCATAAGTTGTATGAGCTGATTATCTTAACTATTGGCTCAAGAGGTGCTTGTTTTGAAAAACTTCATAGAGTTACAATGTTTTAAATATTTGCTTGTCTTCTAAAACACTCATTAACAAGTTTCTCACAGTCTAAGGGTGGAGTGGTCGTTCACGGTAAGAAGGCGATTTGTCGCCAAATATGCTAACTTTCACCTTTGCTGATTTTCTTCACATCTGCCGTTTTTGTTATAGCAACCCTATATGCTGTTACGGAATTCGGCCGCCATCTTGATTTGGCGACAAAAATTAGTAGGCGACAAACGTCTAACCTTGAACGACCACACAACCAGTAATGTTTATAATTCGAATTTTATAACTGTTAGCTAAAGCAGTTTCGGTACAGCTACACTCTACGTTTATGAGTGATGGCAACGGCTTGGCGATTTTTTTTTGGCGCACTTCTAGTAGCGAGTTACGATAAATTAAGGCAACCCATATTTCGTTGCGGTTGTTGTGGTTTTCATGAGAACCTCGGGAAACAGAAACTTTCAATTTTCATTGTGAATATTCTAGAAAGTTCTTCCAAAATCCGCTTGATTTCATTGGTTTGTTAGAAATTTTTTCTTTCCTCCAATTGGTTATTTTATATTTTAAATACCTTTGATTGCGTTAGTCCTCTTAAATCGTTTTCTGTGATACTATTGGTCCATTTATTTGTATTTTGACAGTTGTGGAATTTTTATTTTATTATAATAATTTTTACGAAAGGATTAAGAGTTTTTTTTGTTTTTTTACCATTTTTGTTTTTATTATTTTTTTACGAAAGAATTCTGACGCTATCAGGTTGTATCATTTCTTGCTTTTTTTTTCTTTTGTAAATCTTTTTCTTTTTCAACATGCCCACTGTATTTAGTGTAATTGATATTTTTCAGGTTCACAAATGTGTTTTGATATGTGCTTAAACGTACTACTTTTTGTGAAAGTTTTTCAAAAATATACTTTTCAAAACGTTCTGAGGTGGAGTGGTCGTTCACGGTAAGAAGGCGATTTGTCGCCAAATATGGTAGCCTTCACCTTTTGCTGATTTTCTTCACATCTGCCGTTTTTGTTATGGCAACCCTATATGCTGTTACGGAATTCGGCCGCCATCTTGATTTGGCGACTAAAATTAGTTGGCGACAAACGTCTTAGCGTGAACGACCACTCCACCCGTTCTGAAATGTGTTTAAAAAGTGTGTTGTAAAAAGAAAACAATTTGTGACAGAAAAAGAGTTAAGAAATAATTATTTCCTTGGCGACTTTAGAAGTGAGCCAAAAAAATCGCCAAGGCCGTTGCCATCGCTCATAAACGTAGAATCTAGCTGTTCCGCCGTTTCATTCTAAATCATGTTACATGAGGTAATATTTTCACCCATGAACAAAAATACCGCTACTGTTTATTTGACTGTAAATACTTTTTCATTAAAAAAAATTTAAATTTTTCTAAAAATCAGTTTTTAACTCTTATTACAACTGGAAGGTTAAAAAATCAAAATCGTACAATTCTGTTAATTAATGAAGCAAATTAATAATCCCTTTGGATAAATCAGTCAACTTTTCAAAATATTTTTTATATGTTTATAAATACGGTACAGCTACACTCTACGTTTATGAGTGATGGCAACGGCTTGGCGATTTTTTGGCGCACTTCTAGTAGCGAGTTACGATAAATTAAGGCAACCCATCTTTCGTTGCTGTTGTTGTGGTTTTCACGGCAACCTCGGCAAACGGAAACTATCAATTTTCATTTTGAATATTCTAGAAAGTTCTTCCAAAATCCGTTAAAATCGTTTGATTTCATTGATTTGTTTATATTTTTTTCTTTCCTCCCATTGGTTATTTTGTTTTTAAAATATCCTTTTATTGCATTGGTCCTTTTAAATCGTTTTCTGTGATACCATTGGTCCATTTATTTGTATTTTGACAGTTGTGGAATTTTTATTTTGTTATAATAGTTTTCACGACAGGATTAAGAGTTTTGTTTTTTTGACCATTTTCGTTTTCATTATTTTTTTACGAGAGAATTCTGACGTTATCAGGTATTATTTCTTGCTTTTTTTCTTTTGTAAATCTTTTTCTTTTTCAACATGCTCACTGTATTTAGTGTAATTGATAAGTTTCAGGGTATTCTTACCATTCGTAGCTTAGTTTCTCTGTTGGTACACAAATGTGTTTTGATATGTGATTAAGCTTACTACTTTTTGTGAAATTTTTTTTAAATATACTTTTTAAAACGTTCTGAAATGTGCTTAAAAAGTGTGTTGTAAAAAGAAAAAAAATTGTGACAGGAAAAGAGTTAAGAAATAATTATTTCCTTGGCGACTTTAGAAGTGCGCCAAAAAAAATCGCCAAGCCGTTGCCATCAGTCATAAACGTAGAGTGTAGCTGTACCATAAATACGTCTAATTTTGAATATAATACTGCTTGAACACATAGAAGTTACTTGTCAAAAAGCTATCAGCCTAAAGATACTTGAAATTAAACTTACCTATGAAAAGATTATCTTCTTTGTATTTCGGTTTGTATACCCGTAGGCGACACAAAACGTCATACCCAAATCAAAACTAAGAAAATGGTGCAAATTATCTATATATATAAAACACTAACGTACGTGGACCCGAAATCTACGTTATTTGTTTATCGTCGAATGGCAACAATCAACGTAAATAAAATAACCCAGATATTTTGAATTGTTGCCCTTTTTAAATAGCCGAGGTCAATTTCTCTGCAAAATAAGGAATTGAATTGTAATATTTATGTTTGAACTTACTTTTTATTTTTTCCTTTGATGTAAAAGTAATTTAAACGTAAATTTGCTACCCGGTATCTGGCCACGTCAGAATTAATGTTTACTTTTTAAATTTGATTTAGAATTCCGTGTTTGGGTATTTGAGTTGACTGCGAGATGTTGCGGACATATTTGAGGATTCCCAAGTATTATAAATATGTGTTCTTTTTGTTAATAAATCATTATTGTCTTTGTCAATATCGTTGAAAAATCTTTTGTCGCATTATTCTATTTCACAATATATTCAGAAAGTCGAAATTCCACACGTTTGAATAGATACGTACGTGTTTTTTTTTTTTTTTTTACATAATTTTGCATATTTTCAAGGATTGGAATTTTGTTTTTGTTTTCATTATGTGTTCCGGTGTATTACCTATTGCAGAAATATTATTTAGGAGTTAGATTTTAATGATATGTCTATTTCCTGAAAAATATCACTAGACATGAGTAATTTTGTAGCGGTATATGTATTTTTCGAACAACTTTCCTTAAGTATTTGATTGAATACGCAATGCTTTAAAGAATTATTTCATAAAAATAAATAAAGTATACAAATCGAAACATGTTTAATTACGGTGAGTAAAAAAGTTTCAAAAAGCACTATTCCACACCGCCGAGCGCTAGCCGGCGCAGCCCGGCTAGTTTGGTTAAAATCGTCAATCAAAAACGGTATAACCACGTTTGATAACATGCACGAGCGCAATGTTTTTAAAGCACCAATTTTGGGTTCAACAGTTCAGAGTAAAGGTACTTCCGTTATATTTCCTACTTCCATGATCTTTATTGGCAATAAGCTAAAATCATATTACAAAAAAAAAAAGCCCGGTAACGCCCATGGAAGTAGGAAAGTTATATTTTCTACTTTCTTGGTAACGCCACGTCTAGAATGCATGCAACGGATGCTATTCTCTGTGGGAGTCATGTTTAGCCTCAAAAGCACTGCGGCCAATTATATTTAGCTTGACAGTAGAAGCTACTCATAAAATAGCATTTCAACTCGGATTATATATTTTTGGAAAGTTGGTCAGTATAGGTTCTTCAAGAATTTGTACTTTTAAGACACAATTTTCTAGAACACTATTTTATTACAAACTAGTTTTATTATGGCTAACGAAACAAACACTGTGTATGTGTGTTAGCTGGTTTCTATGATCACATGCATGTCAGCCAATTTACGTTTTCAGATTTCTGCTTTAAATTTTAGAAACTTGTTCACACAAGCTCTTCCTTTAATATTCATCCAGTTTCTATCAATCAAAATTGTATTATTAGACTACTAGCACAAAGAATATTACTATACTATGCGTTGTTTCAGTTGAAATAATGAACCTACGGTGAATAGCTTCTACTCAGTTTCCCTATCAACCATTAGACATAAAGCATTCTATCAGAGACGCGATATTTCTCAACTTCTCTACAAGTAACGGATGAATGAGAAATTAATTTGATACGATATTGATAATTTTTAAAGAAAACTTAAAAATTACATCCACTGGCACATGAAATAACAAAGATCTTGTTTCAAAATTAAATATATTTCATCCGAGAGGTTTTTTCTGCAAATATCAATGTTGATAGTGCTAGATTTTTCTAATTGAACATGCTTTCTGTAAGGATTCCGTACAAAGTAATCGGAAGCTAAATCTTGCCTTTAGGTGGCTCGCTTCTTTCCACTGAAAATGGCTCACATAGACAAAGCAAAGCTAATCGATTATAATTTTACAGAAAACAAGCCGTTACATGACATTGTTTGTTAAAAATCACTTTTTCAACAAACCTTTGACAGGTAAGTTGAGTAATAGCAGCTTCAACTCGGAAAGTAAGCAACATTATCTTCTGTCATAAAGGCAATTTAAAAAACTAGGGGGCCTGCCCCCTGCTTGCTGACGCTCGCCAACCCCCGGATGATTTCTTCGCAATCCTCATTGGTTCGCTGCGCGAACCTATGCTCGCTTCGCTCGCATCAATGAAGACATGTGTCCTAGGAGAAGTGATTGTTTACAAAATATATTCCAAAAAATTATTTTTCAAACCTAAATTTTTTTGCTATTTTTCAGAAAAGATATATACAGTACCGATGGAATCTGAATTCAAATGAAAACTTTGACTCGAAATGTGAGGGCTGATTTGGAAATTGAATACCCAGCATGTTGTTTGAGTATATATTTACCCCTGCACTCGAGCCACCCACGCATTTTTATTGAGTTTGCTGTCGAAAGTTGTTGTGCAAGCGTCTCGTTGAACTATAATTGTTGGCCCTGTAAAGGACCTTTTTTTAAATGGCCCTGAAAAGATCCTCCGCTTTCTTTGATTTCTATTATTAACTGCAACAGCTCAACTAAAATTCTTTTTTTTTTTTCAATGAAATTTCATCCGATAACGCTATAAATTCAATTCAAGCGCGAGGCTTCGTGAAAAACAAATAATGGTACAATGTTGCCAAAACGCGATAACAAATAACGTCTTTTTTGCGTGCCACGTAAGAGAATTATATATATAGATTTTTGAAGGTCCTAATACGGATTAAAGTACAGCTACACTCTACGTTTATGAGTGATGGCAACGGCTTGGTGATTTTTTGGCGCACTTCTAGTAGCGAGTTACGATAAACTAAGGCAATCCATCTATCGTTACGGTTATTGTGATTTTCATAGCAACCTCGGCAAACGGGAACTGTCAATTTTCATTTTGAATATTCTAGCAAGTTCTTCCAAAATCCTTTAAGGTCGTTTGATTTCATTGGTTCGTTTGAAATATTTTTTTGCTCCCATTGGTTACTTTGATTTTAAAATATTCTTTGATTGCATTGGTCCTTTTAAATCTTTTTCTGTGATACCCTTGGGTCCATTAATTTGTACTTCTCGACAGTTGTGGAATTTTTGTTTTATTATATTAGTTTTCACGAAACGATTAAGAGCTTTGTTTTGTTTTTGCCATTTTTGTTTTGGTTATTTTTTCACGCTAGAGTACTGACGTTATCAGGTTGTATTATTTCTTGCCTTTTTTCTTTTATTACTAGTTTTCTTACCCAACATTCGAAGTTTAATTCTGCTGGAACACAATTGTGTTTTGTAATGTATTTACTTTTTGTGAAGTTAAAGAAAAAATATTTTTCAAAACGTTTTTAAATGTATTTTTAAGTTTTTATTTTCCGTTGTGTGTCATTTTCCGTTCCGACTTTAGTAGTGCTCCAAAAAAATCGCCAAGGCCGTTGCCACCACTCATAAAGGTAGAGTGTAGCTGTTCCCGGATTAATTTGCAACATTAATGATCTTCCGAAACCTGATAATTTCCTTTTACATTTTTCTATATTCCAACCGACATGCAGGTTAAAATCGGAATCTTGTGCCACATCTTTCTGTCAGTTCAGGTAATCAATCTATATAAATAAGAATGGAGTGTTTGTTTGTACATTCAATATTTTCGACCCATTTCAAGTTTTCTATCCGTTTTGGACCCTTCTTATGCCGAATCCGTCTTTTTCTCGTTTGGTGTCTGTCTGTCTGTCTGTCCGTCTGTCTGTCTGTCTGTATGTTGTGCCCTATACACGTCCACGCGGTTTAAGATATTTTCATGAAAATTTGCATACAGTGAGTACTTATCTTCATTTAGTGAGTGGCATTGGTTGCGAAAGTCTGTCTGTCCGTCTTTCTGTTCTATGCTCGATTTTGTGTTAGTGTGTTTGTGTAGACATCACATGAATTGTATTCCAGATATTTGATTGCGTTGTATTTTATTTTATACATTATCTATTAGTTTAGTGAACGCAATATTAAACATTTCTTTATTGTTATATTTAGTTGAGTTTCATGCTAAAACACCTGAGTAAGTATACTTAAATCAACCATAATTTGGTAGTTTTGGAAAAATTGGAATGTCTATTGAATATTACGATTATTTCGATTGCTTTACAGTACTGCTGAAAAAGTAATTATTCTTCAAAAAAAAAAAATTATGGAATTTCATCTCTGATACTTCATTTATTTCGAGTCTTATTTTTATTCTTTGCGCAATGAAAATGATTTAAGAATATTTGGGACAGACGATATTTTTCAATGAAACAAGAATGAACAAGATCGCGCGAGCAGTGATATTTTTTCTGGTTCTTTCGCTCTGAATTAATTTCACATTTCTAAATTTTGTACACTTTTAGTTGTAAGTTGTGGCAACTGTGCGAGATCAAGAGATAAAATTGAATCAAAAATTAATATCTTTAGAACAATTTTTTGCGACATCTTTTATTTTGTTTTACTTTGCTGTTTCCTTTTTTAAATATTTATTATTTTAATAAATGTGTTTTCCTTCTCATCACACGCAACAGCACCACAAAGTACTAGACTTAAAAATGTTAGGTAAGTCAGTATAAATTTTCAGTAAATTTTAAGTGTAGTTATGCCATTATTTAAAGAATAATGCCGTTATTTAAAGAATAATGCCGTTATTTAAAGAATAATGCCGTTATTTATAGAATAATGCCGTTATTTAAAGAATAATGCCGTTATTTAAAGAATAATGCCTTTATTGAAAGAATAATAATGTTTATTTATCCAAACTGGAACTTTTTCCATCATTAAAAAATTCGTTGTAATAATGACAGCAGAAGATTGCAAAATTTCACAATGTCGCATACCGGAGGCAAGAGTGCCACAAGCAAAAAATATTGTTTTGTTGACTATGAGTGCGAGAGCACTCGCCGTAAATCGTAATTTTAATTAATTGAGTTGAACATGAAAAGAACTTAAGAAAGGGAATTCCAAATCTTCCTATAAATCGTCTTTTATAGTAGTAACCTTAGTATCACCTTTCGTCATTTTGTAGCTTTGTCATACAGCAATTGTGCGATGTATGTGAAATGTATTACATGAATGGATATGCATGTGTAGGATTTGTGTCCAAAGTAAGTTGTAGAAAATATAAAGATGGCGAAAGATGTTAAAATAAATTTTTATTCTACAAAAAACGTAAGTCATTATATATTTTGATTATCTCTTCAATCTAGAGTAAACCAATTCAAACCGAGTAAGGTCGGGTATTTTGCTAGTTTCTGAATAAAAGTAACTCAACCTGTTCATAATTATACACTGCTGAGTACAAAAGAATTTGTGTACATATATTTGAGTACATAAGACCTTATAATTCCAATCGTCTTAAAAGTAAAATTCTAATGTCTCGATGGTACGTTTCGTTGCATTGAAAATCCCTCTCACTGACAAAACTAGAGTAATGGATTACGATTTTTTTTGGAAAGCGTAGGTCGTTTGACAGAATTTTTTGTAAGAAATGCTCTTTTCTGCAACTAATGTACTCAAAAATACATTAGACTCTCAAGGTTTTCGATTTCTCTTTATATCTAAAACCCACAAATGCAAAATTCCCTGGGTGGACATCATTTATTATTACCAGAATATGCAGAATTTATGTTTGTGCAGAACCTGTGGCGCATAATTTATGTTTGTTCAGAATATATGTGTAGAATGTAGATTAAATCTATTCCCTGTTTGTTGAATTCATTAAGTTTGAAGTATCCAAATACGTTGAAAATGTCATTTTTGACCAAATGTTCCAAAAACAGTTTTTGATCTTATTTGATAGATTATTTATTTGACTTTCCAAAGTATATTTGATATTTTTTCTAAGTTAATGAGTTGCAGAAGAATTAAAATTTTTTTCATGGCTGGAAATCCGGAAGTAGGTATGTAAAACACCAGAAATAACCTTTCAAAGACCAAAAAACTGTCAAAATTTAAGTCTTACTTTTTTACAAACATAAATTTTCGGAAGGTTTCTTAAATGTTTAAATGGTTTCTCTTTTGGAAAAAGTGTGAACAAATTTAGAGACGTGAAGAACAAAATTGTTTACACAAACAGTAAAATTAAGAGATAGATCAAACGATACACTTCAAAATATTTTTTACTCAAAAGTGATATTCATGCATTATTTCCTCACTTCAAATGTTATAACATAAAACAATTATTGATGGATTCTTGTAAAAGTTTGAGATCTTGTTCCTTATAATGTTGTCTAGGGATTATGCTGAGTTGAATTTTTTTTAAATTATGGCCCTTTATTTAAGAAATAGGAATGTAAAACTATCAAAAATCTTGTATTAATTTTTCGATCGGTGTAAACTTTTTGTTTACTTAAATATATCGTTTTGATTGCAGTTTATACCCTAGAAAAAGGCATGTAGTTTATTTTGGTAGCATCATTTTTCAAATGGGTTGAATAGAGTTTCATGTAGCACATTTGTAGTTTTCGACGATTTTCTTTAAAATTTAATATATAACTATCATTGTTAAAAATTATTAATATATATTTTAAATATTTATTGTCTAATGCTATTGTTTAATAAAAGTGAACATAAAAATATTATTAAAATGTTTCTAAACCACATTTAAAAAAAGGGTCTCAAACGTGTCTGGATACCTTAAAACACAAATCACTGAGGACTGATACGGGCGAATTTAAGAATGGCTAAATAGACTACTAAATTTGGCATTAATTGTTTAAAAATATTTTGATTTCAGATTACAGACTTGGGATAACAATTAATAAGGCTATTGAAGCCTTGGAGTTTTGGAAAACCTTTTTTAATTCGAAACAAGCACGATTCCTTAAGTTGGGAGAGGATTAGCAACCGGAGGGTAGCAAGTTCGAATCCAACCAAAGACCGTCGTGTTCAAAGGCGGTTAGTGCACGTTAAGTCTGTCGTGGCCTAAATGTCCTCACATTGGCGTAATGTGGCAGTTTGGAATTAGGCGCCATTTTAGATGTTGTCTCGCTGTCATCTGTCCGTGGTTCAAAACTACGCGTTGACCTCGGATCTTTCCCTTCTGAAATTGGTCACAGACCATAGCCAATAATCCATTATGTTGCTCCAGTGCGACGTTAAATAAAAAATATCAAATACCGTTAATGAGCGCACTAGAACAATTTATCAGTCTATAAATGTCAGCTCAAAGCAAAAATACGTACCGCTTTTCTTTATATTTCCAAAAGAAGATTCCTTGCATGGGAAAATTGTAATACCGAGTAACATCTGTTGCAAAAGATGTGTAGCATCTATATATCTTGGAAGCATCTGTGTATGCTGGGTAAAACGTATGTAGCATCTATGAATGCTAAGTATAATCTTTATTTTTCTAAAGCTCTACTTCAAAACCTACCAACACCAATAAAAAAAGAGAATAAATTCTTGCAAACGAAGTAATGTTGTTCTGCTTATTTGTCTGATTGCAAAAGATAAAATTAGCGATGTTTCTTAATGTAAATGTGCTGGAAATATAAATTTTTTATAAAAATAGCTTCAACCGTGCAATCAGCACCTAGAGATGTAAGAACCTCTCTGAATTCCAATTCTTTCAAAAACAACTATTAGCAATTTCATTTTTAATATTTGTCATTTACTTTATTGGCTATACAATAAATTTTCTTTAAAAAGAGAATAAAATGCCATGTTCTTAAAATTTCAAAATTACAAAACAAAAAGATGTAAACTTTGTCTGGGCTGCCTCAACATATCATTTTCTTCTAAAAAAAATCTTCTAGTTACTTTAACAAAGTAATTAATGTATTTTTCAGATGTAAATGTTTCGTCAGGCTCGGAGTTTCTAATGAAAGTGAAGAATTAAAAAATAACTAAATTAACTACTAAGTATAGTATATGTATTTGCCTCAAAATAATATTACATAGATTTCAAATAGTTAATTGTTCATGTTGTTATTTAATTTTTGGTGCAAAGTTTAAGTCTTTATATGGTGCATGGTAAAATATAATGCTTTAAAATTTATTTCAATCATACAATCCGAAAACTACATTTCAAATGCTTTGCAATATGCTGAAATTAGTTGTGTGTCTTTGCAAGAGAAAATCTTTTAATTTCTTAGTGGAAGTTAGATTTTAAAGACAAACATTTTTAGAAAGGAGATAATTAAAGAGAATCAAATATGTATGTGAGAAACTCAAATCTGCTTCATAACTCCTTTTTGTTTATTTGAAGTTATATTATTTTACTGGTACAGCTACACTCTACGTTTATGAGTGATGGCAACGGCTTGGCGATTTTTTGGCGCACTTCTAGTAGCGAGCTAAGATAAATTAAGGCAACCCACCTTTCGTTGCTGTTGTTGTGGTTTTCATGGCAACCTCGACAAACGGAAACTTTTAATTTTCATTTTGAACATTCTAGAAAGCTCTTCCAAAATCCGTTAAAGTCGTTTCATTTCATTGATTCGTTTGAAATTTTTCTTTCCTCCCATTGGTTAGTTTGTTTTTAAAATATTCTTTGATTGCATTGGTCCTTTTAAATCGTTTTCTGTGATACCATTGGTCCATTTATTTGTATTTTGACAGTTGTGGAATTTTTATTTTATTACAATAGTTTTCACAAAAGGATTAAGAGATTGTTTGGTGGAGTGGTCGTTCACGGTAAGACGTTTGTCGCCAACTAATTTTTGTCGCCAAATCAAGATGGCGGCCGAATTCCGTAACAGCAGATAGGGTTGCCATAACAAAACGGCAGATGTGAAGAAAATCCGCAAAAGGTGACGGTTACCATATTTGGCGACAAATCGCCTTCTTACCGTGAACGACCACTCCACCGATTGTTTTTTTGACCATTTTCGTTTTCATTATTTTTTTACGAAAGAATTCTGACGTTATCAGGTTGTATTATTTCTTGCTTTTTTTTCTTTTGTAAAACTTTTTCTTTTTCAACATGCATTTAGTGTAATTGATAAGTTTCAAGGTATTCTTACCCAACATTCGTAGCTTATTTTCTCTGCTGGTTCACAAATGTGTTTTGATATGTGCTTTAGTTTACTACTTCTTGTGAAGGTTTTCAAAAAATATACTTTTCAAAACGTTCTGAAATGTGTTTAAAAAGTGTGTTGTAAAAAGAAAAAATATTTTTGACGGAAAAAGAGTTAATAAATATTTCTTTCCTTGGCGACTTTTGAAGTTCGCCAAAAAAATCGACAAGGCCGTTGCCATCATTCATAAACGTAGAGTGTAGCTGTACCATTTTACTAAAGAAAATTATCTATCATGAGCGACTTTATTATATTAGACGTTACATTTAATTTAGTAGAACATGGGTGTTACATTAAACCTTACGACAGCTTCCAAATGAAATTGTATCAATACATTTCCAATCTCTAAACAATCTCTAATTTTGTACATTTTTTATGTATATAAATATAAAAAAACAGTTTATCTCATTTAACTTATATTTTTTTACAAATCTTACAATAATGATGTTCCTGGACACGTAAATGTAGCCTGATATGTAAAAAATAATAATATTTGCAAAATTGACAGTTTACTCGGAAAACTGTCTATGGATGTTAAATTGGATCAGGCTACATAGAAAAATCCATAAAGATGCATTGTAGGAGACGTTAAATATGAAAAGCGATTTGTCCTCCTATCCAGTCTTTACCCTCTTTCTTTCTTGTTTATAAATATTTGGTTAAGGAATTCCTAGGAATCGACAAATATTCTTCATACATTCAACAAAACATCTTCTATAATACAATGACACCGAAAACTCATACATGTAATGCTTGTCAATAAAACAACTCAACATTTGAAAATTTCTGTTATTTGAACAACATATCATGATTCATAAAATATGTAAAAATAAGCAAAAGCTAAAAAGTTTGATGCACAAATTAACAGCAAAATTTAACAATTAGAAAGGTCACCATTTGTCACGATATTCAATAATTCCTTCTGCAATAATTTCGATCTCTTTCCACGAATCATCATTGAGGTCCATATTTGAGTAGAAATACTCCATAGTATCTGCAATGACATCCACAGCGAGGTAAGGCGCTATCTTGACACCATGTAACAGAGTCCTCGTAGCCATTTTTGCGACGTGGATGCAGTAAGTTAAAAACTCTCTTTCACTATAACCCTCGGAAAAAACCGTGTGGAACAAAATATTTGAGAGATGTTGAAACCTGTGCTCTTCAGTATCCCCACTGGATACATAAGCGTTGTAATCGAAGTTTGTCACATTCGGTACTATGAGCCTAACAGCCTGACAAATCCGAGGAGAAAAACGCCTTTTAATATTTTGACTGTGAGTATTTACCAACTCTACAGGGGAGAATTGTAGAGAATATCGTTTTGTGACACAGTGCACAAGTTCCAGGGCAAACATACGATTTTCGGTATGGTTGTTCATGTTTGATTTATGTCGATAGCAGTACAAATTACGTAAATATTTTAAATGGATGTTATTCTCGTTTATGATACTATAAAATGATTGGCACGAGGGATATTACGCAAAAATTAAATTATTAATTGCAGCATTTAACTTTTTCCCTTGAAAAACAAACGCGGATTTTCGTTATCACGCGAAATGTTTCATTAAAAATTTCAATTTTAATTAAACTTGTTTTTATTTAAGGAAAAGAAAAACTTCCAAAAGAAATATACATTCTTGTAGTCTGTCCATTGTAAATTATTTTCATGATATAAAATTTGGAAGTATCTAGAACTTCAGCTTTAATAATTGTAATCATTTTTAGCAACGGTGTTTCCTAAGTGTAAGATTAGTTATACATAGAAAAAAAAACGATTTTAGATTAAATATATTTATTAGAAATATGTTTCAACACAAGTAAAATAAACACAAGATGTAATTTTAAGAGAAAAGTGGGTCCTCACAAATACCTCTCAGACTTATAATTATGTCTAGGTAGCAGTGGATAAGTCCATGTAATCAACCCTAGGGAACTAGTACTAGTCTACGGAACAACAACGACCATTTAACGAAGCTGATCAGTTCTTAATATCTTGCAAAACGATTTAAAAGTAATAAACAGTTAGTAGTTTCCAAATAAACACTATTCAGTTATTTTAACGTAAAGAGAATTATATGAGATATTTTCAGTTTGAACAAACAAATCACCCATGGACGAAAGTTTTACTTCCGGTTATTCAATAGTCTCGCTCAGTAGATGAAAGTTACCTTAAAATGTAGCCAAGTGACACCATTTCCGGATAACGTACAGCAAATACACTATCATTAAAACACTAACGACATCTACATTTCGTTTCACAGATAACATTTCTGACATTAACCTTGTGGCAAGAGAAACATTTTTTTCTTCTCATTTGTATAAGCTGTTTGGAATGCTAGATCAAATCTGCCTGATCTGAAAATTTGATTCCCCAAAGATTCTCTGGGGAATCAAATCTGCCGATATTGATAAAAACTCTTTCAGTGGGTTTAGACGACATAAAAAAGGTATGTATACCATTTAAATATCGCATTTAATAAGTGAATTTAAGTTGTCCGACCTAGGACAGCCAACAATACAGTGAAAATTTAGACGACTGCCTTGTCTAATGGTTTACAACTGTACTTAAAAAAATATTTTAGTGCACTTGGTTGATGACCTAGTGGTCAAACGACCTGCGCTGGTCACCAAATGACATTTGGATAGGTCACCTTATTGGATACCTTCTACAACAAGCTTGTACAAAAGTTCCAATTACTTTTCAGTAGATCCGTTCTCACCTTGGCATCTCAGGGAACAAAACAGCTATAGCGAGCGTATATACCACTCCAAATATTAACTTACGATTAGGTAGTATATCAGACTAACCCAATTATCCTATAAAGTACTTCTTGTTGGACAAATTTACAATATTTCATTTATGGCTTACTATATTGATGACTGACGGTTCTATCTAAAAATGTACCTTTCTATCATTCGTACGGTGAGCTTTTAGCACCCACTTCTTATTTTATTCTCGATCATATACACAAACAGGGCACACGTAGTTCTAAGTTTAAACACAACGAACGGATCATCCAGTTCCATCCTTTTTTAATTAAAGTTGTTTTTAATAACGAGATTATGTATTGATGTTTAAAAAATGTAAATATCTGCCAATGCAAAACAGATGATAGGGTTTTAATTTTTCATATATAACTACTTTACATAACAGTTTGTCAAACTTATGAGAATTCGGCAATGAAGGTTTTATTATTAGGGTGTATTTTAATTTTAGTATTTTTGTTTAGAGGTTGTGACTAACATGGACAAATCATCTGACTCTTCATATTTCAATAGATGCAATAGCGCTTCGAATGAAGGCGTAAGTTATTCAGAAATTTGAAAAGTATTGAAAACATATACCAACGGTGTCACATTTCATATCTTGGAAAACAAAAGGCGGAATACATGATGGGAAAATCTCGACAAAGGGAAAATGCAATTTTTAGTTCCATGATTGGTACAAATAAAAGCATTGACTCAGTAGGCTTTGGGCATAAATAGATACGAAAAATGTGTGGTCATTCTAAGTTCATGGTCCTCCATAGAAGGATTCTCAGATGATGGCATTTGTTTGTCACTTGTTTGTTTGTAAATCATGTATGTTTCTCAACTATGGCCAAATTACAGCATCTCTGGACAATTATGCAAGATGTAATTACTGATGTTACTAAACCCCCTTGGTCATGGTCAAACATAGATCAAGACCAAAGATATTGTATTTTATGTCGCACATCCACCAACTCCTGTTAATCGAAGAGCTGTCCCAGAGACAATAGACAATTAGATTATAGACAATAGACAAGACAATAGAATAGTCCCAGAGACAATCAATACAATGCCAAATATGAGAAGAGGTTACTGAGATTTCGGAACATGATAAAGTTAACCACTCCTAACTACTTACCACAGGGTGTACCACATCGACGATAACAAAATACCACTTTCTGTATTAAAATTATTATATTAGGATAACAAATATATACAAGCTACAGTTTAAAGATTTAGAGACGACATACATCATCAATTCAATACCGAAGCAAAAAAGAACTTACAGCAACCGCTATTGTCTGTGATAATAACAGACTCTGCCCTCATTTCAAGAAGTTCGCTCGCAAGACAGACTTCTGTAGATGTAATCGCTGATGTCATCTGCACAGCCAGACCGGGAGAAGCTCCACCTATTAAGTGATCTGTACAGGATGACGGGACGTTTATACGGTAACATAAAGATGTCACGACTTTCAAGGTGTTTTGGATTTTGTCCAGGTATGTGCCAAACACAAGACATAAAATAAATGGAGATGCACTCAAGAAAAGGTTTGCTTATACAGATAAAAGAAATTCTTGCACGGTGATACGACCGTGATCAAAGAGCTCTAAAACATGTGGTATGTTCTCATCATTCAAATTGACGTGAGCAATACCAAAAAGCTTCAAGAGTCCACGGACATTTATTTGCAGTAGGAAGGTTCGTACAATGGATGTATTCTTTGCTTAAGTATTGGCCCTGAGCCGCCACGAATAGCACGTTCTCCAGTGTGACGTTAATTACACGAGCATGAGCGGATGTGGTACTGGTATTTTTATTTAACGTCCCTACAATGCGTCGTTAATTAAATACCTTCTTACCAAAGTCTGTAATTAATTGACGTCGCATCAACACAACTGATTCATTGCGATTGAACAACATAACTGATTCATAGCGACGATACGGAATCAGGCCAAAAGGGAAAGATCCAAGGATAACACCACTTACTTTTAACCACGGTCAGTAGAGAACACCAGAGTTGACACCCCATTCTCCACACTACTACAACACGAAAACGTGAAGACATTTGAGGCCACGACAGTTTTAACTTGCGCTAGCCCCCTTGTACTCGACGATCTTTGGCCGGACCTAGTCTCGAACTTGCAACTGTGTTTACTTATATGTTCTGTTCCAACAGTTCTACCGCAGTCCTCAAATATATTCTGCATTTGTGGCTGTTTTAATGCGTCTGCTAAATAAAATGAGTGCGTTTGAAATAAGATATTTCAAAACAGATAAAAGTTATTATTTAAAGGCACTGATTGATATTGTGGTCCTCATAAAACGACATAAAAAGCCTTTTATCTAAACATAAAGAACAACCTTGCTTGAAAATTTTCATTGTGAGGGTATTGTTTCTATATATCTATTAAAAAATAAAATGTTTCGGTCTTTTTCAGGTTTATTCGCTTTGGGATTGGTAGATAGCTAGTCACGTGATAGAGAGTCTTGTGGTTCAACGGGCTAGTGAATTTGTAGCACGAACACCCGAGAAACACAGTTATATATATTTTTAAATTAATTCATTCATAAAATTTGATAGCCCGCGCTACAAAGTTTGTTATGTTTTCAGAAGAACCGGCAAATTTGGTCGCCGTTTCCATAGCAGCAATTGAATATGAAAATATTAAGAAATACTATTACACAACAAACAACACAGATCAGCTAAAACATTTAAAAGTACGAGATTTCCTCTGAATTTTAACAATATGTTATGCTAAAATATATCATATATATGTAGAAATGAGATGTTTTGCTCTTGACATTTTTTAAAGCATTTTTTTTCCATTTACACTATATTTTCTTGTATAAGCCGATAATATTTGGAATGTTTTCTAAAGCTAAAGTACTGGGGTCGGCTTATATACGGAACCGCTAATCTCGCAAAAAATTAGGCACTTTTCCGTTACTCGGGCGCTGCGATAAGTATCGCAATGGATCCGGGATCAATCCAGCAAAGATCCAAATGGGGATGGATTATGATGCAATCCCCTCCTCCTCACTGTTGAAAAGCCTAGTTCGCGAAGCGATCTAAATACGATTGCGTAGCAATCATCGGGGGTTGACGAATGATAGCTAGCAGGGGGCGGATCCCCCTAGTGGTTAAAAGTAAAAATTTGCGAAATCTATATAAATAAATTGGAGTGTTTGTAGAGTGAATATTTTCGACCCATTTCAAATCTTTTATAAGTTCTATACCCTATTGATGCTAAATCAACTTTTTGCGCGTTTAGTATTTGTCCCTGTGTGTCCGTAATTCGTCCAAACGGTTGATATATATTTTCAAGAAACTACACACTGAGTGCTTGCATCAATTTAATGACTGAACGGTTGCGTAGGTCTGTCCGTCTTCTGTCATTGACACAGATTTATTCAACATATTTTAATGTAATATTCTACATTTGATGCACCATATTTGTCTTGAGTGAATATACTATTTGAAATTACTTAACGTTCGCATACATTTGTGAGCCGAACCATTCGTGAGCCGCTCGTGAACCGACAGGAAGAGGATTGCCACGAGCGGTTCACGAGCCGCGCACGTTTGGCGTCCAAAACCTCGTTCAAATCATGAGAACTAGAGGTTCGTTACCGGTTCGGTTCACAAATATATATGCAGCTTTACATATTTAGTCATGTTCCATGTTAAACATCTGTATATATAATTCTCTTACGTGGCTCACGAAAAAGACGTTATTTGTAATCGCGTTTTGGCAACACTGTACGATTGTTTGTTTATCGCGAAGTCTCGCGCATCGATTGAATTTATAGCGTTATCGGATGAAATTTTATTGAAAAAAAAAAAAGGAAATTTTAATGAGCTGTTGCAGTTAGTTTAATATAGAAATCATAGAAAGCGGAGGATCTTTTCAGGGCCATTTAAAAAACGGTCCTTTTCAGGGCCAACAATTATAGTTCAACAAGACGCTTGCACTACAACTTTCGGCAACAAACTCAATGAAAAAGTGTGGGTCGTTTGAGTGCTGGGAAAATGTACACACAAACAACATGCTGGGTATTCAATTTCCAAAGCAACGCTCACATTTCGAGTCAAAATTTGCACAAAGTTTTCATTTGAATTCTGATTTTAGAGATACAGTATATATTTTTTCTGTAATACAGCAAATTTAGATTTGAAAAACATTTTTTTTGGTAACATATTTTGTAAACAATCCCTTCTGCTAGGACACATGTCTTCATTGAGGCGAGCGAAGCGAGCATAGGTTCGCGCAGCGAACCAATGAGGATTGCGAAGCAATCCTCCGGTGGTTGGCGAGCGTTAGCGAGCAGGGGGCAGGCCCCCTAGTCTAAGTAACTACATAAATCAACCATAATTTGGTGTTTTTAAAGTAGATGGTAGGTATATTTAGCATTGCAGGATTGTTTTACCAGTGGTGCTGAAAAATCAATTACTTTTAAGGAATTTAAATATTTATACTTTATTTGAAGTCTATTTTTTCTGTACGAAGCATAAAAAAAATTTGAATAATGGAACAGACAATTAAAAAAAATGAAACAAAATAAAATATATAGGACAAAAGAATCTTTTAAAATAAGACTAGTAGGTAATATTGTAATCTTGGTATTTTTTTAACGTTTCCTTTTTAAATTTGACAGCGTTATATTCCAATATATGTTAAAGTAGAAAAATACATAAATTTCATTTTATTCAAAGCTTTTTTTTAAATCTGTCTGAAGATGTATTTCTGGATATTGTGTGAATTTGATATCTTTCTCGTTCTCAATAACTGTAATCAAGGTAAGTAATGGTTTAATTAGTTTTATAAACATTTTTAATCATTGTATAATTTTGGGAAACGCTTTTTTTAATTTACATAGAAGGCCTACATATAAGCCTACGATGAGCTATTCTATGCATTCTGGTTAACTTTGTCACCATACATTTCTGAGTGAAAATTAAAATTCTACATATATGAAAAATGTTAAATGACATTTATTGTATTTACATTTGCAAATGATAGTTTTAGTATGGTAGTTGTTGCATGTAAAATGAAAAGGAATTACTATGAATGAACGAAATATGAAGTCAGTGATCAAATTCATCCCGAGAAACACTGGGTAATTTTGCTAGTTTTAATATAAACCGTCAATTTAATGTTTATGTTTGTTTTTTAATAGTATGATACGTTACATAATTTTTATAATCATTGGAGTTTTCAAAAATAAATTTTAGTCATTTAAATTATCTGCAAACAACCAATTGTTTGACGTTGTTAATTTAACATAGTATTTGAGAAAAGAAGTAAACAATTTCGAAAACACAATTTTTATTCCAATTCAATTTAGTTCTTTTTCATATAATAACGGATTGGATCTGAAAACTCACTGCGTAGTGCTGATAAGGTTTCAAATCCTCAGTAATTGTTTTTACTGACCATTCATATTGTACTGGCTTTTATACAGGATTTGCATCTAGTTCTAATTCCATACAGCATATGAAAAGTACGTTCATTAGCTGTTGCCAATGTTTATATTCCGATAACTATATTATTCATCAAATTTAAAAAACTAACTAAAACACGTTTCCAAACCTTACACGCGATTCAAATTCAAGGACACATCTCTCTTTAAATATATGGTTAGTTGCAGGGTTCGAAAATGGATTTTGAAGCTGGCATAACATATTGCTGTGAACTTTTATAAGATGGCAGCAAAAACTTTTCCGCTCATGGCAAAGTCTAAAATTTCCGTAATAACAGGAAATTGCAGTTCCAAATTTTTCGTTAAACTTTTTAAAAAATTGAATGGATAATGCAATGAGAAGAAAATATACTTCACTTTTCTTGTATGCTTTCTGCAATTTCATATGAAACCCTAAAATACATCCGAGATAAAAATAAACACTAAAATAATGTACTGTAGACACGTTTATTTCCTTATTGTCAAGTTTACGAAGGTATCAGTCAATAATTAGGCTAGAGAAAATTGCTGTTGTTTCATAACTACATAGCTAAAAGCAAGGTCTGCGATCACATGCACGAAACCATTTCTGAACTGTACGATCAGCCTTAAAATCTGAAAGCAAAGGACCATCCCCACTTAACCTAATTAAAGCACAAAGTTTATTTCTTTAAAGTTTTTTAACAGCTGGTATTTGAAATAGAAATAATGAAACTTTCAGTTTCAAATACTCGCAGTAAAACTTTCCGTGGGAACCTTTGATCGTCGCGGTGATTTAAGCTAAGATCACGTGACTAGCCGTGGTTGCCGCGACTTATTTTGAGCCCTGGTTTGTTGGTTGGGATTGGGGTTTTATGGCGCAAGGGCCATATTTGGTCCTGCTGCGCCAGACACAAAACCAAGTAAATGTAACAAGACATACTATACGCACATATTTAAAGCTTTTCTGACACAAAAACACTTGGCACGAATTGATCCATGCGCCACCTACAACTCCAAGATTGCTAGCGAAGTAGACATACCCAGTGAGCCACGACCTCTTAAATATATGTAAATATTTTAATCTATTTTCACTCGGGTGTAAATAAAATTTCATTTCAAGCGATACGTTTTTAACAAGTTACAAGTCCGTAACAAAACATTTAAAATTATTTTTTATTTCATTCCATTTCTTACAAAGAAATCTTACAAACATAAAAATATTGATATCAAATGCAACTTAAAGGGTTTCATCCTCACAAACACTAGTTACGAAACTAAAAGCATTTTCATTCATTCTTTCCCAGACGCCAAGTGGAAAGTTTCCAGTCATTTCTGATTCACAGATTAGAAAGCGTATAGCCATGACGGCCAAATGTGGAGCTTTTTTAAGTCCTTTAGAATAAGCGATCGCGCAAATAGTGGACATGAACGTCGAGTAAAAAAGTAGTGCGCTTTCTGCCAACGAGGTATTATCCATACTTTCGTGCATCACGTACCTCAATCGCCGCTCTACTCGATCATAAGTAATTTCTTCTGGTTTTTCTGCAGATATGGCATCTACCAATGGCTCCCTCTTAACAAGTTCGTGCATACACACGACAGCTGCTTTCATGACAAGCGTTAAAGGGGAGTCGGGAGGAACGCCTAAGCAAGAAGCATAGACAGCTGATATGAACGGCAACTCTCTCAGTTTCATGACTTCCGATACTACTTCAGATGCAAACACAAGCTCTTTCGAGTAATAATTGCAATACCTAGGTACAGATCGCTTCTTAATCAGAGAGATCACATTTTCTTCTGTAAAAAGGAAAGCCATCCCTTTCAATCACATGCCAGTTGAAAGCGATGCCTGAACTGAACAACCGCTACCCGGATTGGCTGAGGTTTCAGCCAATAACCGAAATTAGTCTTTAATAAGGAATATCCACACTCGTACGCGGCCGACCAACCGGTATAGTGGTTAAGGTGTTAGCCTCTAGATCTGAAGGTTCCTGGTTCGAATCCGGGTCCGGGCATGGATGTTTGTAAACGTATGGTGTAGAGGCGGCTGGTGCACCTTAAATCTGTCGTGGCCGAAAGTCCTCACGTTGGGTTGGCGTGGAAGTTTGGAGAGTGGGGTGCCAGCTCAGGTGTTGCTTCGTCATCTGACCGTGGTTCAAAATTACGAGGTGTTGTCCTCGAATCTTTCCCTAAAGGGACTGATCCCGGACCGTCGTCAATAGCCCGTTGTGTTGCTCTAGTACGACGTTAACTAAAATTACCATTACCATTACCATTACCACACTCGTACGCTTTCATTTTCAACTTGCCTTTCGACGTTCAACATGCACCAACACGTTGCCGTTGTCAACACGGAGCAAGGACTCGTATCCGTTGTGTTACTCTAGTACGACGTTAATAAAAAATTACCAATTACCCTTGAAGGATACATCTCGGAACATCGTGACGACTAACCGGTCTGTAGTTAAAGTGTTGACCTCTAGATCAGAAGATTCCTGGTTCAAATCCGGATAAGTGCATAATGTTTGTAAGCGTGGAAGTTTGGTGAGTGGGTGCCAGCTAAGGTGTTGCTTCGTCATCTGACCGTGGTTCAAAATTACGTGGTGTTGTTTTATCTTTTCCTTAGGGGATTGATACAGGACTGTCGTCAATAGCCCGTTGTGTTGCTCTAGTATGACGTTAATTAAAATTAGTATTACCGATTAGCATTACATGTGCCACAAAAACAATACATTTTTTATCAACAGAGCAACTGGTCAAAAATGGACCCTTGTGCAATTAAACCCCGAAAACCAACCAACCATTCAACACAGAAAGGGAGCAAAAGGCCAAAAGACCGCCGTATACAAAAGGAGGTGGTGCATATTAAATCTGTTGTGGCCTTACATGTCCACACGTTGGCATTATGCGGAAATTCAGTGGGTTGCCAGCTCAGGTATTGCCTTGTTACCTCACCTGGGTTCAAAAATACCTGGTGTTGTCCTCAGTTGTCCTTTCCTTTGAGGTATCCATCCCGCAAGATGTCAGTAACCCGTTTTTCCAGTACAACGTTAATTACGATATCTACCTACCAACAGAGAAAGTGGACCCATATGGAATGTATTTTAATTAACGTCACACTCAAGCAACACAACGGGCTTTTGGCGACGTTATGGGTTGGTAGGTATTTTAACGAACGTCGTTATGCAGCAACACAAAGGGCTAACGACAACGGTCCATGATCAATCTCCAACACAAAGATCAGTGATAGTAAGGAATGACACCCGAAAGGAAAGAATCGAGGACAGCACCACATAATTTTGAATCATGGATGCACCACGACCAAGGAGCGTAGATGAACTTAGAAAATTTAAACAGTAATATATAAAACCATAGTCAGATGAATAGGTAAACTCCTGAGCTGGTATCCCTTTCTAAAAATATCAAGATAGGTAGGTAGGTATTTTTTCTAACGTCGGACTGGATCATTACAAGCTATTTACGAAGGTCCTGGATGAACAATCGAAAAGAAAGATCCGAGGACAGACCGCGTAAGTTTGAACCACGTTCTGATAACGAGGTCTTGCCTGAGAAAGGACCCCACTCCCTAAACTTCTGGCTCCACACGTAAATAAGGACACATGAGGCCACGACAGATTTAATGGGCACTAAACCCCTTTTTATGCGACGGTCTTTGGTTGTATTCGAACTCGCAACCCCCAAAATATCAAGGCAACCATGAGTAAATGCGAGTCTATGGTATTTGGTACTTTTTTAACTAACGTCACACTGGAATAACAGAACGGGATATTGGTGATGGTCCTGAATAAACCCAAAATGGAAATATTCGAGGAAAACACCTTGGGGGTGCCATCTCAGATGTTGCCCGTCATCTGACCGTAGTTCAGAATTACGTGATGTTGTTCTCAGATCTTTCCTTTAGGGGATTGATCCCGTACCGTCGTCAATAGCCCGTTGCGTTGCTCTAGTACGACGTTAACTAAAATTACCTTACCCTTAGCGGTAATGGTAATTATTAGTTAACGTCGTACTAGAGCAAAACAACGGGCTATTGACGACGATCCAGGATCATTCCCTTAGGGAAAGATCCGAGGACAACACCTCGTAATTTTGAACCACGATCAGATGACGGAATGTTAATCGGGATCAAACGCGAATAGAAAAATCCGATATGTAATTTTTAATCACGGTCAGATGACGAGGCAACACCTGAGCTGGCACTCCACTCTTCAAACTTCCACACCACGCCAACATGTTAACATCTGAGGTCGCGACAGATTTAACAGGCTCCAGCCTCCTTTATACACGACTGTTGGATTTGAACGCACTACCCTCCGGTTACTAATACGTTACTCTTCCAACCAGGCTACCGTGGGTTCTATTTTTCTAAGAAAATCCTATAAGAAATTATAGGTATGTGGGTAGTTGAATTAACATTGAGTAACCATAGAAGAATTAGGAAAGTAAAGTGAACATAGGGTGAACATTTTTACGTGATCAGTTTCAAATGCCTAAAACTAGTAGTTACGGAAACTATTAGTAACGACCCTCTGAATGCTTTCGTTTGCTTGGTGGAATCTTACATGTACCATGGAATTGGTCCACGGAACGGAAGATGACGTCCATCTAATGATTTATCATATTAGTTCATTGATTATCTGATTCTAGTAGACGACGATTTTATCAGCTTTGTTGAAAGCTTTTGTCGCTTTCCATGTTAAATCGTCCACCTCCCTGTCTTATAATCACATTAGGTCGCCAAACGAGGCTATAAAATAACGAATTGACTAGTCAATATTTCCCATAGCGTTATTTTAAATCGACATTTTGGTCACACCTTTGGAGGCTCCTCTCAAAAACATTGCTCAATGTACTTATATTTTTCATATAGGGTAGCAACTCAACGGACTAATTACAACGGTCCCGTATCAACTCCGAAGGGAGAGATCTGAGGACATTTCGTAGTTTTGTACTAGGTCTGATGACTAGGCCCGAACGTGGTGGTATCCAATCTCCAAACTTCCACACCACTCCAACCTGGGGACATCTTGGGCGCAATCCCCGCTTTCACCACGGTCTTAAGTTGAACCAATGTGCTATCAAGGCTCCCTAAGTGTAACGACATTTGATACTACGACAGATTTAACGTGCAACTACCCTAGGTTGAATTTGAACACGTAGAGGACGTTATTCCTTATTGAATGATTCCTCTGAATTTGCTGTAGTATGAACAGTGCCCCAAATATGGAAGATGATTTGGTTTTTTCTCGTGGTTTTGGAATATGCCTTACACACTCTTTCGAATGTTGAGAATTTGACTTTCAAATTTCACCTCGTCTACAACTGCTAAGGGGTTCCGGCACCTCCATAGACACCCATGTTAAATTCACAAACTTTGGGGGCATCTCATTTATTCATAAATTACTCATTTAATCTGAAATTTTTACAGCGTAATATTTAAGTACTTTTAAAAACTAACACACGTTGTTTAATTTTTTTTTTAAATTCACAAACATATAGTTTTTTTTTTAAATGACAAAATAAATTAAAAATTTTTAGATTAAAATATTTTTTAAAAAAGTATGCATTTTATATCTTATTCCTCGTGTTAAAATCTTCATAAAAAACCATAAAAAGTTTCAAGAATGTATCTCAAGTAGCTTTTGAGTAATGTGCCCCCCCCCAAAAAAAAAAAAAAGTGTGTTCTGAGAAATAAGGCTTAAAACTTCGGAAGAACATGCGTCACGGAAAAAGTTCATCTACTTAAAAAATATTTAAAAATACTTCCAACTAACAAATATCTATAAATGGGGTATCGTTATAAAAAAAATAATTCAAATTTTCATAAACAGTAAAAATTTCAAAAAAAAAATATTTCTTTTTCGAATTTTAAGGTTTTGGACCTTCTAAAAGGTATGCATCCTATCTGACGGGTAAACCCGTTCATGTTCTGTATACATTCTGATGGGTTTGGTCTCTTCCAACAGCCCAACATGCTCCTTCCAACGAGACTAGAAACACAAAACTATGATTAAAGGAACAGTCATTTGAGTTTGGAGTCTTACCATTTCCACCCTGTCATCAAATATCAGCGAATTCCAACACAGCTGAGATCTCTTGCAGAGTATCGTAACACAGAACACGTACAATTTGAGATATAACAAGCTCTTCAGAAAATATGGTGGGCTTACGCTTACAGATTAGGTTCTGTACTTAACATTGCACTAGAGCAACACGCTATTGGCGACGGTCGGGAATCAATACCTAAGGTTAAGATCCAAGGATAACGCCATTTAATTTTGAACCACGGTTAGATGGATGAGCCAACACCTGAGATGGCACCCACTTATGAAAACGTATACACCGTACGTTTAAAAATATGACAAAACACGTATTTAATGTGAACAACGACTTTTTGCATTTCATTTTCTCACTCCGGTCGTACTTTTTGCCCCATCTGTTGAAATTGAAATAATTTTATCGAATGGAATATGTTTTTCCGGGCATTCAAAATGACAGAATTTGCAATATCCTCGCACGTGTTTGACCTTTCAGTGTCAATAATACTAAAAGTTATACTTTATGACCCGGAGACGAAATAAATCGAACAAAGAGTGAAACGTGCGCTGTGTCATTTATGTCACAAAATTCGCCAACAGTTATTGATAAAGCTGAAACCAATTTAAGATTTCCGATTTGCTGATTGGTTATATTAGAAGACATTTTGACTGTTCTGTCTTTTACTGTTTTAGCAAGCATTACATTGCACCCAATAATTAAATACAGAGCTTGATTTTTCTTGACTCTTCTGAAGTTCCTCAACTGATTTCTTCCTCGCATCACCGGCGGGATATTTTATGCCAGCATTTAGTCGAAATCGATTCGTGGCAGAGCCGCACTCAAGTGGCTAAACAGCCGCGGTTTGTCAACCACTGTCTTAGGGGATTGATCCCGTACCGTCGTCAATAGCCCGTTGTGTTGCTCTAGTAGGACGTTAACTAAAAATTACCAATTATTCCAACTGAGCAACCAGGGCCCTGAACCAGTCAGATGCCGAGGTCAGACTAGGGATGCTACATCGACAACAAAACATCGATGTTCATAATTAAAACATCGATGTTGATAATACATCGCCCCAAAACATCAATGTTTTTAAACATCAATGTTGATAATACATCGCCCCAAAACATCAATGTTTTTAAACATCGATGTTGATAATACATCGCCCCCAAACCATCGAAGTTTATAAAATTCAGTGTATTTAAACTTTTTTACTCATTAAAACTGGTTGTGAAACTATTTAATGCGACATCGACAGCAAAGCATCAATGTTCAAAATTAAAACATCGATGTTGATAATACATCGCCCCTAAAACATCAATGTTTTTAAAATTCATTGTATTTATTTTTTCCCCATTCCTTATAACTGGTTTAGCAACTAGTGATGCGACGTCGGCTCCAATACATCGATGTTTTTTATAAAACATCAATGTTTTGAAAACACCGACATCGATGTCTCATCCCTACTTTTCAGACCCTTCACCCTTGACCACTTTGGTCTAAAAGTATGTTCAATTTGCTAATTCTGAAAATTATGCTACTTGTTTATTTTTTAAATTTTAATAACGGTACTTTTTTCATTTAAAAATATAACATCGACAAGTATAAACATCGATGTTACAAAAACATCGAATCCAATTCATCGATGTTAAAAATATCGATGTTTTGAAAACATCGACATCGATGTCGCATCCCTAGGTCAGACCTGAGATAGCACCTTACTCTCTAAACTTCCAGACCACATCAATATGAAGACATTTGAAACCACGACAGATTTAACGTGCAACAGTGTCTGTGTACACGACGGTCTATGACTAAATCTAGTTTCGCTTTCGGAAGCACTGGTTACTTTTCCGTTTATTATCCCATAACTGGGCTACAGAGGCTCTTCAACTCTTGCAGAATACTTCCACTATTTCTTCAGTTCAGGAGCACTATGTATTGAACTTGTGTTTTTATTTTGTCACTTCCGTTTTAGGAATATAAACCGCCTTACAGCTACACTCTACGTTTATAGCGGTGGGAACAGCCTTGGCGATTTTTAGGCGCACTTCTAGTAGCGAGTTGCGGTATGTTAAGACAACCCATCTGTATTTAGTGTTATTGTGGTTTTCATGGAACCTCGGCAAATGGAAACATTCAATTTTCATTTTGAATATTCTAGAAAGTTCTTCCAAAATCCGTTCAAGTCGTTTGATTAAATTGGTTCGTTTGAATTATTTTTTTGATTCCATTAGTTATTTTATTTTAAAACTATCCCCCCTTTGATTGCATTAGTCATTTAAAAATATTTTTCTTTGATTTCATTGATTCATTTAGTGGTTTTACCACAGTTGAGTAAGTTTTTTTTATTATAATATTTTTCACAAGTTTCTGACTTTTATTGTTTTTTAGCCATTTGGGAATTTTTGTTTATCTTATTATTTTTTCCCGGAACAGTTCTGACGTATCATGTTGTAATATTTCTTGCTTTTTTTTTCGTCTAAAAATATTTTTCTTTTTCGACATACCCACTGAATTTAGTGCAATTGATAATTTTCAGGGTATTCTTACCCAACATTCGCAGTTCAGTTTTTCTGTTGGTTCACAATTGTGTTTTGAAATGTGTTTATGCTTATGACTTTTTGTGAAAAAAAGTTTTTAAAAATTTTCCATTTCAAAAAACGTTTTTAAATGTGTTTTCACTATTTCATTTTCCGTTGTAAAAATAAAAATATTTGTGAAAGAAAATAAAATTAAGATGATTCTTTCTTTGGCGACTTTAGAAGTGCGCCAAAAAAAATCAGCAAGGCCATTGCCACCGCTATAAACGTAGACTAGCTGTACCTAAACCGCCCAATTATGCACTAGAACAAGGTAGAAACTAGTTATTGGATATCCAACATTGCTAAGGTCGTTACTCTGAAAAGTATGCTTACATTTTAACCAACTTTCCTCAAAAATTATTGTATTAACAATCGTGGATGTTTCTTCCGTTTTATGAACCTTTTGCACCGCGACATGTAGCTAATCGAACTTATTAAAAGTACTTTAAAATTTTGACAGACGTTTCCTTCACAGAATTAAACTATTAGTATTTTATTCCTTCCAAGTTTCAAACATAATTACTTGGTTTTATTGCAAACTGCATAGGCAAGAAACACCATCATTCTTAGAGTATAGGGGTCTAGAAATGTACTCTAAGTTAACGTCCCGCTGCATAGTCCATTAGCAATTTATGTAGAATAACACAGACATTCAAATCCCCGATAAGCTTAATGGGTGCTTTTGTATTTCCCCATTTCCTTTCAAATAACCATACCGATTTATTCAACCAATTAAGTTCACGTCTGCCTCGCCAAAGTCATGGATTGGCTAAATACATATATATGTTATAACTTTTGCTAGAGCGTCGGGCTCGCATCAGAAGGGTTGAGGGTTCTGTCCTCGGCGGAGCCTGCAATTCTGATGATTACGAGATCGGCGCTTCGACCTGGCAAAAGACCGTCGTGTTCAATAATGGTGACTGGGGCACGTTAAATAGGTCGTGGTCACAAAGTCCCTCATGTTCCCATACCAAATCAATACCTCTGGGGGTACCTGATCCGGGGGTTATCGGCCTCTGATTGGGATCTAAATTACGATATGTGTGAGTGAATGGATGTATGAAAAGGACCTTCCTGTAAAACGGATGTGTCATGTACGTCGAGCAAAGTCGGACTTCCTCCCAATGAGGCTCAATAACATGGAAGACGCACCCCCCTCGCCTCTTGCGGTCTTCGACGGACCTGGCACTCCTCTGGTCTGCCAGTGTATGCATGAGAAACAACAACAACATAACTTTTGCGAAATGTGAATTTAAATTAAAAAAAAACCAAGTGTTCCATTTTTTGGAGTCGAGGTTGTTTGACCTTGTGCCATGTAAAGTCAAAAGAATGTGAGTACTAAAAAAATGTTGTTTTTTGTTGTTGTTTAAATTCAGCATTGTAATTTTAACTGGTTGAATGGATTGGATTATCACTTTCTGAGCACCCGCTGCATATCAGATCATTTCCGCATCCTAAAGAGAAAATTAAATGAAAATAAATTTTAATTACATAAGGGTGGGGGAATTTTAAATAAAATACTGATCTAGGGTGCAGCAGAGAACTTCAATGATGAAGAAGCTGTAAGTCCCGCCTAGCCATTAAAGAACTAGGAGGTCACTCTCCCATCTGACAGTCCTTAGGTTTTCGGTCAAATGGGTGAATCGGGACGTATCCTCTACTAGCCATGCATCTGTTGTAAAATTTTCCGCATATTTCAAATCCGGTGAAGATATATTCAATTTAAAAATTATTTATTTAAAATCATATTTTTAGGTATCAATCAAAAGTAAAATTTTCCGCAGATTTCAAATCCGTTGAAATTTTCAACCTATCTTTACCGATTCCGATTTTACGAAAAAAAGCTTAACGATCCAGTTAATAGATTTTTTTTATTTCTTGCTCTCATTCGCGAAAATGGGACAGGAAATTTTATCTGTTTTTTTTTTGTTTGTTTGTTTGTTTTTTTAACGCGAACGGTACGAAAAGAATTTGTTAATTTTTGGAAAGGGAAAGTTAGCGTGACGTCACAATCTCGTGCGAAAATATAAAAGATGTATTCAATTTAAAAGTTATTTAAATTTTAAAAAATCATATTTTTAGGTATGGATCTGTTGTGAAATTTTCCGCAGATTTCAAATCCTCTGAAAGTTTTACTCTATCTCTAACGATCTGGGAGATACAAAAAGAACTAACTGACTCCAGTTAAGAGATTGTTTGTTTTTATTGTCTGGCTGAAGAAGTAATCCTCCTATCAAAATTAAAACGGAAATGAAAGCAATAAATTAAGAATATGTGATCTCTTCTATTCTGTAGCATACAATAACGATTACATTTCATTAAATTCATTTAAAAATCTTCTAGATTGAATTTTACAATTCGCAGCTACTCAAAAATTGCAAAAAATTCGGACTACCTGTGTGCTAAATCTCAATGCTGTAAGTGCCATAGAATCATCAGGATTTTGCGGCCACGAAAAAAAACCCACTTCCTGTTATAATAGTAGAGATACTTACGGTGATGCATATCTAAACTTATAAGCACATTATTTGAGCCGAAATTTTCTTCTGCTAGAACCAAAAGCGAAGACATGCTAAAAATGTTTAGCCTCTGACTGTCGAAGACAATTGTTGCAAGAATTCAGTGAAGCGTCTTGTTTTAAAGTAATAGTTGACAGCTCAAATCATGGTGCTGAAAAATTAGTACCAATCTTTGTGAGATATTTCCATGTGCCTAATGCTACAAATATCAAAGTTTTAGAGCTTGAAACATTACCAGGTGAAACAAGTGATTAAATGAACGAGTATGTATTTTCGGTTTTCAGCCGCAATGATATGGTGAACAAATTAGTTGGAATGTCGGCATATAACACTTATACGAACTTCGGGGGTGCAAAAAGAATGGTTCTCAATAACATATCTCGCAAATTAACAGAGCACACTGACACTGACACTGACCCAAGCACACTGACAAATCTTTAGTTGGTTATTGCATGGCACATGTTATCAATAACTGCATTAACAATGTTGCGGATACACTTCATGTTGATGCTGAGGTATTAATTGTAAAAATGTTCAATGTAAAATTCGTTGTTCAATTGTTAAATATGCACAGTTCGAGTGGCAGAACTGAAGTTGTGCGAGTTCAATGACATTGAGTACATGAAAAGGTTATCTTATTCAAACACACGCTGGCATAGACTTCTACTCGGTATGGAAAGTGTTTTACAAATGATGGAGCCACGTAAAACATGTTTTGCTTCCCAAACAAACCTCCCTGTGGTTTTAAAATAATTTTTTGAGTATCCAAACAGAGAACTTTAGCTTTGTTTCCTGGAAAATGTTTCCTCAGTTTTCAATAAAGTTGTAAAAAAGATGTAAGGAAATAAAATATCGGCAACAGAGGCAGCAAATGACTGATGTTACATAAAAATTTGGTAGACAGAAAACTTTCTTCACTTCTACCGAGGAAAGTCAAAGAGCTTCAAAGGAAAAACTTTACTACAGGACACAGCTGTGACTTACAATACCTGGAGGATTCAGTGTGTTCTTTTTATGACCATCGTATAACTTATTTAGATCTCTGGAAATCAAATGTAGACAGCTTGAGTCGACTATCTTGGATAGATTTAAAGAAACAGCTGCAATGGAGACAATTTGAGGATAGTTGGACTCGTTTAAAGATAATATGCCGCCTGTTTTACTCGATGACTTGTTCAACGAGCTAAGTTTGCTGAACTCTCGACTCTCTGAAATCGCCTTGACAGAATGGAAAAAACAGAAAAACTCGACAAAGCATAAGATGCTTGACTGTGTTCCAGGATTTGAAAAAAAAAATGAGAGAAGTGTCCCTAATCTCAAGATGCTTGTGGAATGTGTCCTAAGCCTGCCGGGAACTACTGCTTCAGTTGAGCGAGCATTCTCGTTGATAAACACTTGATGGAGTACTGAGAAGTCCTCAAAGGCAATCCACTGTGTTAATGCGATTTTAGTGATTCAAATGAACTGTTCTCTAACGTGTTGATATGTATGTGAAAATTAAGAAGAACGAGACCTTCTAAAAACACTGGACTCGTCAGAGAAGAATGACTGGAATAAACGACCATCATCGTCCACAAACAATGGCAACTTTAAAAAAAAGACAGTGATTTGATGAGTTAAATAGCTTTGGATATCATTTTTATGTTTATTTTTTTTGTTGACATATTCTGTCAAGTTATTGTAATGTGTGTCTTTTAAACTTTCCAAACTAAACAAAAATCTTCGTGCTTCCATTTCGAGAAAATTAGATTTTTGGCAAATTTAGGTAATACTTTCTAAGGCAAAAAAAGTTGCACCTAGAAGTAATTGTCAGAATGCAATGAAATTTGCAAGATTATTAAGACATCAATGAGTAAATGATTAAAATTTTAGACTGAAATAGGCAAACTTCATTGAGAAAATTAAAAAAGTGGTATCTATGGCGTATGACCGCCATTATTTTTATGCTACATGTCAATCGCCTTGGTATTGAGTCATACAGGCTCTTTATGAAATCCTGCGACATTCCATTCCATGCTGCTTGAACCCTGTCACGCAGAGTTCCAGCAGATCACACGTACGGGTGGAGTGGTGACATCTTGCACAATGTCGTCCCATACATTCTCGATCGGAGACAGGTCTGCTGAGTATGCCGGCCCTGGTAAGATATCATTACTTCGTAGACAATCTCTAGAGACGGCAGCAATATAGGGTAGAGCATTGTCTTGATGAAAAAGCAGCTGAACGTAGGAGTTCAGGAATGGGAGCATAACTGGCTGTAAAAGTCCATGTAGGTAATGCTGGCATTTAAAAGAGCCCGTAACGAATACCAAAGGTGATTTAGCATCATACTCAATTGCACCCCACATCATGACACCAGGTTTTCTGGTCATGTGACGATGCACAACAAACCGAGAACCTTGTAATATCTTGTGAATCTAAAAATATGATTTTCTTTAAATAAATATTTTTTTAAATTGAATATATCTTTTATATTTTCGCAAGAAATTGTGACGTCACGTGAAACAGATTGCATCTTCTGCCCTTCGCGTTAAAAAAAAAAGAAACATTAAATATCCTGTCCTATTCCATTTCAGGGAATGAGAGCAAAAAATAAAAACATTTTGACTAGAATTGTTAATTCTTTTACGTAAAATCGGAATCTCTAAAAATAGATTGAAAATTTCAACGGATTTGAAAACTGCGGAGAATTTTACACCAGATTAATAACTTACATCACGGCGTTGCCCGCGCAAACCAACACCACTGGCACGGGCAACGCCGGGCTAGCCACGCACTGGCTAGTTATTAAATATTTCTGACTTAGAGGACTATTTCAATTGCAGCATTTATGTACTCCTCCATATCCCCAATCCATGTTACAATCAAGACACTTTTTAAGAGATTTCGTTTCGGAAAGAAGCAGATAGGAACCAGCTGACAATTTTTATTACAATGTCAGCCTTAACGTTATTAATTACCCAGATAGGGTTAAGGTTTTTTGTTTTTCACAAATTCCAAACCTAAAGTTCTTTTATACCGGAGGTTAAAAGATTTATGACAATCGGTTCTTCAGAGATTGCATCCTTCATGTCGATTACTCTACACATAATACACAATATGGACAAAAGTATTTGGACACTTCATGTTTTTCAAAAAAGTGATTTATTACACTATTTACTAACGGGTAGGCCCTCCATTTTTGCTTGCATTAAAGATACAACAGATCGAGGTACACTTTACACAAGTTCTCTGTAAGACTGAGCAGGAATAGCTCGCCTTTGCTCTTGCAAAATTATAAGAAGAGACTGTTGTGAAGATGGGCGTGTTTTGCGGTGTCGTACTCGTCGCTCCAGTTTGTCCCACAATTGCTCGATCGGATTGAGATCGGGGCTCTGAACAGGCCAGTCAAGCAAATTCACCTCATTTTCAGGAAACCAGTCCAGCACATGTTTTGTAGTATGACATGGAGCTCGATCCGGTTGGAAGAAACAACCACCATCGCAGTAGTATTGTCATAGCGTAGGCAAGGTCAAATCATCCAGAACAGCAAACACAGCATCGTGCATGTTGCCAGATACATAAAGCAATGGGCTGAGTCCTAACCAGGAAAGTAACCCCACTCTAAGATGGATCATCTTCCGAATTTATGCAGTGTTCAAATTCTTTTGTCAATATAGTGTAAAGTACGCTACAAATTAATAGGATTAATTACATACAAACTATACTCTGTTCATCAGGCCACAATTTCTGCCATAAATCAAGCACTCATATGATTGTACAGACAAAGAAAAAAATGGGATCATTTACTCTGACAACTAAAACACCATCCAGGCTTCATCGGAATCACAGACTTCATCGGTTGATTGTTTCGCAGATTTTGGTGCAAAAGCTATATTTGGTCGAGCAGCACCAACAAAGAAGACAACTTTAAGTAAAAACATCAAGCTTCGGTTTCCTAAGAAAGTGGAGCCGTTATCTAACAGCCGTGATACGTCATGATGCCGCGGGCATAACTAGACGGCCGTCTAAGCTAGAGTCCAGAGGTGTCAACTTGGACCGAATACGTTGTAGAATAGGCAATACAGACGGCTGTCGTGGTTTATTTTTTACGAGAAACAAAACAAAGTGTTTTTTTTTATTCTCTAGTTCAAAGTTTCTAACTTCGGGATCGTTGAAGATCGAGTGAAAATTTCAACATAAATCAAATCATAGTAAATTTTTACTCCAGATCGATATCAAAAACAGTTTTAATATTCAATTTCTTGCCATTTGATTATTCAATTAATCATTAAATAACTAATTATTTATTTAAAGAAAATCACATTTAAGGTATGGATCTGGTGTCAAATTACCGCAGATTTCAAATCTGTTGAAATTTTTATTCTGTGTTTAACGATCCCGATTTTACAAAAACGAACTAATCAATGCCAGTCAAAAATGTTTGTTTGTTTTGCTCCTCTTCGCTCGAATCGTTTGGCGCAGGAAGTGAAATCTTACCGCTACAAGAGAAAAAACATTCCCCAACTGTTTGAGAACGCTATGACGACAGTCATGGAAATGGCGGCTCCGATAATTTTCGTTACGCTCACAACCAACGCTCTCTATAAAACCAACACCATGTGTTAATATAAACAACTTTTTAGTGACGTCACCCACCGCTACATAACGGCCGGTAGATCACGGCTACGCTTGCTTAGGAAACCGAAGCTTTAGTGGAAAGGAAAACGGTGAGTTTGAGGAATAAAACAGCGGTGTAAAAGCAGAAAAATATCACTTTGGTGTATCTGTTGCGCGATACCAGCGTCTACAAAAAACAGTAAACCCAATAAGAAAGGGGGAATATCTCTAGTACCTTTGGTGCTTGAAGCACGCACACAACTAAAGGAGATGTGCCCCTGAGGGCAAATAACATTAGAAAATACCATTCCAAAACAAGGGTCGCCTAACTTCTTTGACCTTAGATACAATCAAGTTTCTTGACTTTTTATCGACCCATCTATTTTATTACTACGTAATTATAATAGGACAAGCAAAGAAGACGCTTATGAGTTTTTATATTGGTTCTGTAATAGTCAGTGCTCATTGTATGCATGATATAGTATGTAGCATCATATTATCTTAACATCAAAAGTATACGTTTTTGTTTTTGACGTCCTTCTTAACATTACATATTTGATAGGAGGAATAAATAATACATATATGAAATTTATTTTATAGAACAAAAACTATAATACAATATTCCTTGTATACACTTATTTTGTTTTTAAACGATAGATACGTTCCTGTAGAATACATGTAAAAAAAGACATTGTATCTATGGAAGAAAAGAAGATTGGTTCCGGATATAAAAATCAGTAAAAATAATTTTACAAAAAACATGAAAATATTCGTTTAAAGCCTTATTAATTTATTTCAACAAAATACACACTAATAATATTATATAATGAAATTGTATTAAAGTAAATGTGTGCATTGTGTTATATTCTTATTTGTAGCACAATAATTTTAACGGTCAATAGATGGCGCTAGAGTCATCAAACGTATGCACGGTATTCGTAATGACGATTGTATCAGAGAGAGAGCTAGAACGTATGTATGAGTATGGACACACTTAACGTACTTTCTCGTGTGGTCCGCTTTGTATTCGTGATGTCATTTAATTAATAAACTTGTTATTTGTTATCAAGCAACGCCTCCTCCTATCATGCCTTCCCTGATAGCTTTAAGTAGAAGCCAACATAATCAGAAGCGGGATGTTCGATCAAAATGGAACTCAGAACCAACTCCTAACAGTTTAAGAAGGTATGTGGCATGAAATTTCTGAAACTCCGTCGTGGTGCAATTATATTTAAATTTCTGTGTGAAATTGTCGAGGAGGCTATTTTAAATTACTGTGTGAAATTGTTGAGGAGTTCATTATTAATTTCTGTGTGAAATTTAATTAGTGAAAAGGAGTTTATTTTATTTCGTATGTTAAATTGTTACGAAACATTAAAAGGGTGTAAAAAAAAATGGCATTTCTTGCTAAATCGAAAAAGGTAGATTTAATTTCTTTAGCGGAAGAATTAAATATAAAATTACCTGATCACGCAGTTGTTGTCGAAATTAGAGAATTAATTACAAAAAGTAAAGACTATGATGAGGAATTCACGTGTGATTTGTTAAAAACGATAGTTCGTACCAGAGAAGAAAACCAAAAGTTAAAGGAACGTCAATTAGAAAGACAGTTTGAACTAGAAAAGTTAAGAATAGAAAAAAGTAACGTATCAAACGAAAGCGAAAATAGAAACGAAAATGAAATTTATAGTAATTGCATGATTTCTAAAATAATGCAACGATATGAAATGAGGGATGGGGACATAAGTTTTTACCTCATATTGTTTGAACGACAAGCGAAACGTTTAAATCTAAGTCCTGAAAATTGGGTTAGTCATTTAGTTAATTTATTACCGTATGAAATTAACCAAATTATCGCGAGAGTTCCGGAAGAACTTTCAAATGACTATGGACACATTAAAGATTTACTGTTAAAAAAGTTTAAATTAAGTCCGGATAAATTCCGACAGAAGTTCTTTGACCATATCAAACTACCCAAAAATACATGGAGATATTTCACGTACGAATTACAAAACTACTTTGACGAATGGTTACGCGGAACGAACGTTAGTGATTTTGATGGTCTTAGAGAGTTAATCATAACAGATCAATTAAAAAGAAAAGTTACCGTTTCAGTAAAAGAACATTTCGTGGACGAATGGGTGAAAATAGTCAAATCATCAGAATTAGCGGATAAACTAGATCAATATGAAAATGTACGAAACGAAAGTAACTTGTCAAAATTCAAACACGGAGATCAAAATTTGTATGAAAAGAAATACGAGGTTATGTCTAGACCGAGGTCACCGCTGAATGAGGCAGCTGGGTATGAAAGAAAAACAAATCGTAGTTTCAGTAACGGACGTTTTACAAACCAAAGTAATAATAAACACATTAGGCAGACAGATGGGCACCTAATACAGAAAAATAGAAGATGTTTCATTTGCAATGGAAATACGCATTTCGCTAGAACGTGTCCTAGACAAAACAAATGCGATCAAATTAGACAGGGTGTTGACAGACAGGGGGGAAGTACTGAACGTAATGTATCGAAAAGAGATCACAGCTTAGTTACAACTAGTGGGGGTGGAATAGACGGCGAAGTGTCATGTTATGTTAAAAAAGCGCGAATAAACAAATCGTCGTTGGAGTTCACAGCTTTGATAGATACTGGGAGCGATTCCGTTATTTGTAGGAATTCTGTAGCGAAAAAGTTAGGTCTAAAAATAGAACCAGCTTCAAATGTGATGTACGGATTTGGCAACGTCAAAACATGTGCGGCGCGCGCACTAGGAAGGTCAACCGTAGATATTGCTTTGGATAATGTTGAAGTTAAGGATATTAAAATGCTTGTTGTTAGGGACGACGCTTTACCTCACGACTTGTTAATTGGGAGATCATTTTTGGATCGGGAGAACATATCGTTTGCTCGCATTGGGAATAAATTTCATGTTTATTATGCAGAGGATAACCCATTTACTAATATGGAATGTGAAAAGAATTCGGACGTAAGAGAATTGAAAACGTCTAATAAAGTGTTACTTGAAAGAAGTTCGGTGAATTTTGTAAGGGCTCAGACTACTTTGGGAAATGACGGCTTGGTAATTATAGAGGGAAAAAAGGGGTGTTGTGATTCTTTGTTAGAAATAAAAGATGGTCAAACCGTAGTTCCAATAATAAATGTGGGAAATGAGAATGTTTTATTGAGGAAAAATCAATGTGTAGGAAGAGTAGTTGAATTAGACCCCATTTGTTTGGTTAAGGAGGATAGTTGTTTCGTGAACGTAGTAAAGGAAAATAAGCGTTTAATCGAAATGACTGAAATTAAATTTGACGATGGAACATTAATTGAGAATAGAAGGGAAATTTTAGAATTAGTGAATGAGTTTAGGGACTGCTTTGCGCTGGAATTGGGTGAATTAGGGTGTACAACGCTAACTAAAATGAGTATTAAGGAAGTAGAGGGGAGTAAACCCATTAGTGTACCACCTTATAAAACGAACGCAACTGAGCGGCGGATTATCAAGGATGTAGTGAGGGAATGGAAGGAAAACGGTATTGTCTCTGAAACACGTTCGCCGTATGCTAGCCCGGTACTGTTGGTCAAAAAGAAAACAGGGGAGCACAGGTTAGTTGTTGACTACAGAAAATTAAACAATCAAACAATTAAAGATAAATTCCCGTTACCTAGAATAGATGACTTACTTGAATGCTTAGGAAGTTCCACAATGTTCACAACGCTAGATTGCGCTCACGGATATTTACAAATACCATTGAGTGAGGAATCGAAATTAAAAACCGCGTTAATAACACCGGACGAAACGGGTCAATTTGAAAGAATGATTTTCGGACTAGCTAATGCACCGGCGGAATTTCAGAGGTTAATGCACCATGTCTTAGGGCCGCTACTGAACACAAAAGCTTTGTGTTATTTGGATGATATATTGATACCAGCCAAAAATTGGTGCGAGATGGTAGAAAGATTGCGAGAAGTACTTGATTGTCTAAGAAAAGCTAACTTGACACTCAAATTACCTAAATGCGAATTCGGAAAGAAGGAAATTGACTTCTTGGGTTTTGTGATCAATGAGGAAGGTATAAAGCCAGGAGTAAGGAAGGTGGAAGCTATAGAGAAGTTCCCGCAACCTAAGAATGTTCACGAAGTTCGCCGTTTCTTGGGTTTGACTGGTTTCTTCAGAAGGTTCGTTCCGAAGTATGCTGAGAAGGCAGTACATCTAACTTGTTTAATTCAAAAGGACAAGAACTTTGAATGGACAGAAAAACAGGAAAATGCCTTTCGAGAACTCAAGGGTAATCTAACTAACAAACCGATAGTTGCTCATTACCAACCCGATGCATTGACTGAGGTACACACCGACGCTTCATCTGATGGACTCTCAGGTGTACTCTTACAAAGAGGAACAGATGGTCGCTGGAATTTAGTGTACGCTGTCAGCAAAAAGACAACACCGGCTGAAAAGAACTATCATTCCAGTAAACTAGAACTGATGGCGATAGTATGGACTTTGGACAGACTCCGACAATTCTTGCTCGGAATAAAATTTACTATCGTTACAGATTGCCAAGCCTAAAGCCCTGTGTCCACGAGCGAGAAAAATTGCGCGAGTCTCGCGCGAGATACTTGCTTGACTGTGTCCACGACGCGCCGATAATGCTGCAACTTTTCTCGCCAAAAGGAGGCGCGAGTTTTCTCGCGCGGAAATCTCGCTTAGCTGTGTCCACGGAAGCCAACGGCAACCACGCGAGAAATTTGTTACTTGCGCGCCCAAACTAGGAAATCACTATCAAACATGGATTCTCGCAAACAAAAGGCTACGGCCAATTTCTGCTATCTTTCGTATTTATTTACAGTAGGGAAGAATGGGGATAGTGTAGATAATTTTTATGAATTTGGCAAAAAGTATACTAAATAACGTTTTTGACATAGATGAACTATTTTTTTTTTACAATAATGTGCTTTTATTTTGGTTCATATTGAAAGCATTTAGCAGAATAGTTGTTTAATAATCTTTTTTTATTTAAAAAATAGTGTTTTTAGACAAGTTAGAATTCTGATTATACAATGTAAATACAACTCATGAAAGTATGTGCAAAACCATAATGAAATTAATTTTAACCAAACAGTATAGTTCCTTATAAGTGTTTATCTTAAATCATATTTAATGAATGTTAAGCCCAGTATATTCTTAATTAGGAACTGCATTATATTATAGAATATACTTCGAAGACAAATCAACATTAGCTATTTTTAAGTTTTATTTAGTGGGAAAATAATTTTAATATAGAAATGGAATTGTCGTATTTTGCAATGTAGTTAGATAAATCCAAATTAAATGTCAACTGAGATGCAGTGCGAATTATGCTACCAGCCAACATCTGGTAATGGTAATAATTACAATTTCATTTCTTGAGATTTGTGATATGTCCTTTACATATGGGAAAAGAAAGATTCACTCTGCCTCGAAGAGTTGCTATGTGTGTAAAAACAATAAATTTCCTTGTAAATTAATTTAACATTTTCACGAAAATTAGTTTAATTTTATACACAAAAGCCTCAGAGTAAAAAATAGAATTATTTGTGACCAAATTTTTTTCACACAAACAATCTTATTTAATAATTAAGTAGCCTAAAATGTAATATTTAACCCATGGTTTTACCACTGAAAGCTAAATGGAGCTAGTGTGGACATGTCCACAGTAGCCCCATGGAGCTATTTGTTTATTTAGGCCTACTCCTTTTAATAATCATGTTGAACAAAAGCGAATATCAAAATAGAGCTATTGAATAAGTATTCATTTCTTTCTTAATTGGAGGAACACCCCATCGGTCTCACCACTCTTTTGGGATGTAATATATATACATCTAAACATACTATCACCTTTTAAAAAAAATTTGAATTAAAAGTCTAAACTAGTAATTAAAAAATGAATCAGGAACTTACTTTTTCACCACGAAAACCTTGTTTTATATATTGTTACTCGACTATCAAGTGAGTTGTCATGCAACTGCATATGGGAGTTTATATCAATGTTGCTATTTTGCAAAAACTTGCAGAAATTTGGACTCGTAGCAGAATTATTCAAGTTGTCCACAGTAGCCCTTTCTCCCCTATTGTTATAAAAATTGACACGACTTTAAATACATATGTTGTTTTTTAAGCTTATTTTTTATAGATTTCAGGAAATAGAATCTATTCTTATTGACACATTTTGAGTTCTGCAGTTATTCGTGACAATATAAAAATTATACTTTGAGTTGCTGCGTGTTTTCTGATTTATGTTGATTTTCTTGATAACATTCTGGTGGATTCTATGAATTAGATAACTTTTAATTAATCTGTAGATAAAATGTTTTTTTTTTTTTTTTGCCAAATATTAATCCTTGAACCCATACACTCACTATGCATCCAATTAATTAGTTATTCATTTTTTAAAGTTCTCTTTAGGAAAACCAAATACTAAATAATGAATTAAACTGTTATACTTAACAAATACGGTTATTATTGTTTTCATGTATTTTGAGCTGAAGTAAATGGTTATGCGCCTTCTTAAGAACAACCAAACTTGGCAGTATAACAGCACTAATTGAAAAAAAATGCATGATTGATATTTACTCAGCATTTTTCTAGAACTTGCAACTTTGTATAAGAGAAGAGATAAATTTTATACAAATTTATGTTAATTTTCCTTGTAATATAATTATAACTAACTTGTAAATACAATTATCACATTTCTTATAAATATACAGAGTACCAAACTTAGCTAACTCCATAAAGCTCAGTACTCATTTGAGGTGTCAAATTATGATTAATTTATAAATATTCAGTCATTGGAAATATGCATGTAAAATTTTATGAAAAAGCAAACTTTATTAGCAAAAATTCAAGTTGTGTCAAAACAGAATTTTTGCAAGATTGATTTACATAAAAAAAATTTAAAAAACCTTTGTTCAAAAAATTCAAATTAATACTTCTTTTATTTTTCATCTACCGTTATCCAAGATAAATAAAGTACACACAACCATAGCTCTTGCTTACAAATATTAGTCTCCTTTAAAAGTAACAATTACTCTGATTGCACAACATATTTATACCGAAAACTTGAATTATAACACTGAAATTACAATTAATTTAACCATCAATAGTTGAGGAATATGCATGATGTAATTGATAGTCTGAATGAAATTTTTAAGAATAACGTATAATTTTTTGACTTCATTTTGGTCAGAAACTTGCTAAGGGATATCTTTATACTATTATACCTACTACATGCAAAATAAAAGTAGGTAACAGAACATTAGTAGAGAAACACCAATATCCTTATACAGAATTTATTCTATATGTTCTATTATAGTACAATTTTCATCATTTTCACTGGCTTCCAGCAGCAGTCTCTAAATGGAGCGCTTGTTGCACTCCACAGCATTGGAGATTGTATCTGTCGCAACTCTGAAGCAACAAAATGTCTGAGAATTTCCCAGTTATCTGCAGTAGCAGCTTTGCGGTGCACCTTGTCTATCAACGTTTGTAAGGCGGTCCTCGTCTTCTTTCTGGGGGGAAGGCATTTTCTCTTGTGGTTTCTGGAGAAAAGAATAATGTACTTTCAGAAATTTTAATGAACACGATTAAGCATACAGTCATTGTTCATATTTCGACCATTTTAAACTATATCTCAAAACAGCTATTCTAGCTAATTTAATTTTATAGACAAATTATTACTTTTGAGGCATGAATTTGATCAAAAGAATAATTGGTTTTGCTGCCAAGACAGATGTACCAAAACGTTTAAAGATTCTTTCTGTTAAATTATTATTTTTTATCTTTCATTTCTTCGTCTCGTCAAATTTTGCTTTTATGAATAAGTGAAATTGAGACAGCCCTGAAAGTATTACCTACATCAATTTTTGTATACGATTCTTCTGGTATTCTATTATTTGACATAAGTCCTCCTTTGTGATTTTCAGTTTATTTACTTAAGTAATTATTTAGTGTAACAATTCAGGTATTGACATGAAAAATGTTGTAAATAGCACAACAAATTGATTCCATTAAAAAGATAGCAAACACGAGCTGTGATAAATATATTAGTGAATGAAAAAAAATTGAACAAACTTATTTCAATGAATCATTTAAAAATTTTTGTCATAAATTTCTTTACTTAAAAAAACTTTTTTCTATAAAATTTGATAAGACTGATGGGGTGATGAAAATAACTTTGAAAAGAGAACAATGACCAAAACATTTGACAAAACAATTATAACCTAGTTTACAAAAAATAAAACACAAAACTTACCACTCTGTCATCTGTATTTATCGCTTCTTTGGGCATCATGAATGACACAAGAAACATCATTGCTGCATAATAGGCACATCGTAGCCGGAATCCGCACCAACACAGTTTTTCTTGGATTCGGATTACATAATTCAGGTTGGCCCTCGTTTCCAACAAGATCCCCACACGAACAATTCATTGAAAACGGATATGGAAGTCATTTTAGCGGCCGAAAACTCGCAGCAACAAGAGGAAATATTTCCAACTGACTGGAACTCGGCGAGAAAAATCGCACAGCTTGTGTACACGGGAAATTTTATGTCTCGCGCGAGCGTTGCTGCGAGATCCGAGAATTTCTCGCCAGGGGACTTGCAAGGCTGTGTACACGTGCGAGATTGGATCTCGCAGGAAACTCGCGCAAGTTTCTCGCTCGTGGACACAGGCCTTTAGTCTACATGAACGCCAGGAAGTCGACAAACCCTCAAATTGCTAGGTGGAGCAATCTTATCCAAGAATACGACTTTGAAGTGAAGCACAGACCAGGTACAAGGATGGCTCGCGTGGATGCTATGAGTAGGGCTCCTGCCTTAGAAGCTGATGACACGATGACGGAATTGATCGAAAGGAATCTAGAAGTTTATCTTACGATGTCCGTTGACGAACAAATCCTTATGATTCAACGAGGAGATCCCGAATTGGATAGGATCATTACCATTTTCAAGAAAGAAAAATTTGAAAGAACAAAAGCCGAAAATCCAAAACTTCTTCAGGAATCGACGAGAAAACGTATTGAAGACAGGCAGAAAAAGATGAAAGAAAATTACGACAAGAAATGCGGAACCATCACTTATGAAGTTGGAGAAATAGTTGTGATGCGTAGATCTCCAATAGCGACTGGTCAACCAACCAAAACACATCCGAAGTATCAAGGCCCATTAACCATCATCGATGTTTTGCCAAGCGACACCTACAAGGTTACCAGTTTGTTAGCAAACGGCACAAGAGGGCACTACATGACAACTGCACATGTTAGCCAGTTAAAATCATACAGATGTTCCGATGAATCTAGTGATGATGATGAAAATCAACTACTTTGCAGTGATGATGATGATGATCCTGTACCTCGACGAAACCCGAGGCGTGTAGTGAAAGAACCTGAACGTTATGGACAATGATTGGTGACTTATCAATTTTACCTATTTAAGCATTGTCCTTGTCATAATATTGTTAGTAAATTTTTGCGTTTGATAATTTTATTCATATTAAGTATTCAAAAAAAAATTATATATATATTCATATTGAGCGAATACTGTCAGTAGTTCATTGTATTTGTCAATTAATCTGTATATTTCATTTCAGTTGATGTTATAATATTTGTAGTTTCTTATTATAATCCAAGATAGATGGAAACAGTAAGTGTGGTTAAACATCTCAAAATCAGTAATTAGAATCTGATGTGACTATAGATGTAAATTGGTATGTATGTATTTGATGTCATTTTGCTTATATTAGATGATTTATATGAGATATTGCAAATGTAATTAATGTAAGTGTTATTCAATCGAGGACGATTATATTGTCAGTCTGGCCGAATGTTATATTCTTATTTGTAGCACAATAATTTTAACGGTCAATAGATGGCGCTAGAGTCATCAAACGTATGCACGGTATTCGTAATGACGATTGTATCAGAGAGAGAGCTAGAACGTATGTATGAGTATGGACACACTTAACGTACTTTCTCGTGTGGTCCGCTTTGTATTCGTGATGTCATTTAATTAATAAACTTGTTATTTGTTATCAAGCAACGCCTCCTCCTATCATGCCTTCCCTGATAGCTTTAAGTAGAAGCCAACATAATCAGAAGCGGGATGTTCGATCAAAATGGAACTCAGAACCAACTCCTAACAGTTTAAGAAGGTATGTGGCATGAAATTTCTGAAACTCCGTCGTGGTGCAATTATATTTAAATTTCTGTGTGAAATTGTCGAGGAGGCTATTTTAAATTACTGTGTGAAATTGTTGAGGAGTTCATTATTAATTTCTGTGTGAAATTTAATTAGTGAAAAGGAGTTTATTTTATTTCGTATGTTAAATTGTTACGAAACATTAAAAGGGTGTAAAAAAAAATGGCATTTCTTGCTAAATCGAAAAAGGTAGATTTAATTTCTTTAGCGGAAGAATTAAATATAAAATTACCTGATCACGCAGTTGTTGTCGAAATTAGAGAATTAATTACAAAAAGTAAAGACTATGATGAGGAATTCACGTGTGATTTGTTAAAAACGATAGTTCGTACCAGAGAAGAAAACCAAAAGTTAAAGGAACGTCAATTAGAAAGACAGTTTGAACTAGAAAAGTTAAGAATAGAAAAAAGTAACGTATCAAACGAAAGCGAAAATAGAAACGAAAATGAAATTTATAGTAATTGCATGATTTCTAAAATAATGCAACGATATGAAATGAGGGATGGGGACATAAGTTTTTACCTCATATTGTTTGAACGACAAGCGAAACGTTTAAATCTAAGTCCTGAAAATTGGGTTAGTCATTTAGTTAATTTATTACCGTATGAAATTAACCAAATTATCGCGAGAGTTCCGGAAGAACTTTCAAATGACTATGGACACATTAAAGATTTACTGTTAAAAAAGTTTAAATTAAGTCCGGATAAATTCCGACAGAAGTTCTTTGACCATATCAAACTACCCAAAAATACATGGAGATATTTCACGTACGAATTACAAAACTACTTTGACGAATGGTTACGCGGAACGAACGTTAGTGATTTTGATGGTCTTAGAGAGTTAATCATAACAGATCAATTAAAAAGAAAAGTTACCGTTTCAGTAAAAGAACATTTCGTGGACGAATGGGTGAAAATAGTCAAATCATCAGAATTAGCGGATAAACTAGATCAATATGAAAATGTACGAAACGAAAGTAACTTGTCAAAATTCAAACACGGAGATCAAAATTTGTATGAAAAGAAATACGAGGTTATGTCTAGACCGAGGTCACCGCTGAATGAGGCAGCTGGGTATGAAAGAAAAACAAATCGTAGTTTCAGTAACGGACGTTTTACAAACCAAAGTAATAATAAACACATTAGGCAGACAGATGGGCACCTAATACAGAAAAATAGAAGATGTTTCATTTGCAATGGAAATACGCATTTCGCTAGAACGTGTCCTAGACAAAACAAATGCGATCAAATTAGACAGGGTGTTGACAGACAGGGGGGAAGTACTGAACGTAATGTATCGAAAAGAGATCACAGCTTAGTTACAACTAGTGGGGGTGGAATAGACGGCGAAGTGTCATGTTATGTTAAAAAAGCGCGAATAAACAAATCGTCGTTGGAGTTCACAGCTTTGATAGATACTGGGAGCGATTCCGTTATTTGTAGGAATTCTGTAGCGAAAAAGTTAGGTCTAAAAATAGAACCAGCTTCAAATGTGATGTACGGATTTGGCAACGTCAAAACATGTGCGGCGCGCGCACTAGGAAGGTCAACCGTAGATATTGCTTTGGATAATGTTGAAGTTAAGGATATTAAAATGCTTGTTGTTAGGGACGACGCTTTACCTCACGACTTGTTAATTGGGAGATCATTTTTGGATCGGGAGAACATATCGTTTGCTCGCATTGGGAATAAATTTCATGTTTATTATGCAGAGGATAACCCATTTACTAATATGGAATGTGAAAAGAATTCGGACGTAAGAGAATTGAAAACGTCTAATAAAGTGTTACTTGAAAGAAGTTCGGTGAATTTTGTAAGGGCTCAGACTACTTTGGGAAATGACGGCTTGGTAATTATAGAGGGAAAAAAGGGGTGTTGTGATTCTTTGTTAGAAATAAAAGATGGTCAAACCGTAGTTCCAATAATAAATGTGGGAAATGAGAATGTTTTATTGAGGAAAAATCAATGTGTAGGAAGAGTAGTTGAATTAGACCCCATTTGTTTGGTTAAGGAGGATAGTTGTTTCGTGAACGTAGTAAAGGAAAATAAGCGTTTAATCGAAATGACTGAAATTAAATTTGACGATGGAACATTAATTGAGAATAGAAGGGAAATTTTAGAATTAGTGAATGAGTTTAGGGACTGCTTTGCGCTGGAATTGGGTGAATTAGGGTGTACAACGCTAACTAAAATGAGTATTAAGGAAGTAGAGGGGAGTAAACCCATTAGTGTACCACCTTATAAAACGAACGCAACTGAGCGGCGGATTATCAAGGATGTAGTGAGGGAATGGAAGGAAAACGGTATTGTCTCTGAAACACGTTCGCCGTATGCTAGCCCGGTACTGTTGGTCAAAAAGAAAACAGGGGAGCACAGGTTAGTTGTTGACTACAGAAAATTAAACAATCAAACAATTAAAGATAAATTCCCGTTACCTAGAATAGATGACTTACTTGAATGCTTAGGAAGTTCCACAATGTTCACAACGCTAGATTGCGCTCACGGATATTTACAAATACCATTGAGTGAGGAATCGAAATTAAAAACCGCGTTAATAACACCGGACGAAACGGGTCAATTTGAAAGAATGATTTTCGGACTAGCTAATGCACCGGCGGAATTTCAGAGGTTAATGCACCATGTCTTAGGGCCGCTACTGAACACAAAAGCTTTGTGTTATTTGGATGATATATTGATACCAGCCAAAAATTGGTGCGAGATGGTAGAAAGATTGCGAGAAGTACTTGATTGTCTAAGAAAAGCTAACTTGACACTCAAATTACCTAAATGCGAATTCGGAAAGAAGGAAATTGACTTCTTGGGTTTTGTGATCAATGAGGAAGGTATAAAGCCAGGAGTAAGGAAGGTGGAAGCTATAGAGAAGTTCCCGCAACCTAAGAATGTTCACGAAGTTCGCCGTTTCTTGGGTTTGACTGGTTTCTTCAGAAGGTTCGTTCCGAAGTATGCTGAGAAGGCAGTACATCTAACTTGTTTAATTCAAAAGGACAAGAACTTTGAATGGACAGAAAAACAGGAAAATGCCTTTCGAGAACTCAAGGGTAATCTAACTAACAAACCGATAGTTGCTCATTACCAACCCGATGCATTGACTGAGGTACACACCGACGCTTCATCTGATGGACTCTCAGGTGTACTCTTACAAAGAGGAACAGATGGTCGCTGGAATTTAGTGTACGCTGTCAGCAAAAAGACAACACCGGCTGAAAAGAACTATCATTCCAGTAAACTAGAACTGATGGCGATAGTATGGACTTTGGACAGACTCCGACAATTCTTGCTCGGAATAAAATTTACTATCGTTACAGATTGCCAAGCCTAAAGCCCTGTGTCCACGAGCGAGAAAAATTGCGCGAGTCTCGCGCGAGATACTTGCTTGACTGTGTCCACGACGCGCCGATAATGCTGCAACTTTTCTCGCCAAAAGGAGGCGCGAGTTTTCTCGCGCGGAAATCTCGCTTAGCTGTGTCCACGGAAGCCAACGGCAACCACGCGAGAAATTTGTTACTTGCGCGCCCAAACTAGGAAATCACTATCAAACATGGATTCTCGCAAACAAAAGGCTACGGCCAATTTCTGCTATCTTTCGTATTTATTTACAGTAGGGAAGAATGGGGATAGTGTAGATAATTTTTATGAATTTGGCAAAAAGTATACTAAATAACGTTTTTGACATAGATGAACTATTTTTTTTTTACAATAATGTGCTTTTATTTTGGTTCATATTGAAAGCATTTAGCAGAATAGTTGTTTAATAATCTTTTTTTATTTAAAAAATAGTGTTTTTAGACAAGTTAGAATTCTGATTATACAATGTAAATACAACTCATGAAAGTATGTGCAAAACCATAATGAAATTAATTTTAACCAAACAGTATAGTTCCTTATAAGTGTTTATCTTAAATCATATTTAATGAATGTTAAGCCCAGTATATTCTTAATTAGGAACTGCATTATATTATAGAATATACTTCGAAGACAAATCAACATTAGCTATTTTTAAGTTTTATTTAGTGGGAAAATAATTTTAATATAGAAATGGAATTGTCGTATTTTGCAATGTAGTTAGATAAATCCAAATTAAATGTCAACTGAGATGCAGTGCGAATTATGCTACCAGCCAACATCTGGTAATGGTAATAATTACAATTTCATTTCTTGAGATTTGTGATATGTCCTTTACATATGGGAAAAGAAAGATTCACTCTGCCTCGAAGAGTTGCTATGTGTGTAAAAACAATAAATTTCCTTGTAAATTAATTTAACATTTTCACGAAAATTAGTTTAATTTTATACACAAAAGCCTCAGAGTAAAAAATAGAATTATTTGTGACCAAATTTTTTTCACACAAACAATCTTATTTAATAATTAAGTAGCCTAAAATGTAATATTTAACCCATGGTTTTACCACTGAAAGCTAAATGGAGCTAGTGTGGACATGTCCACAGTAGCCCCATGGAGCTATTTGTTTATTTAGGCCTACTCCTTTTAATAATCATGTTGAACAAAAGCGAATATCAAAATAGAGCTATTGAATAAGTATTCATTTCTTTCTTAATTGGAGGAACACCCCATCGGTCTCACCACTCTTTTGGGATGTAATATATATACATCTAAACATACTATCACCTTTTAAAAAAAATTTGAATTAAAAGTCTAAACTAGTAATTAAAAAATGAATCAGGAACTTACTTTTTCACCACGAAAACCTTGTTTTATATATTGTTACTCGACTATCAAGTGAGTTGTCATGCAACTGCATATGGGAGTTTATATCAATGTTGCTATTTTGCAAAAACTTGCAGAAATTTGGACTCGTAGCAGAATTATTCAAGTTGTCCACAGTAGCCCTTTCTCCCCTATTGTTATAAAAATTGACACGACTTTAAATACATATGTTGTTTTTTAAGCTTATTTTTTATAGATTTCAGGAAATAGAATCTATTCTTATTGACACATTTTGAGTTCTGCAGTTATTCGTGACAATATAAAAATTATACTTTGAGTTGCTGCGTGTTTTCTGATTTATGTTGATTTTCTTGATAACATTCTGGTGGATTCTATGAATTAGATAACTTTTAATTAATCTGTAGATAAAATGTTTTTTTTTTTTTTTTGCCAAATATTAATCCTTGAACCCATACACTCACTATGCATCCAATTAATTAGTTATTCATTTTTTAAAGTTCTCTTTAGGAAAACCAAATACTAAATAATGAATTAAACTGTTATACTTAACAAATACGGTTATTATTGTTTTCATGTATTTTGAGCTGAAGTAAATGGTTATGCGCCTTCTTAAGAACAACCAAACTTGGCAGTATAACAGCACTAATTGAAAAAAAATGCATGATTGATATTTACTCAGCATTTTTCTAGAACTTGCAACTTTGTATAAGAGAAGAGATAAATTTTATACAAATTTATGTTAATTTTCCTTGTAATATAATTATAACTAACTTGTAAATACAATTATCACATTTCTTATAAATATACAGAGTACCAAACTTAGCTAACTCCATAAAGCTCAGTACTCATTTGAGGTGTCAAATTATGATTAATTTATAAATATTCAGTCATTGGAAATATGCATGTAAAATTTTATGAAAAAGCAAACTTTATTAGCAAAAATTCAAGTTGTGTCAAAACAGAATTTTTGCAAGATTGATTTACATAAAAAAAATTTAAAAAACCTTTGTTCAAAAAATTCAAATTAATACTTCTTTTATTTTTCATCTACCGTTATCCAAGATAAATAAAGTACACACAACCATAGCTCTTGCTTACAAATATTAGTCTCCTTTAAAAGTAACAATTACTCTGATTGCACAACATATTTATACCGAAAACTTGAATTATAACACTGAAATTACAATTAATTTAACCATCAATAGTTGAGGAATATGCATGATGTAATTGATAGTCTGAATGAAATTTTTAAGAATAACGTATAATTTTTTGACTTCATTTTGGTCAGAAACTTGCTAAGGGATATCTTTATACTATTATACCTACTACATGCAAAATAAAAGTAGGTAACAGAACATTAGTAGAGAAACACCAATATCCTTATACAGAATTTATTCTATATGTTCTATTATAGTACAATTTTCATCATTTTCACTGGCTTCCAGCAGCAGTCTCTAAATGGAGCGCTTGTTGCACTCCACAGCATTGGAGATTGTATCTGTCGCAACTCTGAAGCAACAAAATGTCTGAGAATTTCCCAGTTATCTGCAGTAGCAGCTTTGCGGTGCACCTTGTCTATCAACGTTTGTAAGGCGGTCCTCGTCTTCTTTCTGGGGGGAAGGCATTTTCTCTTGTGGTTTCTGGAGAAAAGAATAATGTACTTTCAGAAATTTTAATGAACACGATTAAGCATACAGTCATTGTTCATATTTCGACCATTTTAAACTATATCTCAAAACAGCTATTCTAGCTAATTTAATTTTATAGACAAATTATTACTTTTGAGGCATGAATTTGATCAAAAGAATAATTGGTTTTGCTGCCAAGACAGATGTACCAAAACGTTTAAAGATTCTTTCTGTTAAATTATTATTTTTTATCTTTCATTTCTTCGTCTCGTCAAATTTTGCTTTTATGAATAAGTGAAATTGAGACAGCCCTGAAAGTATTACCTACATCAATTTTTGTATACGATTCTTCTGGTATTCTATTATTTGACATAAGTCCTCCTTTGTGATTTTCAGTTTATTTACTTAAGTAATTATTTAGTGTAACAATTCAGGTATTGACATGAAAAATGTTGTAAATAGCACAACAAATTGATTCCATTAAAAAGATAGCAAACACGAGCTGTGATAAATATATTAGTGAATGAAAAAAAATTGAACAAACTTATTTCAATGAATCATTTAAAAATTTTTGTCATAAATTTCTTTACTTAAAAAAACTTTTTTCTATAAAATTTGATAAGACTGATGGGGTGATGAAAATAACTTTGAAAAGAGAACAATGACCAAAACATTTGACAAAACAATTATAACCTAGTTTACAAAAAATAAAACACAAAACTTACCACTCTGTCATCTGTATTTATCGCTTCTTTGGGCATCATGAATGACACAAGAAACATCATTGCTGCATAATAGGCACATCGTAGCCGGAATCCGCACCAACACAGTTTTTCTTGGATTCGGATTACATAATTCAGGTTGGCCCTCGTTTCCAACAAGATCCCCACACGAACAATTCATTGAAAACGGATATGGAAGTCATTTTAGCGGCCGAAAACTCGCAGCAACAAGAGGAAATATTTCCAACTGACTGGAACTCGGCGAGAAAAATCGCACAGCTTGTGTACACGGGAAATTTTATGTCTCGCGCGAGCGTTGCTGCGAGATCCGAGAATTTCTCGCCAGGGGACTTGCAAGGCTGTGTACACGTGCGAGATTGGATCTCGCAGGAAACTCGCGCAAGTTTCTCGCTCGTGGACACAGGCCTTTAGTCTACATGAACGCCAGGAAGTCGACAAACCCTCAAATTGCTAGGTGGAGCAATCTTATCCAAGAATACGACTTTGAAGTGAAGCACAGACCAGGTACAAGGATGGCTCGCGTGGATGCTATGAGTAGGGCTCCTGCCTTAGAAGCTGATGACACGATGACGGAATTGATCGAAAGGAATCTAGAAGTTTATCTTACGATGTCCGTTGACGAACAAATCCTTATGATTCAACGAGGAGATCCCGAATTGGATAGGATCATTACCATTTTCAAGAAAGAAAAATTTGAAAGAACAAAAGCCGAAAATCCAAAACTTCTTCAGGAATCGACGAGAAAACGTATTGAAGACAGGCAGAAAAAGATGAAAGAAAATTACGACAAGAAATGCGGAACCATCACTTATGAAGTTGGAGAAATAGTTGTGATGCGTAGATCTCCAATAGCGACTGGTCAACCAACCAAAACACATCCGAAGTATCAAGGCCCATTAACCATCATCGATGTTTTGCCAAGCGACACCTACAAGGTTACCAGTTTGTTAGCAAACGGCACAAGAGGGCACTACATGACAACTGCACATGTTAGCCAGTTAAAATCATACAGATGTTCCGATGAATCTAGTGATGATGATGAAAATCAACTACTTTGCAGTGATGATGATGATGATCCTGTACCTCGACGAAACCCGAGGCGTGTAGTGAAAGAACCTGAACGTTATGGACAATGATTGGTGACTTATCAATTTTACCTATTTAAGCATTGTCCTTGTCATAATATTGTTAGTAAATTTTTGCGTTTGATAATTTTATTCATATTAAGTATTCAAAAAAAAAATTATATATATATTCATATTGAGCGAATACTGTCAGTAGTTCATTGTATTTGTCAATTAATCTGTATATTTCATTTCAGTTGATGTTATAATATTTGTAGTTTCTTATTATAATCCAAGATAGATGGAAACAGTAAGTGTGGTTAAACATCTCAAAATCAGTAATTAGAATCTGATGTGACTATAGATGTAAATTGGTATGTATGTATTTGATGTCATTTTGCTTATATTAGATGATTTATATGAGATATTGCAAATGTAATTAATGTAAGTGTTATTCAATCGAGGACGATTATATTGTCAGTCTGGCCGAATGTTATATTCTTATTTGTAGCACAATAATTTTAACGGTCAATAGATGGCGCTAGAGTCATCAAACGTATGCACGGTATTCGTAATGACGATTGTATCAGAGAGAGAGCTAGAACGTATGTATGAGTATGGACACACTTAACGTACTCTCTCGTGTGGTCCGCTTTGTATTCGTGATGTCATTTAATTAATAAACTTGTTATTTGTTATCAAGCAACGCCTCCTCCTATCATGCCTTCCCTGATAGCTTTAAGTAGAAGCCAACAATTGGAAATGAAAAATAAATTCTACCCGAAAAAAAAAATATGTTTATTTATAATACGGGGGGATTGTATTCATTTTCACTTTCTGACAATAAACGGCAGTTACGTTTGCGTACGGCTAGAATATCATTGCTTTCACTAGACATGTTGTGGACATCGTATACTATTCACGAATATCTTCTTGTGATATCTTGAGCGAAATCAGAACGAATCTACTCTGTTGCTGATGTGTCACTGGTTTTACGAACAAATTCAATTATTAATCGGCCGACCAACCGGTATAGTGGTTAAGGTGTTAGCCTCTAGATCGAAAGGTTCCTGGTTCGGGTCCGGGCATGGATGTTTGTAAACGTACGGTGTAGAGGCGGCTGGTGCAACTTAAATCTGTCGTGGCCGAAAGTCCTCACGTTGGGTTGGCGTGAAAGTTTGGGGAGTGGGGTGCCATCTCAGGTGTTGCTTCGTCACCTGACCGTGGTTCAAAATTACGAGGTGTTGTCCTCGGATCTTTCCCTTAAGGGACTGATCCTGGACCGTTGTCAATAGCCCGTTGTGTTGCTCTAGTACGACGTTAACTAAAATTACCATTACCGTTACCAATTATTAATCGTTGTGTTCGCGTTTTGGTTAGGCCATTATACAATTATCTGTAAGAGGTTGTCAGCAACTTCAGTTCACGTTGAAATTTCCCAGCGCGTTCCTTATCTCTACTAATATACACTGCTGTCCACCCAAATTGCAACACCAAGAAAGACATGAGATATCACAACAAAATTTATTTTGTAGATAATATGTCGACCAAGTATCAAATGATTAAATTTATAGACTACTGTGAAGTGTGGTTCCTGCCAAAATCAGAGTAGCCGTCATTGTTGGAGATCACCGCTGCCACCCGCCTCCGCATTGATTCAAACAGACTTTGGATGTGTTCTTGGGGTACAACAGAGCAATCAGCTTCCACAAGTTGCCAAAGTTGATCTGGTGTGGCAGCTGGGGATATAATCTGGGTCAATCGTTGAGCAACCATGGACAACATGTTTTCTATCGGCGAAAGATCCGGAGAGCGAGCTGGCCAGGGAAGCAATTCAATCTGGCGATTGACGAAGAACCCTTGGACAATGCGTGCCACGTGTGGTCGCGCATTATCCTGTTGAAATATGGCTGTGGGTAAGCCCTGAAGGTAAGGATGGACAACTGGCTCCAACACCTCGGAGATGTAGCGCTGGCTGTTTAAAGTAACAGCAATGCGTACTAGAGGAGTGCGAAAGTGATATCCAATACCGCCCCATACCATAATACCCGGTGCAGGACCAGTGTGGCGGTGCATAACGCAGCTGTTCAGCATCCTCTCTCCACGGTGTCTCCAGACTCGAATCCGACCATCGTGGTGTTGCAGACAGAAGCGTGACGCGTCAGTAAAGACAATTTCCTTCCAATCTGCCGTCCACATCCTTTTTTCATCGCACCATTGGCGGCGGAGACGTCTGTGGTTATGCGTTAAGGGTGGACGAAGCAATGAACGTCTTGCGGACAGACCTCTCTGCTGTAAACGGCGTCGAATGGTACGCGCAGACACAGGATGATGCGTTACAGAGTGAATGTGCTGTGCTATGGTTCGTGATGTGGCTGAGCGATCCGTCACTGCCATACGCACAATATGCATGTCATCACGTGAAGTGGTGCACTGAGGTGGATGTAATCGAACACATCGGTCCGTCGTACCCTCCTGCATCCAATGATCACATATCCGCATTACAGTTGTTTGGTTTCGTCCAACACGACTACCGATTTCCCTGAAAGATAATCCACAATATCGGTAGGCCGCTATCCTTCCTCTGTCGAACTCGGATACTTGATCAAAAGATGATCGCTGTTTTCTACGAGGCATAACTGATCGTTTTTTTTAAACCACAAGAAAAACACAATTGCCGTTCTTGAAATCGTCGAAATATCCAAGCCTTAAATAGCGCTTTGAAGTGGCGCCACAGGCGCGCGTGATGTGCGTCTGCGCTGAAATACCAATCATTTGCATATCTCACCTCCGCTAATGGATGTTGTAAATTTCATATTATTTGCATGCTTCCTTCAGGGTGTTGTATTTACGGTGGTCAGCAGTGTAAAAGTAAGGGTGTTTCACTGTTCGGCGTGTTCTGACGAATCTATTGCACTTATAACAATGAAATTTGGCACACAGGTAGTCCGAATGTTTTGCAATTTTATACTCCAGCCAGAATTTTAAAATTTAATCTAGAACATTTTAAAATGAATTTAATGAGCTATTTAATTATAATTGTTTTCCTACGAATGGAAGCAGTCTTCAATCCGTCTTGACTCTGTTGTATTTACTGAATCGGTATTTACTCCGGCTACTGGATATCCTTTATAAAAATTTATTTCTTTTTTATGAGCATATTAACTTTTAATTTGATCTACCATAATCTGTAATATAAATATCTTTCAATTTACTGGGGTCCCTCCATTCTTGGAACTGGATCACGGTAGTGGAATACTTTTTTATTGTTTCTTTTTTAAAGTACGATAGTTTTGAATATAATTTTTTAAGCATATTGACTTTTAATATGGATTATTTGGAAATCTTTTTTTTTTTTAATTTAGCGATATTTAATTTTGATTTTCTATGCAATTTTTGGTTTAATTCATTTATGCATTTTTTTTTGTTTGTTTCTGTGTACTTCGGTTTTCGTATAGTTAATTTTTAACAATTTTGTTTGAATGTCTTTAGGAAAGTATAGCGATATTTAATCCCAATTTTAAATTTAATGTAGAACACATTAAAATTTATTTATTATTATATTTTTGTATTAGTATTTGGTTTCCTGAAAATGTCAACAGTCTTCAAATGGTCTTTACTGCACTACCCACAATCTTCGATTTGGATCAGTTATGCAAACTAAGAAGATTTCTTCTATGTAGTTCTACGCTCACAGGATGATGATGCGCTCTTCGAATTTCAACGTTTTACTGGGAGAGAAGCAAAGACCTGTTCCATCAATTTATTGTGTGTAGACAAAATGTTCCATCAATTTATGTATATTCCAAGATTGAATCGAAAGGGTGTTGTACATACGACTGAATCAGAGGACTCTGAGAGTGGACCAGTATACACATGCACATTTCATGGATGCGTTGATGAACAATGGAAATGTTGCTATCCGAAAACTGAAGAAAACAGAATTCGCTAAACTTTGAAAAATATGTTTAAACCAAAAGTTAAAGTTTATGCTTTTGTAAATTCATATGTTGCATAAATTATCAAAATTAAATCTTGCTATTCTTTCCACAAGACACCCAAACACAGAAACAAACAAATACTTGCATAAAAGATCAACAAAGTCCAATAATGGCAGGATTTTCTCCATGTGGGGTTTCCTATTCCATGAATTTATCGTCAACATGTATTTCAAGATTGAATCGGAAAGGCTGTTGTACATACCACTGAATCAGAGAACTCTTGAGAGTGGAACAGTATGCACTTTCAGGAATACGTTGAAGAACGATGGAATTGTCGGTGTACGAAAACTGATGTACACAGAAATCGCTAAACTTTAAAATAGATATCCAAACAAAAAGTTTATACTTTTGCAAGTTTATACGTTGCATAAGTTATCAAAATTAAATATCGCTATACGGCCGCTCTTTATACGGCATTTCCTTACAATGGCCTTTTTTAATGTTTCGTAATACTGCGAAAAAAATGTTGTTTTATGCTTCTGTTTAGTTTTAGCTTCTCCCTTTGGGCGGCACTGCTACATTTTGACTCATAAAAATATAAAAAACTTTGGCATAACATTGTCATTATTTTACAGCATTGTCACTCTAGTGTAGTTAGACCAACACCAACTTCATACAAAGGCCGTGTCACAACTCTAAGTCTTATCGCGAGGCTACTTTTACGCACTACGATACGAACTGCAGGCAATTCAGCCTAATGGGTGTAGTTGAACATAAGTAACGTTTTCATATTTGTCTTATAATACACTCACTGCTAAAAGTGAAGTACGGAGAGGAAAATGTAAATTTCCAGGAGCCAATCTGAATTTTAGAGGCTGCAATTTGCTGCAGAAGTAGATGGAAGTATGCAAACGTGTTATGTTACAACCAATCATGGTTTCGTGTCGAGAAATATGAAAAAAAGACAGTCGTATAAGAAGCCAACATTGTGAAGGGTTAGAGAAGTTGCATGTAAGTGCTGTGAAAGTGTTTAGAACTTGTGTTTAGACGTGTTTCAATGGCTTCCAGCAGACGAAAGGTAGATAGCGAGCGCTGGCGTTCTGTGGGACGCCTTGAAGCAATCAATCACTGATGTTGCTCTTTTCTTTCGCGTTCATCATTCCATCATTTCAAGATTATAGAAAGAATTCCAAACAAGTCAAACAGAAAGATCGATATATTGCTGTTGTAGCGAAGTACTCATCATGCATAGCTGTGCCAAAGAGCAATTCTTTACCCACGAAATGAAGATGTCAATGCCATCAAAAAGCAACTCTTGCAAGAATTGCCCCCAATTTACAAATCTATCGACATCACGTGTGGCACAGATGAGGCCGTAAATTACACGACAGAGTTTTAGAACACATTGGAGGGGATTGCGCGCATGGTTTGGCCGGCATACTCGCCATTCCTTAATCCCATTGAAAATCTTCGGGATATCACGTGTCCCACCTCCAGCTCCTGTGGCAAAGTTGCAAACTGCTCAACAGGAGGTATGACGATTACTTGACTCTGGGGTGGTTGATCATCTCATGGAAATCATGGTTACACGCTGTAAGCTTGTATGATATTGAGGGATGGTCTAATTACCCTATTATTGTCGGTTTGTTTATTTGTTTGGGATTCAAACATCATTTTGTTAATGACTCCAATGCTCTAACCGTTCACAATACTGGCTGCTAATACGACTGCCTTTTTTGCATAGTTCTCAACACTTAACCGTGATTGGCTGTTATATAACACACTTGCAGCCTTTCAAATTCAGATTGGCTTCAGGAAATAACCATTTTCCTCATAGCGCTTAACTTTTGGCAGTGAATTTTAATATTAACAACTTTACGCAGATAACGTTGGACCAATATTTTAAACTGGGTCAAACCACAACAGAGGGAAGTGTTTATGACAGCATATTATAGCTAACTGATTCTTCATATTAATGTTCGTTAGCAGATTAAAACAGTTTTTAAACATTTTTATTATATGTAGTAGTATACATATCCGCATTGAAATGGCATAAGCACAAACAACACCTTTTAAGAAAGCAATAAATCCGTCCTCTGACAGCGGCAATTCAAAATTACGTGGTGCTGTCATCGGATCTTTCCCTTAGGGGATTGGTTCCGGAACCGTTGTCAGTAGCCAGTTGTGTTGCTCTAGTACGACGTTAATTAAAATTATCTTACCCCAGAAAGGAAAATCCGAGGACAACACCACGTAATTTGAACAACGGTCAGATGACGAGGCAACATCTGAGCTGACACTCCATCCTCAAAAACTTGCCAAAGTGAGGATATTTGATGCTTCGATAGATTTAACGTGCACCAGCCCAATTTGGAAGAGACGATTTTGACTGGATTCGAACTCGCAACCCTCTGATTGCTAACCCGATGCTATTACGACCGGGCTACAGGAGCCAGACGATTTGTAATTTTTAATTAATTCCGCACTAGAGCAAACACAATGGACCATTGACGAAGGTCCGGGATCAATCCTCTAAGGAACAGATCCAAAGACAACACGTAATTTTGAACCACAGTCAGGTCACGAGGCAACATCCGAGCTGGCACCCCACTCTCCAAACTTCCACTCTAATCCGTTCGGGTGCACCAGCCGCCTCGTCTCAACACGCTTTTACACATTCATGCACCGACCCGGATTCGAACCAGGAAACTCCGAACACCTTAACCACCAAGCTGGGTGGTCGTCTCTGGGTCCGACGAATAAAATGGACAATTATGCACTTTAATCGACGTCCCACTGGAGGAAAATAATGGGCTATTGGCGATGGTAAAAAGAGAAGTAAAAAGATCCCCTGGCACTATGAATAAAATGGGATGATTAATTTTTTCCTCGTAGCTGTGCAAAAGCACGAAATTGATGCACAAATTACCCGTTTCCTATACTTCTGTTTGAATAAAAAACAGCTGAATGTCGTAAGATTTTATACGTGTCATCCTGAAGGGGCGAATATCAGACTTTCGCTTGCCCTTGAAGGATATTTATAAAAGGACATTCTTTCGAGGCACGCTTTGAGCATAACATACATAACATGAATTGCTGTTACTTCATAGGTGGTTATAAAAATCGTTACCTTAAATATTAAATTAAAAAAACTCCAATATTACCAAACGTGCCTCATCGGAGAGCAAAAAGACACCTTTAACTGAATTTTTCCGTCCAAAATTTCGGAATCAGCTAGATTTTGCTACAGTATCTTCAGAACGCCTGTTACCAATGAACGGGTCAAAAGAAACACGAAAGTGCCATTCAGCCATTTCATATTTTTTAAACCTATAAAACATGGTAATGGGGAAAAAAGCAATCGTTTCACAACACATTACCGAAGGAAAGGTCTTTTTTTCGACATGGATGCTGTTGAATATAAATTCACAAAACGCATGTGCCTGAAGGCTGTTTTATCGCCTGTGGGATGGAAAAGATGACGATACCTATGGGGACTTTTAAATTGTTCGCTTTAAAGCGAGATATATTTTTTGAACTATCGAAACATGTATGAATGTTTTTATCAATAGCATATTTCGCCGACCAACAGGTATAGTGGTTAAAGTGCTAGCCTCTAGATCGGAAGGTAACTGGTTCGAATCCGGGTCCGGTCATGGATGTTTGTAAGATTATGGTGTAGAGGTGACTGGTGCACCTTAAATCTGTCGTGGCCGAAAGTCCTCATGTTAGGTTGGTGTCAAAGTTTGGAGAGTTGTGTGCCAGCTCAGGTGTTGCTTCGTCATCTGACCGTGTTTCAAAATTACGAGGTGTTGTCCTCGGATCTTTCCCTTAAGGGACTGATCCCGGACCGTCGTCAATAGCCCGTTGTGTTGCTCAAGTACGACGATAATTACAAATTATATTAGAGAGTGGGGTGTCAACGCAGGTGCCTCGTCATCTCAGCGTGGTTCAAAATTGCGAGGCGTTTTCCTCGGTAATTTGTAATTAACATCGTACTAGAGCAACACAACGTGCTATTTTTCTCTTAAGACCTTGTTCCCGTACCGTCATCAATAGCCCGTTGTGTTGCTCCAGTACGACGTTAACTAAAATTACTATTACCTATGGAATTTTTTATTGAAAAAAAAATCAAAAAGCTACTTAGGAAGAAAAAATATTTCCATTCAGAAAACTGATCGCGTTTTCGCTTTATAGCAATGTTGTTGATTTATATCTCAAGGTAGGTAGGAAATTAGTTAAGTTCGCACTGGAGAAACACGACGGATAGTTAGTCCGGGATGAATCCAGAAGGACATACAAGGGCAACGCCTCGTAACGCCTGGCCATTGAATGAGTCAAATGCTGAGGTCGGCACCTGAGCTGGAATCTCACTCTTCAAACTGCAACACCACGCTAAAGTAGAGACATTTTCGGACATGACAGGTTTGACGTGCACACGTCCTCTTGCACACGACAATCTCGGGCTGCCCACTTCCGAAATACCAACCCTCCGGTTGCTAAAACGTTGCTCTTTCAACTGGGAAAGGCCGACCAAATGGTATGGTGATTAAGGTGTTAGCCTCTAGATCGGAAGGTTCCTGGTTCGAATCCGGGTCTGGGCATGGATGTTTGTAAACGTATGGTGTAGAGGCGCCTGGTGCACCTTAAATCTGTCGTGGCCGAAAGTCCTCACGTTGGGTTGGCGTGGAAGTTTGGAGAGTGGGGTGCCAGCTCAGGTGTTGCTTCGTCATCTGACCGTGGTTCAAAATTACGAGGTGCTGTCCTCGAATCTTTCCCTTAAGGGACTGATTCCGGACCGTCGTCAATAGCCCGTTGTGTTGCTCTAGTACGACGTTAACTAAAATTACCATTACCATTACCTAAGTGTATGTTGTTGAGGCGACTGATGCAACTCAAATCTGTCGTGGCCGAAAGTCATCGCGTTCGGTTTGTGTGCAAGTTTGAAGAATGGGGTGCCAGCTTAGGTGTTGCTTCGTCATCTGACCGTGGTTCAAAATTACGAAGTGTTGTCCTCGGATCTTTCCCTTAAGGGATTGATCTCGGACCGTCTTCAATAGCCCGTTGTATTACTCCAGTACGACGTTAACTAATAATTACCTATCCATAGAGGGCTCAAACTTCCTCACACCAATAGTATTGTTTCTACCCAATCCGACGTTAATTCAAATTCCCACCTGCAACGGGTAGTTGGTAATTGTTTGGAAATTTTTGATTAACATCGTACTAGAGTAACACAGCGGGCTATTGATGACGGTCCGGGTAATGGTAATGGTAATTTTAGTTAACGTCGTACTAGAGCAACGCAACAGGCTATTGACGACGGTCCGGGATCAGCTCCTTAAGTACCTTACCTGGGTAATTAGGTAATTTTTTAGTTAACGTCGTACTAGAGCAACACAACGGGCTATTGACGACGGTCCGGGATCAGTCCCTGAAGGGAAAGATCCGAGTACCTTACCTGGTATAGGTGCGGCAGAGATGAGACATCCGAAATCAAATAATGTACTGTCGCGGAAAAAAAGAACCGTGCTTCTTCATTCGGGCAATTGTATTTAGTAGAGCAAATTCAAAGATGGCGTTTGACAGGTAATTTTTTGTAATTTTAAATTAACGTCCTTTCGCCTTTGGCGAAATCCTCCTTTCTCGCCAATTGCCACTTGGCAACCCTTTCGCCATCTAAATGTTCATGAAAGAGACCACCTGCGATGGTACCGCTTTCCAAACTTCCACACCATCCCAACGTGAGGACTTTCGGCCACGACAGATTTAAGGTACATCTGCCGTCTGTACACCCTACGCTTACAAGTATATATGCACCGACCCGGATTTGAACCACGAACCTTCCGATCAAGTGACTAACAGCTTAACCTCCAGACCTGTTGGTCGGGTAATGGTAATGGTAATTTTAGTTAAAGTCGTACTAGAGCAACACAACGAGCTATTGATGACGTTTCGGGATCAGTCCCTTAAGGGAAAGAAACGAGGACAACATCTCATAATTTTGAACGACGTCCAGATGACGAAGCAAAACCTGAGCTGGCACCCCACTCTCCAAACTTCCACACCAATCCAACGTGAGGACTTTCAGCCACGACAGATTTAAGGTGGACCAGCCGCCTCTACACCATAGGCTTGGGTTTGGGCACCGCAGGTGGCCCCCTCGTCCCCGCTGTGATAGCAGGTTATGAGCGGTTTTTTGTGGCCAACCACGGAAGGAGAGTATTCCCCAGAAGTGGGGCGAGGACTGGGCAGGGGGCGCCTTAAACCGCCCCCCGGCCATTGAGGTGCTATTCGCAAAGGTGTTTTCTCAGCTTGGCATTGGATTTTTCTAATCTTGGCGTTTAAGTTTGCTAAGAATTCAAAATTGATGCGAAGCGATGCATTGAGGAACTTTAAAGTTTAACTTTCGAGAGTCTATGGCAGATGGTAGAGTTAAATCAGTTGTCCTGTCCTGACAATACTGTTGAAGAAAGCCGTTGTTAAATGGTGGTGTTAAGTTGGAAGTGTGGTCCTGTAATTATGTCTATATTGTTGAAAAGGAAGTGCATTACTTTCATTATTTTGACTTGGTTTTTGTTGTTGGTGGCAGTATTATGTTTCCACGCTATGCTTAAGTTGAGGTTTGGTTCTTTTAAATGGTTGTCGTTAGAGGGCAGTTGAATAAGTAGTGATCCGGAGTTCCCGGATCCCCGCAAATGCAGTTATTGTTGGTGATGAGGCAGAATCTGTGTAGATAGGACGGGAACGGGCCATGTCCCGTCAAGTAGGCTGTTAGGTAGGGTCCCGGTGGGTTTCTGTTGTGATTGACTTTGTTGAAGAAGTCGTAGGTTCTGCGCCGGACCCGGATTCGAACCAGGAACCTTCCAATCTAGAGGCTAAGACCTTAACCACCATACCGGTTGGTCGGCCCTGTTGGTGTTGATGGATCCCGGAAGGAATATCCAAGGACAACGCCGCGTAATATTGAACCACTTTCAGAAGGCGAAAACATTGATCTGGAACGCATTGTCTCTAAACTTACACATCAACAACATTTTATTTGACGTCACAGCTAATTTAACGTGCAATAGCTCCACTGTACACGACGTCTCTGTACCAAGTTTCGAAACGATGTCTGGGACAAACAAATTAATTTGAAAGTTTATAGATTCCTTTCTGCTTTAATCTCTAATATCATAAAAGGAAGTGTATGTTTGTTTCCAGTGATCAAAATCCTGACGATTTTATGGCATTTACAGCAATGGGATTTGGCACACAGGTAGTTCGAATTTTTTGCAATTTTAGGGTCGAGGCATCTAGAACATTTTTAAGTGAATTTAATGAAATTTAATCAATATTGAATGCAACAGCATAGAAGCAACACCTACTATAGGAGTTGCTATAGGAGGTGTTTAAAGAGGTATCAGATTCTGAATGTATTTTTTTTTTCGTTTCTGTTTTGATTTTGCGCGGATGAATAATTTTCCAGCAGACGATGAAAATAAATAATATCTTAACTGGAGTCAGTTCTTTTATTTTATCTCCTAGACTGTCAAAGTGAGAAAAAATTTCAACGGATTTGAAATCTACGAGAAATTTCACATTAGATCGATACCTAAATATATCATTTTCTTTAAATAAATAATATTTAAATTGAATATATCTTTAATATTTCAGCAAGAGAGATTGTGACGTCACCGTGAACTTTCTCTTTCGAAAAATAAAGATTTCATCTTCTGCCTTTCGTGTTAAAAAAAAAAAAGACACAGATTACATTTACTGCGCTATTCCATTTGAGCGAATGAGACCAAAAAAAAAAAAAAAAAAAAACATTTTGACTGGGATTGTAAAGTTTGTTTACGTAAAATTGGAATCGTTAAAGATAGATTGAAAATTTCAACGGATTTGTAATCTGCGGAAAATTTTATATATACGCATGATTTATACCTTACATCTCGGCGTTGCCCGTGGTGTTGGTTTGCGAAGCAATTGAACCGTGGTGAACACCACATTTTTTTTTAATTTTTGGGTCGCGGCGAATTTTTAAATTCAATCTAGAACATTTTAAAATTAATTTAATGAAATTTAATCATTATTGAATGCTACAGCATAGAAGATATAACAGATTCTAAATTTACTGTTTTCGTTTCCGGCGCGCGGATGAATAATTTTCTGCCCAGACGATAAAAACAAACAATCTTTTAACTAGAGTCAATTATAACTCCTAGACCGTTAAAGATAGAGTAAAAATTTCAGCGGATTTGAAATCTGCGGAAAATTTCTCTTTAGTTCCATACCTAAAAATAGGATTTTCTTTATGTAAATAACTTTTAAATTGAATATATCTTTTATATTTTCGCACGAGATTATTTCCAAAAATAAACCGATTGCATTTCGCGCTAAAAAAAAACAGATTACATTTCCTGCCTCTTTCAGTGGAGAGCATAAAAAAAAACATTTTGAGAGACATTGTTTAGTTCTTTTTCGTAAAAGCGGATTCGTTAAAGATAGATTAAAAATTTTTAACGGATTTGAAATCTGCGGAAACTTTTACACCAGAATAATACCTTATACCACGGGAACTGCACGGGCAACGCCGGGCTAGCCACGCAGTGGCTAGTTGTATAGTATAAATAAAATGGATACTATATCAATTATGACTTGTAAAGTAGATATATAGAAAGTATAACTCAAAGCCAATGGTTCATCTTGTAGCTCATGTATAGCGACTACGTTAAGAGAAATGTCTTCATTTTGAAAACTAAAAGAAGTCCTAAGTTGGTATTTTATTAATGTCGCACATTAAGGCGCTTATACATATGCGAGCTTAACCATTCGCGAGTATATTTCTCATGATTTGTACGTGATTTTCGGCTCCAAACGAACCGCTCGGGGCCATCCTCTTCCTGTCGGTTTTTCGACGAACATCACGACCATATTCACAAGTCTCGAGTTAACTGGAGGATCAGTTGATCCGCGAGTAAGAGTAAACTCGAGGATTATCAAGAACGGTATTCTCAAACGGCGTATTAAGTCAACCGGGGATTTAAATAGTGATGGGAGTATTCGAGTACAAAAGTACTCATGTATTCGATACTTAAAAGTAACCGCTGTACTCGATACTTTTATGTGAGTACCGGAAGTATTCATATGAGTACCGGAAGTACTCAAGTAGTTGTTGTTGTATTCATCCGAAGTATCGGTTACAAAAGTACTCATAAGAGTACAGGAAGTATTCATGAATACAGGAAGTACTAAAGTAGTTGTATTCATCCTAGGAGTATCGGTTACAAAAGTATTCATTTGAGTACCGGAAGTACTCTAGTAGTAGTTCCTGTACTCATATCTAGTAGTAAGTACTCATCCAAGGTATTCGCATACAAGAGTACTCATGCTGGCTGTTCAAATACCAAAAGTATGTCGCTGCGTATTCGAACACCTGAGAATTCATCGTATTCTTAAGTAGCAGAAGTGTCATATTGTAAATGTATGGATATCTATGGTTCTATTTTTATTTTGGTTATGGTTTACTATGGCTTTATTTTTTCTTGTCTCGATTTTGCTTTTCCCAATTTTATAAATCTTGAAAATGCACGTGATGAATGAAGCGTCGAAAAATTCCATCGATTAAGAGATTGGATTTCTTTGCAAAAGACATTGAGTTTGCCTTTTATTGTTGAAAATTTTGTATTTAAATTTGTCAATTTTTGTAAATTTTAATTTTCAAGCTTTATTTCTGGTATTAAAAATATCTATACAAATAAGATACTTTTATGCTCAAAATGTTTTTCTGTTTCTTCAAGTAAAATAACGTTATTATTTCATTCTTGAGATGGCTGTTACTTTCTTTAAAGTATCTGACCAGAGTAAATGGCTACAAATTCCCAATTTTTGCATGCTATCTTGAAAATATATGTGCTGCATGAAATGCTGAAAAGTTCCATCGATTAAGAAATTGGATTAAAAATTTTCTGGAAGCAAATTCCCGAATAGACAGGCAGGATTATCAGTAAAGTACACATGCTATGCCCTTTATTTTCTAAAAGAACAATTTGCTGTCGGTTAGGAAAATCACTTAAGTATTATCAGTTCTATTACGTTTCTTTAATTTCTAGATTACTTCTTCTCTTAAGTGATTGTATTAGTCTTAACAAAGTTACTTGGGGTCATTATTAAGTTTAAATGTTTCTTTCATTTCTTGTTTACTTTTTCATAAAGGTTAAAAATTATTGCTTAAAAAGTTATAATTAATTCTAAAATCTAGAATATTCTATAAAACTTTAAAATTAGTTACAAGTGCTTTATCATTTGTATGTTGGGTTCTTTCTTGCATTTGAGTAAATGTTGTGTTGCTTTCAGTTCTTATTTGTTTTCATTTATGTTTTAAATTAATGTTTCTAAAATTTAATTGTGTGATTCTAATATCTAGTATAATCCTGAAAAACTCTTGAATTAGTTTCAACTGCTTTATCATTTGTATATTGTTTTCGATATGTTTCCCTGTTTTGCATGTCATCGTGTGTATGAATCTTAAATATCTCAAGATATATTTGAGCCGATCAACCGGTATAGTGGTTAAGGTGTTAGCCTCTAGATCGGAACGTTTCTTGTTCAAATCCGGGTCTTGGCATGGATGTTTGTAAGCGTATGGTGTAGAGGCGGCTGGTGCACCTTAAATCTGTCGTGGCCCAAAGTCTTCACATTGGGTTGGTGTAGAAGTTTGGAGAGTGGGGTGCCAGCTCAGGTGTTGCTTCGTCATCTGACCGTGGTTCAAAATCACGAAGTGTTGTCTATGGATCTTTCCCTTAAGGGACTGATCACGGACCGTCGTCAATAGCCCATTGTGTTGCTTTAATAAGACGTTAACTAAAATTACCATTACCAAGATATATTTGAAACTGAGTCATCCAGATCAGGTTTAAAAGAATAAAAACGTAAGTGTTCATATTATGACAAAGATTTCTATACGAGACAAGATAAGCATGATGTGCATTAGATCGCTGAAGCAAGAAGTGATATTCAGTGCCTAAAGTGCTCGTATTTATGCAGTAACGAGTGAAAGCCAATGCTCAAAGAGTGCGACACAAAGGCCTAAGAAAATCTTGGCAAAAATATGCTTTTAGCATAACATCTGCTGCTCCTACACAGTTATGGGACAGATTTTGGAAGGCAATGAGATTATATTCGATCTCCTTCGTTGAAACAAATAGGCAACATATATCAGAGCCTGTCGATAGTAAATGCCATTGCACATGCTTTTTCTACAGCTCCCTGTTTTAACACCTATCCAGAGACATTTCAGCGCACAAAACATGCATAATCCCATTGCATTAATTTCCATTCTTGATCTGAACTCTCGTATAACTCAATTCAGAGAAAAAGGATTGATGTGATGCTTTAAAAAGGACCAGAAAAACTGTGCCTGTCCTGATGGCATTGTATATCTAATGATACATCTTTCCTGTCACTCACTTTATAACATATTACATCTGTATCATCACATATTGGAGGAACATGTCTTCCCTTTGACTTGGATACACTCCTTTCTTATACCTTTTCAAAAACCTGTAAATATCCAACAAATGCATATAACAATAAGCCAATCCCACTCACCAGCTGCATGTGCTAACTTTTTGAAAAGATGGTTAATTCTCGTCTCACTTGAATCTTAGAGACAACTCGGGCTCTTAAATTAGAAGCGAGATTAGATATGTCCACCATCGAGGCCAAGAAGATACATACATGGTTTCATTTACGTCCTGACAATGTCATTAAATTGCTTGAAGATTGCCGATAGTGAACTGTTCTTAAACATTATATGTTTATCAGCGTGTATCTACCAAAAGTATTAAAAGTAAAGAAGAGTTACACTGCTAGTTATATATACTAGTAAACTTAAGTTAATTTTTGTAGTGGTGGCTAAGTTCGGCACACATGTTTTTATGTTTGCTCTTTTCTTTTAGGCATTTGGAATCTGAAGAAGAGCAGTGGTTTTCCTCTCTAGCTTGATCTTTCTTGTGTTTTCCCTCCTTAAAGTTTGTAAAGTAATTTAAATGTTTGCAGTTTTCCTAATTTTAAATGTAGTTTTTCATGCATTCTATATCGAGGGTTCCTACAGGAAAAATCAGTTTACATCGTAAACTGGTTATTAAATTTAGAGGTGAGAACCTCTGCTAAAGAGGATTAGAGCTCTTGGCGATACCTCTATAAAAAAAGTGCATCATGATTCCTACCCCATGGGTGATGTGGAAATGGAATCGTTCATTTTAGGCCATGTTTTAAGTTACAGAATATAATTGTAATAGCTTTTAAAACATCAAATTGGTGTATTCAGTCTGAAATATACTTATTATAAATGTAGATGGCGTTGCCTATAAACGGTGCCCTGTTATGTAACATTAGTGAGTATCGTTAGTAGCAGAAAAATTCTCGAACAAGACAATTGTGTCCAAAGTGCCTTCCTTGGAAGAGAGAGAAATTAGACACCAGAAGAAACAGCCCCTGAACAATACTTGTTCCATTCTCGGCATTTACATTAATTAGTTGGTTATTGTACTGACACTCAGTCGTGGATGACATGTTCTTAAGATATGTGGGTTTAACAAAAAATTACTAATTTATGGTTCTTTACACTTTAGCAAATCCAATTAAAATATATAGATTTTACAAGCTTGGGTGTTTTTATTCAATTGATTGGAATAAAAATATTTACTCAAAATTTAACACCAAATGGTATTTTAAAAATTTGAAATTAATTTAGTTAAGAAACATTAAGTTTACAATAATAAGCTTTAAAGTTTCTAAAAATTTCAAATTTAATAAGAATTCAGTTTAACCACCCTAGTGGTTGCAACGAAAAATATCAAGGTTTAGTCCATTTTCTGATTACAAGATGAAGATTGGGTCAGTTTTCCTCTTGTTCATCAAGATACAATCAGTTTTGCTAATGAAACAAATCTCATCGAACATGACCACCCTGACGTTTAATGCGAACACAGCACTTGGGAGTATTACTGTGACTGATTTGAAATAATATTCAAAGAAAGCAAGGAAGGAAAATAAAGCCATTATGAGAACTTGTAGAAGAGGACTAGAAATAAAGTACTATTTTAGTTGAATTCTCAACGTCTCACCGAACAGGTTTCTGAACTATGAAATAAGTTATGAAACAATTATAAATGCCCTCCTATTTTGTCATTGTAAGAGCCCTATATTGCTCAGTATGTGAAGCAAAAATCCTGACATGATGAAAATTTAATATGTATATCGTTATTAATATTACTACCTAAATATTGGAATTACAAATTTTTACTAGTTCAGTGCAAGTGTAATATGTATTAATTTAATTGTCTGAACTTCAACAAGCAGATTTTAATCTTATTAAATGTGAATATACCATATTGAAAAAAAATTAAGAATTGAAATAAGGGCTAAGTTTACAGAAATAGTTTTAAAGTTTCAGATCCTGGTATTAAAAATAACACTCTTACATTTTTTTAAATATTTTTAGAGTTTTGTAGAAAAATAATTTTTGTTCTTATATTTGGGATTCCCTTCAAAATAAAATTTTGTCTTGTTTCCTGTTGAGGGATTATTTCCTCAAATTATAGTAGAAAACCAAATCCATAAAATGCAAAAACTTAAATTAAAAATGATTTGTAAAATCGAGATAAAAATTAAAAAATTCGGTAAATTGTATTTTGGTTTTTCAAAATACAGTTGTTTTTTAACAAGTTCAAAAAGAAAAATAATAGTAATTTTCATTTTTACAAAATTTTTAAAAATTTATATTAATAATTCGGAAAAAAAAAATGTTCAAACATTTTATTTAGAAAACATTCAGAGTTTTGTGAGAGAAAAAAACCCAATCCTTTTATTTAGCAAAAAAAAATCAAACTAATTTGATTTTTATTATTTTTTGCTTCTAGATTCGAACCAGGTTCCGTGTTACTCCAAATCCATGCTTCTAACCACTATACCAAGTAACACGTGACATATCAAGTTTTTTTTACAAATAAAAGCCAAATATCGTAATTCTCAGATTCTTATATCGATTAATCGTTTTTTTCGTGTATTCGAATAGTACTCGATACTTGAAAGTACTCGAATACTAAGTACTCGATACTCAAAAGTACTCGATTCTGCCCATCACTAGATTTAAATGAGACGCTCGCTGTGATTGGCTGCTACCGTCTCCTCACGGTCACGTGATATTGTTTATATTGGTTACGACGCCCGAATCTGCATTCATACTGATCAAGCACGTACTTCACCGTAGAATTGATTCCAAATTGTGATTCAATAGAACGCATGCGGCATTTTAACTTGGGTTAGGGTAAAGAAATGCAAATGTTTTAAATTTCAAATTGGATTTTTACGGAAACATAAATTTTGCAAGAAAGAATTGAACAGAATGTCTTGGCAAATTAATCAAGACATTGTCGATTATCTTTGTGCTTGTCAGTATGGGTGTGTGTTGGTGGTGTGAAAAGTAATCTGCATCATCAATTTTCTTTCATTCGTAATAAATCAACATAATAATTTTTATTCTAATTCTACGACGAATTTGCATCTGCCATGGTCATGTTCTACCTTTCCCTCTTAGCCGACGGAGGTGCCGCCATCTATCTTTTCACCAAGCTATTTTTATTTCAATTTTTTTCTTTTGAATTTTAATAAAATTATGTTTAAAAATTTTCAATTTAAGCAATATTATGATGAGGAGATGAGCTGCTATGCAGCAGGTGGTCCGTAATGATAAGCTCAGTCCAGTCGTCGCAAGAATACTGTAATTGAGCATAGAATGAAATGTGTCATCCATTTTGTTTTGCCCGAATACATTGCAAAAAGATAGTACTGCGCATGAACTCGCGAGTTAACTCACCGATTTCGGAGGATCAAAATGTAACAACGAACCGGCAGTTTAAACCACGGATCAGGACTTGTGAATACGGTTTTTTCGATAACTCGCGGACTATCGTTGATCCTAGAGTTAACTCGGACTTGTGAATACGGCCGTAAGGCTTTGCGGTTCAGATTTGAACGGCGTCGTGAGTAGTTCGTTGTTTTTCTGTCTGCTCACGAACCTCCAGTCTCCATCATCATTACCAGAGGCTGAATAATGACTGCTTGGTGGATCGTTGGAAGTTCGTGGTGAAAAAAATTTCAACCTACGGTTCGGCTCGCAAATGTATACGCACCTTTATGCAATACAACAGGCTATTTACTACGGTCTGTGATCAATGCCGAATGGCAAGAATCAAGGACATCACGTAATTTTGTACCACATTCAGATTACGATAAAGAAATAAGAAGAGATCAGCAATTGTTACAACAAAAGTGAATATTTACGGAATTTTCAATAAAAACCATTGCATTCATATCTAAATTTGCTCTTAAATAGTATGAAATATGCGATTAATCTTATAATTCCCTCCAATTTAATTTCAATAATGAATAAAATATTAAATTTGCTACATATAATCCAGTTTACCGCTGCTTACTTCAAAGATGTTTTAGATCACACAAGAATAAATTTTCAAAACACAATTAGCAGTCTAAATTAAATTAATTTTGTCATGGCACGAGTTTATTTGTAAGTTGGAGCTAAAAACGCCCTTTACCAAATGCTGATTAAGTTAAAAAAAATTCTGAATTATGAGTTTCTTTGAATTTTTCATGGGAAATATCTTTATTACAGAAAATTGTTTACATGAATATTTTATTTCTTTCGTGCATCATTTAATTGAAAAATATGTATTAAATTTTAATTTATGAACTCGCAAAAAAACTTAAAATGTCAGTATTTGTATTTCGATATCCTTGTTAACAATGTTCACAATCACTATTTTGATTTCATTATTTTATCTGCCATTTGGTGTCGCGTTTTTTCCTTTTTTATTTTGTTTCCTATTTTTGCTACAAGTCAAAACCCCAAACATTCATTCAATCAATCAAAACTGCTATTTCATTACCATTTTCTAACACAGGATAATAACTCAAGCACGTCTTTTTAATATACCTAAAGTATTTAGTAGCTTCACACAATTTTAATAACAAGAAACTCAAGCCTGTAAATATATATAATACTTACAACACTTCACATTCCCAACAAAGAAATCACAAACACTAAAAATGAAATTTAAATATTTTATAATGATAAAAGCATTGATACAAAAGACATTGAACTTGCATTTAAACTTTCCCAGAAGTCAATTGTAAAGTCTACAGTCATCTTTAATTCCTACACCACGAAACGTATAGCTGTGATAAACTTAAAATGTCAGTATTTATAGTTCGATTAGAGCAGTTTCATCAATGTTCAAAACCACGATTATAAATTATAATTTTATTATTTTATCTGGCATTTAATGTCGCTTGTGTCCACTTTGCTACAGTTCAAAACCTCAAACATTCAATTCAATCAAAACCGTTGTTTCATTACCGTTTTCCAAGACAGGATAATAACTCAAGCACTTCTTTGTAGTACACCCAAAGTGTTTATTGAACTAAAGTGTAAATATGAACTTTCACAGTAACCCACACAATTTTACTAATAACGAACTCACACCAGTAAATTTACAATTAAAATTACTTATACTTCCGATTCTCAACTTTTATAATGGGAAATACATTGAAACAAAAATCGCTACATTTGCATTTAAATTTTCCCAGAAGTCAATTGTAAAGTCTCCAGACATCTTCAACTCCCACACTAGGAAACGTATAGCTGTGACAGCCATGTGTGGAGCCTTTTTAAGTCCTTTATCATAAGCGATTGAACAAATACAGGACACTAGAGTAGAGTAATATAGAGCATCCAATCCTGGAAAAAAGGCATTCATTGTAGGTAAACTCATTGAGTACCTCATCACACGCTCAACACGATCGTAATTCATTTTTTCAGGCTTTTCTGCAGATATGTTAATTAAATACGGATATTGCATGACGAAATCGTTCATTACCATTATCGTCCACATCATTTTCAGCGTGACGGGTGAGTCAGGAGGTATACCCATGCAAGGAGCGTAAGCAGCCGTAATGAAATTGTGACAGTTCACTCGCATGATAACCGACACGACTTCTGATGCGAACACAAGATCTGTTGAATAATACTGGCTGTACCTAGGTATGGGTTGTTTCTTCATCATGGAAATTAGATTTTCTTTTGAAAAAATGAAAGCCATTTCCTCAGATCACTTGCCGGTTGGAAATAGATACCTCAAACCATGCACAGCTGACTTGATTGTCGAAAAACATTTAGTTGTATCTTGCTGAATGTTTAAATTACTTGTGAGTTGGCGTGGATGTTTAGAGCATTTATGTGGGGGCAGCTCAGGTGTTTCCTAGCCATCTTACTGTGGTTCAAAATTACGTGGTATTGCTATTTTTAATTAACGTCGTACATGAGAAACACAACGGGCAATAGACAACATCAATATTACGGTTAGGGAAAGGTAAGGCAAGATTTTAATTAACGTCGTACTAGAGCAACACAACGAGCTATTGACGATGGTCCGGGATCAATCCCCTAAAGTAAAGATCGAGGACACCAACATGTAATTATGGGCCCGGTCAGATGTCGAGGAAACACTTGAGCTGGCTCCCCACTCTCCAAACTTCCATACCAACCCAACGAGGGGACTGTCGGCCATATTTAAGGTGAACCAACCGCCTTTACACCATACGCTTACAAACATCCATGCACTGACCCGGATTCAAACCAGGAACCTTCCTATCTAGAAGCTAACACCTTAACCACCAGACCGGTTGGTCAGCGTCAAAATTACTGTATTTTCTATCTGGGGTGAAGCAGCGGCAGCCTCGTAGTAGGTAGGTATATGTTTAATTAACGTCAAACTTAAGCTAAACAACGGGTTATTGGCAACCATCCGCGATCATCCTCGGGAGTAATGGTAATTTTAATGGTAATGTTAGTTAACGTCGTACTAGAGCAACACAACGGGCTAGTAACGACGGTCCGGAATCAGTCCCTTAAGGGAAAGATCCGAGGACAACACCTCGTAATTTTGAACCACGGTCAGATGACGAAGCAACACCTGAACTGGCACCCCACTCTCCAAACTTCCACGCCAACCCAACGTGAGGACTTTCGGCCATGACAGATTTAAGGCGCACCAGCCGCCTCTACACCATACGCTTACAAACATCCATGCTCGGACCCGGATTCGAACCAGGAACCTTCCGATCTAGAGGCTAACACCTTAACCACTATACCGGTTGGTCGGCTGTTGAAGTTTGGAGTAGGAGTTGCTATTTCTTGAGTTACATGTGCAAAATTACGTGTTGCGTCCTCTGATCTTTCCCATTTTGATTAATCCCGAACAATCGCCAATAGAGCTTCGATTTGCACCATTGTGACAATTACCATTAGTAGAGTGTCATGATTTTGATAAAGTCTGCTTTGATGCTAGTAATTTCATAATTTCTCTTACTGAAAGAACTTTCAAAGCATGCATTAAAACGACATTTTATTCCACAAATAAATATTTAGTTCTATATCATAATGACTATACAATAGCCAAGTCTGTTTATTTAAGAATATACGAGGTTAAATAGTAGCAATGCATTTTAAACATTCAGTCATTATTTTGCTTATAAATATTTAGTTCTATATCATAAAGACTATCCAACAGACAAGTCGGATAATTTTAAAAATACGATATTCCAAATACATTAAAAATTCAGTCATGTTATATTCATCTTTAAATATTCAGTTATATATCCTAAAGACTGAAGAAGAGAAGAGGAAGAGAATAAGAGGTTCCAGGCACTTTAAAAATTCACTTATTTTATTCCACTTATAAATATTACTTTTAATCAAAGATTAACCAAGTCTGCTAATTTTTGAATATACGGAGTCTTAGAATTATAAATACTTTTGTAAATTCAAAATTTTATTCCACTTAAAAATCATTAAAACTATCCAATAGCAGAGTCTTAATTCAACATTGTTGATAAATCTTAGTGATGATTAGTCTTTAAAAATTCAGTCATTTTATTCCACTTATAAATACTTAGTTCTACAAGGACTGTCCCAAAAGCAATACGAAAATTTTTTCTGCGCATTTCTGGCACAACACCAAGGAAACCCAGTTGCTCAGAAATGTTTATTAGAATATCAGTGACGTATTCCGACAATTGTGCAGCTGCTCCCAATCCACAGCGCATGCACAGTGGCCTAACAGTGAGTCGTTGTGAGCTTGGTTCGTTACGCTTTTGATGCAGCGATCTATTGAACAACGCTATGCAACAAAGTTTTACATTAAACACAGTAAAAGTGCTGATGAAACCTTGCAAATGTTAAAGGAGGCCAAATATGAAGTTTAGTCACAATTGCAAGTTAGAAAGCGGCAAATCTCTGAGAGGCACACTCAAAACTCACCTCGACCAAAGGCTCGGATGAGCAAATCACGTGTCACAACACTACTGATCGTGTTCTTCGACTCTGAAGGAGTGGTCTATAGAGAATTCGTATCACCTGGGCAGACGGTGAATTCACACTTTTACTTGGAACTTGCCCAAGCGCTTGAAGAAATGGGTTAACCGCGTCCGCCCATAGATTGCTGGCAGCTGGATCGTCCACCACGACAAGGCTCGGCCCCACACGGCGTTGGTTATGACTGAATACCTAACCCAAGAACATATCGCTGTACTTCCTCATCCCCCATACAGTCCCGACCTGGCCCGCTGTGACTTATTTGTTTACACGGCTTAAGATGGACGTAAAAGGACGCCATTTTGGCACACTCCAAGATGTCTAATGAGCCGTAACCACAAGACTTAGCGGAATCTCACAAAATGAGTTCTTACAATGCTACAACCACTGGCAGCAACGCTGGACTCGTAGTATTGCTGCCCAAGGCGCATACGTCGAAGATTATTAAGTGTTTTTCTTTGCAAGAACGATTATTTATTTTATACCATTTTTTTCTCATTACTTTTGGGACAGACCTTGTATACGAGACTCGAACAGCGAAGTCAGTTAAAGAAATAAGAGGTTCTAGATCAGCAAATGCATTTAAAAAGTTCAGTCTAGCGACAAATAATGAGTTGTCAAATTTTTAAAACAAATAGACCCGTCAGGAATCATTCGTGGAAGTAGTCTTCAGCCGCCCTGTCTAGATCAGCCCACGCGGTGGTAGGAAACACATTGTTTATCTTGTACATCCTCACCAAGTGGCACAAGGCAACGACAGTAAAGTTCGGTGCATTTCCAATCCCTCGAGCATGAGCAAGAGCAGCTATATGCGACAACGTCGCGCAGAAATGCAAGAAACCCATTGCATCGAAATCGTCGAGTTCTGCGAATTCCACAGCAGTTATGGTGTACAGCTTGAAGTCGTCGTACGTAACTTCGCCTCTCCCTAGTACCTTGGCGTAAGCCCGCCCGATTTCCGCGTCATTCGATTTGATTATGGCGTCCATGGCCCTTTCTACGGTTTCGGTAAAGGATGAGGGGGGTGGAATGCCCAGGCACGACGCATATACGGCTGGTATGAAAGGCTGGTGTTTCTTCAGCATGACAAAGGACATCAGGTCGACGGCAAACACGAGTTCTTGCGAGTACCGACGTGTGTACCGCTCAGTGTAGAATCTTTCCATTTCAGACTCGACGTGACCGGTACTTCGAACTGGTAATGCATTGCGACTGTTGCAGGCGACATCCAGCCGGTCACTCGCCATCTTTACTAAAATGTGTATGCTATCACAGACGTGCAACTCAACAACAAGTATACCGGTTGTTATTTATAACCGCACTGCATAAAGTGTTGCCATTTCTGCCGAGTAAATGTGGCCAACTAAATTGGTAATTTCAAAATTAACGTCGTACAAGAGCAACTCAACGGGCTATTAACGACGGTCCGTGATCAATCCACTATGGGAAAGATCCGAGGACAACACCACGTAATTTTGAAATACGGTCATATGACGAGGCAACACCTGAAATCGCCCCCATTCTCCAAACTTCCACACCAATCCAACGTGACGATTTTCGGCGACGACAGATTTTAAAGTGCACCAGCCGCCACTACATCATGCGCTTTGAAACATCCATGCCCTGACCCGGAGTCAAAACGGGTACCTTCCTATCTAGAGACTAACATATTAACCACCAGACCGTTTGGTCGGTTTATCTACATACACAGTATGTATCACAAGAAAATGAAACATGTCACAATATTATTTGGCTTATCCCCGTTGATAAACTTCAAACGTAGCTTCCGCAACTTGCTACAAGCGATCCAAAAGGTAGCTTGGTTAGTGTGTATTTATTTAACGTCACACTGGTGTTAAACAACGGGCCTCTGGTGACTGTTTGGGATCAACCCCCGAAGGTATATATTCGAGGACAAGTAATTTTGAACCACGGTCAGCTGGCAAAGGTAATGGTAATTTTTAGTTAACGTCGTACTAGAGCAACACAACGGGCTATTGACGACGGTCCGGGATCAGTCCTTTTTAAGGGAAAGATTCGAGAACAACACCACGTAATTTTGAACCACGATAAGATGACAAAGCAAAACCTGAGCTGGCACCCCACTCTCCAAACTTCCACGCCAACCCAACGTGAGGACTTTCGGCCACGACAGATTTAAGGTGTACCAGCCGCCAATACACCATACACTTACAAACATCCATGCCCGGACCCGGATTCGAACCAGGAACCTTCCGATCACGGTCAGCTGCATCCCACTCTCTTAACGTCAACACCACAACAACGGCACCCTAAAAGACGCTCTTCCGCATGTCTTTGAGTCAAATACATTTATAGTATGTACACCCATCAAAACAGAAAAAAAACTTACTCACCCGATCCGAATTGCACAATTTACATCACAGAACAAAACGGAAGGTAGCAATCAATAGGGATTGATGTTTTCTACCAATATCAATACTTCAAATTTGTCAAGGCAGTCTTCATATTAAATTGGGTGCTTGCTCCGATAATTTCAATACGAACCCCATCTTTTATCACAAATTTGGATTCTACAAACAATTTCAGGCGGATTAGATGTGGGAAAAAAAAAACGAAAAACGGCGTAAAATTGACCGAGAAAATACATAAATACCATTTAGAGAGCGTTAATTGATTTGAATTCATTCACGTTATAAATCTCTCTATATTAAAAAAAAAGTTGCCGCCGCAGGATTGAAAACTGTGTTGTTTAGCTCGATTGTTAGACGGTTTCCCGAGGAAGTACTGATCGGAAAAAAACGAAATTAACATGGTTTATTCTTCATCGTAAACCGGGACATTTTTGTTACCTTTTTTTAAAACTGCCGTATCTATATCTTATTACTATTAGTTTTTAATTTTAAAAATATCGCAGTATACCGCAGAATGTACTCTTTCTTACGGTACTATTATTTTTGAAATTGGTTAATAATTAAATTGGATGCCATCAAAAGTTGGTCATACAAAATTCGGAATCTTTGGATATTTTCGCTACTTTTTGTTACAACCGTTATATTTACAGAAAAAAACATTATTTTTTAAATTTGAGAACATCACTGAATACATTACATTACACTCTTTCTTATGGTACAATTATTTTTCAAATTGGTTAATAAATAAAATCGCTGCAATTAAAAGTTGGTCATACAATTTTCGGAACTTTCAGATCGTAATTTCCGATACAAAACTAAAACTGTCATATCTATATCGTTTTGCTATTAGTTTTTTATTTTGAAAATATCGCAGTATACCTCAGAATGTACTCTTTCTTACGGTACAATTATTTTTAAAATTGGTTCATAAATAAATTTGATGCAATCAAAAGTTGGTGACACAAATTTCGTATTTTTTATTTCGCGGAGCAAATTCGCGGAGCATTGTATTCGCGGAGGGTTGTATTTTTGACTATCGGGTTTGCCAGATATCAAATTTATCGTATCAACAATTGCCATAAAAACGATTTGTTTTTATTTGGCGAGGAAAAAGGCTCGCTTTTTTCCCTCTGTTCTCAGACGGTTTACCGAGAAAGTACTAAGTACAAATCGTAAAGTTTGGAGATTAACACGGTTTACTTAAAATTGTACAGGGAACAAGATGCAGAAAATTTTTTACTCATGCGGCTATTAGTGTAGGGTGCATTAAGTGCTAAAGTAAAAAAAAGTGGAATCACTTGCGAAAGAGGTATTGATTTGCGAAGCGAACCAAACGGTATTGCGTAGCAATCCCCGGGGGTCGGCAAGCGTAAGCGAGCAGGGGGCGAAGCCCTCGCTGTGACGTCATGGACCGTAAAGTGAAATCAGGACAATACAAATTATTCAGATAGTTTCACTCTGCGAAAGGAATGTTGGTTTGCGAAGCAAACCAAATGGCATATGTAGAAGGAGTGTTTGTTAGAGAAGCAAACCAGATGGGATTGCGTAGCAATCCCCGGGGGTTGGCGAGCGTAAGCGAGCAGGGGTCGGGGCCCCCTATTATTAATAAAAACGTGTTGTGTCCATAGTAGTGAATGACCTGTTGCAGACGCCTTGGTATGGAGTCCATTAAGATGGTGACAAAGTCTGATTGAATCCCAGGATCTGTTGGCAGAAATTTCTGTTTTCACTTTGTGAACAATCCCGAATAACGATAATAATAATCGAATTTTGGAAACAGTCTCACTGTGCTTCTAATTATGCCCGTAATGATCTGGAATTTGGAAATCCGATGTTTCAGTAACAATTGAATCGCATGGAGTCAAAATTTGCCCAAGTTTCTGTTCATAATTTTTATGAATATTAATTTTATAATTAATAAAATAATAGTAAATTTAGTTTGATAGTGAAATGTGCTGATTGTGTTTGGGTTTTTGGGTAGCAAAGGATGAAAAAAAAAATTAATGTTTGTAGCAAATGTGACAAAAAACGTGAAACACCAATTTAACATTAGGAGATCTAAATTTCAAACTCTTACAAATCCGTGAAAAATCCAATAAAATTGATGAACTTTATTAATTTCCACCAGAAAATAGTGTGTAGAATCCAAATCTGTGATAAAAGATGGGGGTTCGCATTGAAATTATCGGAGGACAAACACAATTTAATATGAAGACGGTCCCTTCAGACAAATTTTTAATATTGGTATCTAGTAAACAGTCATCCCCATCTATTACTACCTTATGTTTTGTTCTGCGATGTAAATTGTTCAATTGCGATCGGGTGAGTCATTTTTTTGTTTACTGGTGTACCTAACTAATTTTAATATCAACCGGTGTCGTCAATAGCCCGTTGTGTTGCTCTAGTACGACGTTAATTAAAATTTCTTTACCAACCGGTCTGATAGTTAAAGTATTAGCCTCTAGATTCGAAGGTTAGACATCGAGGCCGAAGGTCCTCACGTTGGGTTTGTGGGGTTCGAATCCGGGACAGAGCATGGTTGTTGTTAATTGTATGGTGCGGTAATGGTAATTTTAGTTAACGTCGTACTAGAGCAACACAACGGATTATTGACAACGGTCTTCGATCAATCCCCTAAGACAGGGATAGGCAAACTTTTTTGGTCGCGGGCCAAAAATCGAAAAAAAAAAAGTTTGGCGGGCCAAGATAAATTTTTTTTTAATTTTAAAATTAATATACAAGTATTACAATTTAAATATGTTAATGAGATGAATGAAATTGCGATTTCATTTTTAAAAGTTCCTTATATTGAGGTTCAAAGTGAGATGTACTGATTCTAAGGAACGAGGCTAAATGCTCATATGTCAGTCTACTTCTGAAATAATTCTTTCTACGGTTCATAGTTGAAAACACTTGTTCACATATACAGGGTGTTTCAGTGAACCGTTTCAGAACTTCTAAGAGGGGTAGGGTACATTCTGACAACTCGAAATCATATAGCAATGTGGGGTCGGAAATGCTTTCCTAAAGCGGTGTTGTACACAGAAGTACCGTAAAGAAAAGAGACCGTAAGTGAGAAATCGTTTTAATAATACATGAAGAGAAGCAAAAGGTACATGGATTAAAGTAAGTGTTCGAAGTTTCTTCCAGGGGCTACAATGCACGCCTCATATCTCCGACGCATGGACATCCGAACATTCTGGAATACTCCAGGCATATCTCGAATTTCTCCGGCAGCTACTGCAATTCTTGCAACCAGCTCCTCAACATTGTCAACAGGGGTGTCATAAACTAGCGATTTCAGATGACCCCAGAAATAAAAATCAAGACATGATAGGTCGGGTGACCGAGCAGGCCAACGCACGGGACCACCACGTCCGATCCACTGCTGACCAAATGTGACATCCAGGTAGTTACGAACATCTCCGCTATAATCGGCAGGGGCTCCATCGTGTTGGAACCACATTGTATGTTGCGTCGATGCAGAAATCTGTTCATCTCTCAAAAGTTGTGGCAATACTTGCTGCAGAAAGAGAAAGTAGTTAGGTCCGGTTAGACGAGACGGTAACAGGTAAGGTCCGATGAGGTGATCTCCCATAGTACCGGCATATTTGCGTAATGCATATTTGCGTCCGAAGTAAATTGTAGAAGCAATGGAGAAGTTAAATTGGTATTAAATTTTTTTTCCCCGTACATTCAAATGATGATAAGATTCTTTTATGAAAAAGGATTGATGATAACTTTTCAATCAACATATTATTAATTCAACCCGAGCAAAGCCGGGTCTTTCTGCTAGTACAGTATATCAGAGTATTCAGATTGCACGGACTGAAGAAAATCTGGAAATTGCCTGTGAGTAAGCCCACGAGATCGAATAGTATTTACAAGCTTCACGACTGCATCAAGCACGCGTTTCATATTCAATGCAGATTTACAGAGAGCATCTTGATGTATAACACAAAGTAGAAAAACAACATTGTTCCCGGGTTAGTTTTGATTAAAGAGTCCAAGAAATCCAGATTTTTTTCCTGTCATATTTGGTGCTCCATCGGTCGTAATATTACATATATTTGTTATAGGCACTTTCAAAGTTAAAGCCCTTCCTGAAATTCACGAAAAATATCACATCCCGTTGTAGTTCCCTTTAAAGAACGCATGCACGCCAGTTCCTCGGTAATTTCAAAGTTCTCATCAACACCTCGTATAAATAATACTAATTGAGCAGTATCATTTATATCAGTGCTTTCATCCATAGCTATGGAGCAAAATTTAAACTGGCCAATCTTTGACTCTAATTGTGATGTCAAATTTTTATCGATGGCTTCGATTCTAGAAGTCACCGTTTTTCGAGATAACTTAGTCTCAAAATTATTTTTCTTGTCTGGACATAAAACATCACAAACTTGGAGCATGCATTGCTTAACGAACTCCTCATCACCGAGAGCTTTATTATTTTTAGCAATATTGTATGCTACAGTGTAACTTGTCCTTTGAAAAAAAGGAAGAAAAAAATAATACGTAAACAAAGTAGAAAAGGAGATGGATTCTTTTAATTTCCGTCGGACCAGCAAATTAAAATTCTAACCGCGGGCCTGATAAAACCTTCCGGAGGGCCGTAGTTGGCCCGCGGGCCGTAGTTTGCCCTTCCCTGCCGTAAGAGATAGATCCGAGGACAACACCACGTAATTTTGAACCAGTGAATAAAATGTTTCATATTTGTCATTACATCGAACCTATTAAAATTAAAATAAGTTTGATTTAATGACGTATGGGAAACTATCTTATTTACACTTGTTCCGAGAAACATGTCACAATGCAAGCGAATAGGGACACATGGGCACAATAGTAACATTAAAAAAATATTTATTTTAACTTTTTATTTAATTAATATATTTTAAAGGCTAAAGTAGAGGAGGCATTGGCACTAATATAAAAAAAGACCATTAATTGTGGACTTATAAAAAAACGTAACGGAGCAATTTCGTTTGTTATCTATATAAATAAGAATGGAGTGTTTGTTTGTACATTCAATATTTTCGACCCATTTCAAGTTTTCTATCCGTTTTGGACCCTTCTGATGCCGAATCCGCCTTTTTCTCGTTTGGTGTCCGTCGTGCCCTATACACGTCCACACGGTTTAAGGTATTTTCATGGAAATTTGCATACAGTGAGTACTTATCTTCATTTAGTGAGTGGAATTGGTTGCGAAAGTCTGTCTGTCCGTCTTTCTGTTCTATGCTCGATTTTGTGTTTGTGTACGCATCACATGAATTGTATTCCAGATATTTGGTTGCAGTGTATTTTATTTTATACATTATCTATTAGTTTAGTGAATGCAATATTAAACATCTTTATTGGTATATTTAGATGTGTTTCATGCGAAAACACACGAGTAAGTATACTTAAATCAACCATAATTTGGTAGTTTCGTAAAAATTGGGATGTCTATTGAATATTACGATTACTTCGATTGTTTTACCAGTACTGCTGAAAAAGTAATTATTCTTCAAAAAATTATATTTTTTAATGGAATTTCAGCTTTGATACTTCATTTATTGCGAGTCTTATTTTTGTTCTTTGCGCAATGAAAACGATTTCGGACGATATACTTCAACGAAACAAGAATGAACAAGATCGCGTGAGCAATGATATTTTCTGTTTCTTTCGCTCTGAATTAATTTCACATTTCTAAATTTTGTGCACTTTTAGTTGTAAATTGTGGCAACTGTGCGAGGTCAAGAGATAAAAAGAAATCACAAATTAATATCTTTAGAACATTTTTTTCCGACATCTTTTATTTTGTTCTATTTAACCGTTTCCTATTTTAAATATTTATTATTTTAATAAATGTGTTTTCCTTCTCATCACACGCAACAGCACCACAAAGTTTTAGACTTAAAAATGTTAGGTAAGTCGGTATAAATTTTCAGTAAATTTTAAGTGTAATTATGCCATTATTGAAAGAATAACGCCGTTATTTAAAGAATAATGCCGTTATTGAAAGAATAATGTTTAAAAATCCGAACTAGAACTTTTTCCAACATTAAAAAATTCGTTGTAATAATGACAGGAGAAGATTGCAAAATTTCACAATGTCGTATACCGGAGGCAAGAGTGCCACAAGTTGAACATGAAAATAACTTAATAAAAGGAATTCCAAATCTCAACAAAATCGTCTTTTATAGTAGTAACCTTAGTATCACCTTTCGCCATTTTGTAGCTTTGCCATACAGCAGTTGTGCGATGTAAGTGAAATGTATTACATGAATGGATATGCATGTGTAGGATTTGTGTCCAAAGTAAGTTGTCGAAAATATAAAGATGGCGAAAGGTGTTAAAATAAATTTTTATTCTACAAAAAACGTAAATCATTATATATTTTGAATATCTCTTCAATCTAGAGTAAACCAATTCAAACCGAGTAAGGTCGGGTATTTTGCTAGTAGATTTTATAAAAATCTATCTTTGTAGAAATATATTTTCCACTGAAATTTTTCTAATCCAATAGTGCAAAACCTCCATAAAAACTGGGTTAAACAATTGGGTTGAAACCGAGCAGCTTAATTTAGCTAAATTATCTTACAAAGGCAAAATAAGTGACCGTTATAGATTAAAGTACAAAATTTATGAGTTTAAGTCTCTTAACGTTTGGTATATTTAATTGTGGAATTCCTCTGAAGTATAATACATATGAAGTAGAATAATCAGTTAAATAAAATATAAAAATTAATCATATTAATGACTGCTTATTCAATAAAACGTGAATTTAAAATGAGAGGACACCCAAGTACTTTATTTCCATATTTGACATTATAAAGTGTAAATTAATTCATTTAAGTATATTTAATTTATCTAAAACATCTTACAAAAGGATTAAAAATAAATGACCGTTATATAGATTTACAAAGTATAAAAATTGTAGGTTCACTTTTAAACAGAAAGGTTAGGCTACTCCTAACGTTTGACATTCGCAAGGATATTATTGATACAAAATAGGACAAACAATGTTAAATAAAATTTTAAATGCAATCAACATACTAATGACAGCTTATTCACTAAAATATGCATTTTGAATTCACAGGGGATATCAAGTGTATAGTTTGTACATTTTCTACCTTTAGCTCTAAAATAAGATTCGTGGTTAGTTCAATTAAAAAATTAAAATTATTCTAAAAGCAGATACCCAAGTAAGATAAACGATGGCGATTGCAAATCCATACTTATTTAACCGTTTCTATATGCAGCTTAACTGGCAACACTACCTAAACATCATTCTTACTGACGCCAAAAATAAAAGGATCTGGAACTTGGTCAGATTTTTCGATATCTGAAGCGGATTCTTCCAGTTTATCCCAACTGCCATGTAGAAAAAGCCCAAGCTTCTTGTAATCTCCTACTGTCTTGGTGATGACTTCTACGGCGATGTTTGGGGCTTCGTGTACGCCTCTTTTTTGCAAGATAGCAGCCATCATGCAAACCAATGTGCAGTACGCCAAGAAAGAGTAACTGCTGAACTGCCGGATCTGTAAGCGAACGGACATCGACCTGATCAAGACGAAGTAACTGTGGGATTCAACTGGGCCGGATTGCAAATTATTATTGCACAGGAAGTTGGATTTCTCCTCCAGTTTTTCCATAAGGAATGCAACTGCTTTCCGGATGTTCTTCTTGAAGGGAGTGTCAGCATAGAGTCCAGCACGGCACAAGTATCCGGTTGGTAAATATGGTACCGAGGAAGCTGAGCTTACGTAGGACATAAGGTCAACAGCAAAAAAGCGTTCGGGCGAATGAGTCTCCATTTTTTTTTGTTTCTTAAAAGGTATAAAGATAATTTTGAATCTACATTTTTATAGCAATAACAAACTATGTCTGTTGCCATCCATAAGCTTAAAACATTAAAATTATCTTTCATGTAAACTCGTCATCTGAGCGTGTTTCAAAATTATTTGGTGCTGTCCTGGGTAATGGTAATTTTAGTTTCACGTCGTACTAGAGCAACACAACAGGCTATTGACGACGGTCCTGGATCAGTCCCTTAAGGGAAAGATCCGAGGACAACACCATGTAATTTAGAACCACAGGTGCTGTTCTGAGATCTTTCCCTTAAGGGACTGATCCCGGATCGTCATCAATAGCCCGTTGTGTTGCTCTAGTACGACGTTAACTAATAATTACCAATAATTACATGGAATCTTTCCATTTAGGAATTGATCCAGGACCTTTATTAATAGCCCGTTCTGTTCCTTTGGTAGGCGTCAATTAAAATTACCTTACATTACTTTACAATTAGGGGATTCGGATCATTCCTTTAAGGGGTCCTAGACCGTTGTTAATAGCCCGTTGTTTTCCTATAGTATCACGTTACTTCAAAATTACCAATTACTATTAGGGGATTGATCCAGGACCTTCGTCAATAGCCCGTTGTATTGCTCTAGTTCAGACGTTAATTAAAAAAATTACCAAATTACCGTTTCCGTGGTGTGGATGTTTGGAGGTAAGGTAAGTTTATTTTAGTTAACTTGTCTTAATAGAGCAATACACCGGGCTATTGACGACGGTTCGGGATCAGTCCCTTAAGGGAAATATCCGAGGACAACACCTCGTAATTTTGAACCACGGTCAGATGACGAGGAAACATCTTGCCTGGCACCCCACTCTCCAAGTGTATGTTTGGAGAGTAGGCTGCCCTGCTCAGATGTTGACTTTGCCATTTGACCATGCCAAAATTTAGAAGCGTTGATCTTGATTCTTTCCCCACGAGTTTGATCTAAATCCGTCACCTATAGTACATTGCTGTGTTACAGTGCGATATTAACTACCTACGCATATCACAAGCAACGTTATTTGGTATGTAGGAACCGGTATAGTGGTTAAGGTGTTAGAGAGCCTCACGATCGGAAGGTTCCTGGTTCGAATCCGGGCCCGGCCATGGATGTTTGTAAACGTATGGTGTAGAGGCGGCTGGTGCACCTTAAATCTGTCGTGGCCGAAATTCCTCACGTTGGGTTGGCGTGGAAGTTTGGAGAGTGGGGTGCCAGCTCAGGTGTTGCTTCGTCATCTGACCGTGGTTCAAAATTACGAGGTGTTGTCCTCGGATCTTTCCCTCAAGGGACTGATCCCGGACCGTCGTCAATAGCCGGTTGTGTTGCTCTAGTACGACGTTAACTAAAATATTACCAAAAAATTACCAATTGGTATGTAGGTCCAGATATTTTTAATGAACGTTGCACTGGAGCAAGACATCGGGCTATTAGTGGCTGTCCCCTTACTCTCCACACTTCCAAACCTGAAGAGATTTGAGGTCACGACAGATTTAACATATACCAACCACCTTTGCACGCGACTGTCTCTGGTTGAAATTGAACTCACATTTGTCCGGCTGCTGATCCGATGCACTTCTAATCGTCAACAGTTGGCCATGTTTGCCCATTGCCCATTGACGACGGTCCGGTAAATGGTAATTTTTATTTAACGTCTTACTAGAGCAACACAACGGGCTATTGACGACGGTCCGGGTAATGGTAATGGTAAGTTTTAGTTAACGTCTTACTAGAGCAACACAACGGGATATTGACGACGGTCCGGAATCAGTCCCTTAAGAGAAAGATTCGAGGACAACACCTCGTAATTTTGAACCACGGTCAGATGACGAAGCAACACCTGAGCTGGCACCCCACTCTCCAAACTTCCACGCCAACCCAACGTGAGGACTTTCGGCCAAGACAGATTTAAGGTGCACCAGCCGCCTCTACACCATACGCTTACAAACATCCATGCTCGGACCCGGATTCGAACCAGGAAACTTCCGATCTAGAGGATAACACCTTAACCACTATACCGGTTGGTCGGCTGTTGAAGTTTGGAGTAGGAGTTGCTATTTCGTGAGTTACATGTGCAAAATTACGTGTTGCGTCCTCTGATCTTTCCCATTTTGATTAATCCCGAACAATCGCCAATAGAGCTTCGATTTGCACCATTGTGACAATTACCATTAGTAGAGTCATGATTTTGATAAAGTCTGCTTTGATGCTAGTAATTTCATAATTTCTCTTACTGAAAGAACTTTCAAAGCATGCATTAAAACGACATTTTATTCCACAAATAAATATTTAGTTCTATATCATAATGACTATACAATAGCCAAGTCTGTTTATTTAAGAATATACGAGGTTAAATAGTAGCAATGCATTTTAAACATTCAGTCATTATTTTGCCTATAAATATTTAGTTCTATATCATAAAGACTATCCAACAGACAAGTTGGATAATTTTAAAAATACGATATTCCAAATACATTAAAAATTCAGTCATGTTATATTCATCTTTAAATATTCAGTTATATATCCTAAAGACTGAAGAAGAGAAGAGGAAGAGAATAAGAGGTTCCAGGCACTTTAAAAATTCACTTATTTTATTCCACTTATAAATATTACTTTTAATCAAAGATTAACCAAGTCTGCTAATTTTTGAATATACGGAGTCTTAGAATTATAAATGCTTTTGTAAATTCAAAATTTTATTCCACTTAAAAATCATCAAAACTATCCAATAGCAGTCTTAATTCAACATTGTTGATAAATCTTAGTGATGATTAATCTTTAAAAATTCAGTCATTTTATTCCACTTATAAATACTTAGTTCTACAAGGACTGTCCCAAAAGCAATACGAAAAAATTTTCTGCGCATTTCTGGCACAATACCAAGGAAACCCGGTTGCTCAGAAATGTTTATTAGAATATCAGTGACGTATTCCGACAATTGCGCAGCTGCTCCCAATCCACAGCGCATACCCAGTGGCCTAACAGTGAGTCGTTGTGAGCTTGGTTCGTTACGCTTTTGATGCAGCGATCTATTGAACAACGCTATGCAACAAAGTTTTACATTAAACACAGTAAAAGTGCTGATGAAACCTTGCAAATGTTAAAGGAGGCCAAATATGAAGTTTAGTTACAATTGCAAGTTAGAAAGCGGCAAAACTCTGAGAGGCACACTCAAAACTCACCTCGACCATAGACGGCTCGGATGAGCAAATCACGTGTCAAAACACTACTGATCGCGTTCTTCGACTCTGAAGGAGTGGTCTATAGAGAATTCGTATCACCTGGGCAGACGGTGAATTCACACTTTTACTTGGAACTGCTCAAGCGCTTGAAGAAATGGGTTAACCGCGTCCGCCCATAGATTGCTGGCAGCTGGATCGTCCACCACGACAAGGCTCGGCCCCACACGGCGTTGGTTATGACTGAATACCTAACCCAAGAACATATCGCTGTACTTCCTCATCCCCCATACAGTCCCGACCTGGCCCGCTGTGACTTATTTGTTTTCACGGCTTAAGATGGACGTAAAAGGACGCCATTTTGGCACACTCCAAGATGTCTAATGAGCCGTAACCACAAGACTTTGCGGAATCTCACAAAATGAGTTCTTACAATGCTACAACCACTGGCAGCAACGCTGGACTCGTAGTATTGCTGCCCAAGGCGCATACGTCGAAGATTATTAAGTGTTTTTCTTTGCAAGAACGATTATTTATTTTATACCATTTTTTTCTCATTACTTTTGGGACAGACCTTGTATAGGAGACTCGAACAGCGAAGTCAGTTAAAGAAATAAGAGGTTCTAGATCAGCAAATGCATTTAAAAAGTTCAGTCTAGCGACAAATAATGAGTTGTCAAATTTTTAAAACAAATAGACCCGTCAGGAATCATTCGTGGAAGTAGTCTTCAGCCGCCCTGTCTAGATCAGCCCACGCGGTGGTAGGAAACACATTGTTTATCTTGTACATCCTCACCAAGTGGCACAAGGCAACGACAGTAAAGTTCGGTGCATTTCCAATCCCCCGAGCATGAGCAAGAGCAGCTATATGCGACAACGTCGCGCAGAAATGCAAGAAACCCATTGCATCGAAATCGTCGAGTTCTGCGAATTCCACAGCAGTTATGGTGTACAGCTTGAAGTCGTCGTACGTAACTTCGCCTCTCCCTAGTACCTTGGCGTAAGCCCGCCCGATTTCCGCGTCATTCGATTTGATTATGGCGTCCATGGCCCTTTCTACGGTTTCGGTAAAGGATGAGGGGGGTGGAATGCCCAGGCACGACGCATATACGGCTGGTATGAAAGGCTGGTGTTTCTTCAGCATGACAAAGGACATCAGGTCGACGGCAAACACGAGTTCTTGCGAGTACCGACGTGTGTACCGCTCAGTGTAGAATCTTTCCATTTCAGACTCGACGTGACCGGTACTTCGAACTGGTAATGCATTGCGACTGTTGCAGGCGACATCCAGCCGGTCACTCGCCATCTTTACTAAAATGTGTATGCTATCACAGACGTGCAACTCAACAACAAGTATACCGGTTGTTATTTATAACCGCACTGCATAAAGTGTTGCCATTTCTGCCGAGTAAATGTGGCCAACTAAATTGGTAATTTCAAAATTAACGTCATACAAGAGCAACTCAACGGGCTATTAACGACGGTCCGTGATCAATCCACTATGGGAAAGATCCGAGGACAACACCACGTAATTTTGAAATACGGTCATATGACGAGGCAACACCTGAAATCGCACCACTCTACAAACTTCCACACCAATCCAACGTGACGATTTTCGGCAACGACAGATTTTAAGGTGCACCAGCCGCCACTACATCATGCGCTTTGAAACATCCATGCCCTGACCCGGAGTCGAAACGGGTACCTTCCTATCTAGAGACTAACACCTTAACCACCAGACCGTTTGGTCGGTCCATCTACATACACAGTATGCATCACAAGAAAATGAAACATGTCACAATATTATTTGGCTTATCCCCGTTGATAAACTTCAAACGTAGCTTCTGCAACTTGCTACAAGCGATCCAAAAGGTAGCTTGGTTAGTGTGTATTTATTTAACGTCACACTGGTGTTAAACAACGGGCCTCTGGTGACTGTTTGGGATCAACCCCCGAAGGTAAATATTCGATTACAAGTAATTTTGAACCACGGTCAGCTGGCAAAGGTAATGGTAATTTTTAGTTAACGTCATACTAGAGCAACACAACGGGCTATTGACGATGGTCCGGGATCAGTCCTTCTTAAGGGAAAGATTCGAGAACAACACCTCGTAATTTTGAACCACGATAAGATAAAGCAACACCTGAGCTGGCACCCCACTCTCCAAACTTCCACGCCAACCCAACGTGAGGACTTTCGGCCACGACAGATTTAAGGCGTACCAGCCGCCTCTACACCATACACTTACAAACATCCGGACCCGGATTCGAACCAGGAACCTTCCGATCACGGTCAGCTGCATCCCACTCTCTTAACGTCAACACCACACCAACGGCACCCTAAAAGACGCTCTTCCGCATGTCTTTGAGTCAAATATATTTATAGTATGTACACCCCCCCCCCCCATCAAAACAAAAAAAAACCTACTCACCCGATCCGAATTGCACAATTTACATCACAGAACAAAACGGAAGGTAGCAATCAATAGGGATTGCTGTTTTCTACCAATATCAATACTTCAAATTTGTCAAGGCAGTCTTCATATTAAATTGGGTGCTTGCTCCGATAATTTCAATACGAACAACATCTTTTATCACAAATTTGGATTCTACAAACAATTTCAGGCGGATTAGATGGGGGGAAAAAAACGAAAAACGGCGAAAAATTGACCTAGAAAATACATAAATACCATTTAGAGAGCGTTAATTGTTCAGAATTCATTCACATTATAAATCTCTGTATATTAAAAAAAAGGTGCCGCCGCAGGATTGAAAACTGTGTTGTTTAGCTCGATTGTTAGACGGTTTCCCGAGGAAGTACTGATCGGAAAAAAACGAAATTAACATGGTTTGTTCTTCATCGTAAACCGGGACATTTTTGTTACTTTTTTTAAAAAAACTGCCGTATCTATATCTTATTATTATTTTTAAAATTGGTTCATAAATAAATTTGATGCAATCAAAAGTTGGTGACACAAATTTCGTATTTTTTATTTCGCGGAGCAAATTCGCGGAGCATTGTATTCGCGGAGGGTTGTATTTTTGACTATCGGGTTTGCCAGATATCAAATTTATCGTAGCAACAATTGCCATAAACACTATTTGTTTTTATTTGGCGAGGAAAAAGGCTCGCTTTTTTCCCTCTGTTCTCAGACGGTTTACCGAGAAAGTACTAAGTACAAATCGTAAATTTTGTAGATTAACACGGTTTACTTAAAATTGTACAGGGAACAAGATGCAGAAAATTTTTTACTCATGCGGCTATTAGTTTAGGGTGCATTAAGTGCTAAAGTAAAAAAAAGTGGAATCACTTGCGAAAGAGGTATTGATTTGCGAAGCGAACCAAACGGTATTGCGTAGCAATCCCCGGGGGTCGGCAAGCGTAAGCGAGCAGGGGGTGAAGCCCTCGCTGTGACGTCATGGACCGTAAAGTGAAATCAGGACAATACAAATTATTCAGATAGTTTCACTCTGCGAAAGGAATGTTGGTTTGCGAAGCAAACCAAATGGCATATGTAGAAGGAGTGTTTGTTTGAGAAGCAAACCAGATGGGATTGCGTAGCAATCCCCGGGGGTTGGCGAGCGTAAGCGAGCAGGGGTCGGGGCCCCCTATTATTAATAAAAATGTGTTGTGTCCATAGTAGTGAATGACCTGTTGCAGACGCCTTGGTATGGAGTCCATTAAGATGGTGACAAAGTCTGATTGAATCCCAGGATCTGTTGGCAGAAATTTCTGTTTTCACTTTGTGAAAAATCCCGAATAACGATAATAATAATCGAATTTTGGAAACAGTCTCACTGTGCTTCTAATTATGCCCGTAATGATCTGGAATTTGGAAATCCGATGTTTCAGTAACAATTGAATCGCATGGAGTCAAAATTTGCCCAAGTTTCTGTTCATAATTTTTATGAATATTAATTTTATAATTAATAAAATAATAGTAAATTTAGTTTGATAGTGAAATGTGCTGATTGTGTTTGGGTTTTTGGGTAGCAAAGGATGAAGAAAAAATTTCAAAAAAAAAAATTAATGTTTGTAGCAAGTGTGACAAAAAACGTGAAACACCAATTTCACATTAGGAGATCTAAATTTCAAACTCTTACAAATCCGTGAAAAATCCAATAAAATTGATGAACTTTATTAATTTCCACCAGAAAATTGTGTGTAGAATCCAAATCTGTGATAAAAGATGGGGGTTCGCATTGAAATTATCGGAGGACAAACACAATTTAATATGAAGACGGCCCCTTCAGACAAATTTTTAGTATTGGTATCTAGTAAACAGTCATCCCCATCTATTACTACCTTATGTTTTGTTCTGCGATGTAAATTGTTCAATTGCGATCGGGTGAGTCATTTTTTTGTTTACTGGTGTACCTAACTAATTTTAATATCAACCGGTGTCGTCAATAGCCCGTTGTGTTGCTCTAGTACGACGTTAATTAAAATTTCTTTACCAACCGGTCTGATAGTTAAAGTGTTAGCCTCTAGATTCGAAGGTTAGACATCGAGGCCGAAGGTCCTCACGTTGGGTTTGTGGGGTTCGAATCCGGGACAGAGCATGGTTGTTGTTAATTGTATGGTGCGGTAATGGTAATTTTAGTTAACGTCGTACTAGAGCAACACAACGGGCTATTGACGACAGTCCGGGATCAGTCCCTTAAGGGAAAGATCCGAGGACAACACCTCGTAATTTTGAACCACGGTCTGATGACGAAGCAACACCTGAGCTGGCACCCCACTCTCCAAACTTCCACGCCAACCCAACGTGAGGACTTTCGGCCACGACAGATTTAAGGTGCACCAGCCGCCTCTACACCATACGTTTACAAACATCCATGCCCGGACCCGGATTCGAACCAGGAACCTTCCGATCTAGAGGCTAACACCTTAACCACTATACCGGTTGGTCGGCAAATCGTATGGTGCAGAGACGGCTGGTGTACCTTAAATACATCGAGGCCGAAGGTCCTTACGTTGGGTTTGTGGGGAAGTTAGTTTTTCCTATTTATTACACCACAAAACATTTAACGATGTTTATTCAGATTTCCAAATAAGTCGCCCTTAATCTTTCAGTTTCTTTAGTTTAATAAGCCGACCAACCGGTATAGTAGTTAAGGTGTTAGCCTCTAGATCGGAAGGTTCCTGGTTCAAATCCGGCTCCGGGCATGGATATTTGTAAGCGTATGGTGTAGAGTCGGCTGGTGCACATTAAATCTGTCGTGACCGAAAGTCCTCACGTTGGGTTGGCGTGAAAGTTTGGAGAGTGGGGTGCCAGCTCAGGTGTTGCTTCGTCATCTGACCGTAGTTCAAAATTACGAGGTGTTGTCCTCGAGTCTTTCCCTTAAGGGACTGATCCCGGACCGTCGTCAATATACCGTTGTGTTGCTCTAGTACGACGTTAACTAAAATTATCATTACCATTACCATTCTTTAGTTTAATAATAAAATGGAATTCTACCGAAATTATCGACTTAAAGAAATGGTTTCATCGATATTTTTAATCTGATATCAACTTTTCTGAATATTTTCATTGATAAAATTGTTACACACATTTTTTCTTGCAATTTTATGTTCTAAACCTCGTCCTACTTTCAATTACAGCAACGTTTCAATTATATAAACGCTAATTTTATACACATTTTGTATAGCAAATAGCTCATTCGGAGCAATGCTAGTAATTGGTAATTTGTAATTAACTTCCTACTAGAGCAATACAACGGATTATTGACGACGGTCTTCGATCAATCCCCTAAGACAGGGATGGGCAAACTTTTTTGGTCGCGGGCCAAAAATCGAAAAAAAAAAAAGTTTGGCGGGCCAAAATAAATTTTTTTTTAAATTTTAAAATTAATATACAAGTATTACAATTTAAATATGTTAATGAGATGAATGAAATTGCGATTTCATTTTTAAAAATTCCTTATATTGAGGTTAAAAGTGAGATGTACTGATTCTAAGGAACGAGGCTAAATGCTCATATGTCAGTCTACTTCTGAAATAATTCTTTCTACGGTTCATAGTTGAAAACACTTGTTCACATATATAGGATGAAGCAAACATAGCACTGATTTTCTGGGCGTGAGATATTAAATTTGGGAAACTTACTTTCGATAATGATTTGTAAAACTCTAACTTTGGCATATTTAGAAACAACTGCTTGAGATGATTGTTAGATTGCAACTCAATTAATTCAAGCTGCAAATCTGACCTTATTGCTTCACAATTTACGTTGAAAGGCATGGTAAAAATATCCAATTCTGTTTGAATGGCACTGAAATCTTGAAATCTGCGTTCGAACTCAAAATGCAGGTTTTTCAAGCCATCTTCATAATTCTTAAGCTTCTCTTCATTTACTGAGGATATTGAATTTAACCTCGAGAAATGAGACAAGTCGTTCTTAGCTAGCTGCCCAGAAAACAGATTAAGTTTTAGTTTAAAATCTTTGAGATGGGCCCAGATATCGTCGAAAAATTGATTTTTCCCTTGCATCTTGACATTCAAGTTGCTCATATGACAAAGAAGACCTGTGAAACATGCAAAGTCCAGAAAGCCATTCTGTATCTTCTAACATTTCGCACTCCTCAGAACGCTGTTTCTCATGGAAGAACGACACAATGTCGTCTTTCAGTTGCCAAACTCACTCGAAAACACATCCTGCACTAAGCCACCTTACCTTCGTGTAATCTATATCTATAAAATTCAAATACCACTCACTGACTGACTGACTCATCACTGTATCTCAAGAACTAAAAGTCCTAGGAAGCTGAAATTTTGCAGGGTGTTTCTTCTTATACAGTAGGGGTACACTAAGAAAGGATTTTGAAAAATTCGAATCCTAAGCGGCCTAAAATTGACCTAAAAGCAATTTGAGAACTCCATAGAAATAACATTGAGTGTAAAACGATTGCTATACGCATCTCAGATTGCTTTACCAGTGTTGATCGAAAAACAATTTTCTTAAAACAAATTAAATTATAATGTTCATGTTTGAACTGAATTTTTACGTCTTCCCATGATGAAAATAATATTTATAAATATTTGATTGATGAAGAAAGAATATTTAGAACATTTAATTTCATATTTACTTACGTTTTATAATGGAGAACGAAAAGCCCAAACGATAAACTCATTGTTCATAAAAGCGTAATTTTGCTACTCAGGTATTTGGAAACCTCAGAACTAATGTTTAATTTTTTAATTTGATTTATAATTCTTTTTTGGGGTATTTGAATTGAAAACGAGATGGTTGCGATCATATTTGAGGATTCCCAAGTATTATAAATATGTGTTATTTTTAGCTTATAAATCATTGTCTTCATCAATATTGTTCAAGTTTTTTGTCGAATTGTTTTACTTCAGAATATATTCAGGAAGTCGAAATACAACACGCTAGAACAGATATTTTTTCAAAATTCTGCCTTTTTTTAAGGATTGGAATTTTGTTTCTGTTTGCATTATGTGTTCCGGTATATTACCTAAATGAAAACATATTCATAGGAAAAGTAAGTGCAAGACTATCCACCGAAAATTCGCCAGTTTTAATGAAATGGAATGCACGGAAATATTCGTAGTCACTCGAAAACTTAAAATCAACTTCAACAGAAGTGTGACGAATATGAAATGGATTATATGGTTGTATACAACATATATGCATATTTGCGTCCGAAGTAAATTGTAGAAGCAATGGAGAAGTTAAATTGGTATTAAATTTTTTCCCCGTATATTCAAATGATGATAAGATTCTTTTATGAAAAAGGATTGATGATAACTTTTCAATCAACATATTATTAATTCAACCCGAGCAAAGCCGGGTCTTTCTGCTAGTATAGTATATCAGAGTATTCAGATTGCACGGACTGAAGAAAATCTGGAAATTGCCTGTGAGTAAGCCCACGAGATCGAATAGTATTTACAAGCTTCACGACTGCATCAAGCACGCGTTTCATATTCAATGCAGATTTACAGAGAGCATCTTGATGTATAACACAAAGTAGAAAAACAACATTGTTCCCGGGTTAGTTTTGATTAAAGAGTCCAAGAAATCCAGATTTTTTTCCTGTCATATTTGGTGCTCCATCGGTCGTAATATTACATATATTTGTTATAGGCACTTTCAAAGTTAAAGCCCTTCCTGAAATTCACGAAAAATATCACATCCCGTTGTAGTTCCCTTTAAAGAACGCATGCACGCCAGTTCCTCGGTAATTTCAAAGTTCTCATCAACACCTCGTATAAATAATACTAATTGAGCAGTATCATTTATATCAGTGCTTTCATCCATAGCTATGGAGCAAAATTTAAACTGGCCAATCTTTGACTCTAATTGTGATGTCAAATTTTTATCGATGGCTTCGATTCTAGAAGTCACCGTTTTTCGAGATAAGCTTACCGTCTCAAAATTATTTTTCTTGTCTGGACCTAAAACATCACAAACTTGGAGCATGCATTGCTTAACGAACTCCTCATCACCGAGAGCTTTATTATTTTTAGCAATATTGTATGCTACAGTGTAACTTGTCCTTTGAAAAAAAGGAAGAAAAAAATAATATGTAAACAAAGTAGAAAAGGAGATGGATTCTTTTAATTTCCGTCGGACCAGCAAATTAAAATTCTAACCGCGGGCCTGATAAAACCTTCCGGAGGGCCGTGTTTGGCCCGCGGGCCGTAGTTTGCCCTTCCCTGCCGTAAGAGATAGATCCGAGGACAACACCACGTAATTTTGAACCAATGAATAAAATGTTTCATATTTGTCATTACATCGAACCTATTCAAATTAAAATAAGTTTGATTTAATGACGTATGGGAAACTATCTTATTTACACTTGTTCCGAGAAACATGTCACAATGCAAGCGAATTGGGACACATGGGCACAATAGTAACATTAAAAAAATATTTATTTTAACTTTTTATTTAATTAATATATTTTAAAGGCTAAAGTAGAGGAGGCATTGGCACTAATATAAAAAAAGACCATTAATTGTGGACTTATAAAAAAACGTTACGGAGCAATTTCGTTTGTTATCTATATAAATAAGAATGGAGTGTTTGTTTGTACATTCAATATTTTCGACCCATTTCAAGTTTTCTATCCGTTTTGGACCCTTCTGATGCCGAATCCGCCTTTTTCTCGTTTGGTGTCCGTCGTGCCCTATACACGTCCACACGGTTTAAGGTATTTTAATGGAAATTTGCATACAGTGAGTACTTATCTTCATTTAGTGAGTGGAATTGGTTGCGAAAGTCTGTCTGTCCGTCTTTCTGTTCTATGCTCGATTTTGTGTTTGTGTACGCATCACATGAATTGTATTCCAGATATTTGGTTGCAGTGTATTTTATTTTATACATTATCTATTAGTTTAGTGAATGCAATATTAAACATCTTTATTGGTATATTTATATGTGTTTCATGCGAAAACACACGAGTAAGTATACTTAAATCAACCATAATTTGGTAGTTTCGTAAAAATTGGGATGTCTATTGAATATTACGATTACTTAGATTGTTTTACCAGTACTGCTGAAAAAGTAATTATTCTTCAAAAAATTATATTTTTTAATGGAATTTCAGCTTTGATACTTCATTTATTGCGAGTCTTATTTTTGTTCTTTGCGCAATGAAAACGATTTCGGACGATATATTTCAACGAAACAAGAATGAACAAGATCGCGTGAGCAATGATATTTTCTGTTTCTTTCGCTCAGAATTAATTTCACATTTCTAAATTTTGTGCACTTTTAGTTGTAAATTGTGGCACTTGTGCGAGATCAAGAGATAAAAATGAATCACAAATTAATATCTTTAGAACAATTTTTTCCGACATCTTTTATTTTGTTCTATTTAACTGTTTCCTATTTTAAATATTTATTATTTTAATAAATATGTTTTCCTTCTCATCACACGCAACAGCACCACAAAGTTTTAGACTTAAAAATGTTAGGTAAGTCGGTATAAATTTTCAGTAAATTTTAAGTGTAATTATGCCATTATTGAAAGAATAACGCCGTTATTTAAAGAATAATGCCGTTATTGAAAGAATAATAATGTTTAAAAATCCGAACTAGAACTTTTTCCAACATTAAAAAATTCGTTGTAATAATGACAGGAGAATATTGCAAAATTTCACAATGTCGTATACCGGAGGCAAGAGTGCCACAAGTTGAACATGAAAAGAACTTAATAAAGGGAATTCCAAATCTCAACAAAATCGTCTTTTATAGTAGTAACCTTAGTATCACCTTTCGTCATTTTGTAGCTTTGCCATACAGCAATTGTGCGATGTAAGTGAAATGTATTACATGAATGGATATGCATGTGTAGGATTTGTGTCCAAAGTAAGTTGTCGAAAATATAAAGATGGCGAAAGGTGTTAAAATAAATTTTTACTCTACAAAAAAACGTAAATCATTATATATTTTGATTATCTCTTCAATCTAGAGTAAACCAATTCAAACCGAGTGAGGTCGGGTATTTTGCTAGTAGATTTTATAAAAATCTATCTTTGTAGAAATATATTTTCCACTGAAATTTTTCTAATCCAATAGTGCAAAACCTCCATAAAAACTGGGTTAAACAATTGGGTTGAAACCGAGCAGTTTAATTTAGCTAAATTATCTTACAAAGGCAAAATAAGTGACCGTTATAGATTAAAGTACAAAATTTATGAGTTTAAGTCTCTTAACGTTTGGTATATTTAATCGTGGAATTCCTCTGAAGTATAATACATATGAAGTAGAATAATCAGTTAAATAAAATATAAAAATTAATCATATTAATGACTGCTTATTCAATAAAACGTGAATTTAAAATGAGAGGACACCCAAGTACTTTATTTCCATATTTGACATTATAAAGTGTAAATTAATTCATTTAAGTATATTTAATTTATCTAAAACATCTTACAAAAGGATTAAAAATAAATGACCGTTATATAGATTTACAAAGTATAAAAATTGTAGGTTCACTTTTAAACAGAAAGGTTAGGCTACTCCTAACGTTTGACATTCGCAAGGATATTATTGATACAAAATAGGACAAACAATGTTAAATAAAATTTTAAATGCAATCAACATACTAATGACAGCTTATTCACTAAAATATGCATTTTGAATTCTCAGGGGATATCAAGTGTATAGTTTGTACATTTTCTACCTTTAGCTCTAAAATAAGATTCGTGGTTAATTCAATTAAAAAATTAAAATTATTCTAAAAGCAGATACCCAAGTGAGATAAACGATGGCGATTGCAAATCCATACTTATTTAACCGTTTCTATATGCAGCTTAACTGGCAACACTACCTAAACATCATTCTTACTGACGCCAAAAATAAAAGGATCTGGAACTTGGTCAGATTTTTCGATATCTGAAGCGGATTCTTCCAGTTTATCCCAACTGCCATGTAGAAAAAGCCCAAGCTTCTTGTAATCTCCTACTGTCTTGGTGATGACTTCTACGGCGATGTTTGGGGCTTCGTGTACGCCTCTTTTTTGCAAGATAGCAGCCATCATGCAAACCAATGTGCAGTACGCCAAGAAAGAGTAACTGCTGAACTGCCGGATCTGTAAGCGAACGGACATCGACCTGATCAAGACGAAGTAACTGTGGGATTCAACTGGGCCGGATTGCAAATTATTATTGCACAGGAAGTTGGATTTCTCCTCCAGTTTTTCCATAAGGAATGCAACTGCTTTCCGGATGTTCTTCTTGAAGGGAGTGTCAGCATAGAGTCCAGCACGGCACAAGTATCCGGTTGGTAAATATGGTACCGAGGAAGCTGAGCTTACGTAGGACATAAGGTCAACAGCAAAAAAGCGTTCGGGCGAATGAGTCTCCATTTTTTTTTGTTTCTTAAAAGGTATAAAGATAATTTTGAATCTACATTTTTATAGCAATAACAAACTATGTTTGTTGCCATCCATAAGCTTAAAACATTAAAATTATCTTTCATGTAAACTCGTCATCTGAGCGTGTTTCAAAATTACTTGGTGCTGTCCTGGGTAATGGTAGAGTGGGGTGCCAGCTCAGGTGTTGCTTCGTCATCTGACCGTGGTTCAAAATTACGAGGTGTTGTCCTCGAATCTTTCCCTTAAGGGACTGATTCCGGACCGTCGTCAATAGCCCGTTGTGTTGCTCTAGTACGACGTTAACTAAAAATTACCAATTACCATTACCATTACCTGGGTAATGGTAATTTTAGTTTCACGTCGTACTAGAGCAACACAACAGGCTATTGACGACGGTCCTGGATCAGTCCCTTAAGGGAAAGATCCGAGGACAACACTATGTAATTTTGAACCACAGGTGCTGTCCTGAGATCTTTCCCTTAAGGGACTGATCCCGGACCGTCGTCAATAGCCCGCTGTGTTGCTCTAGTACGACGTTAACTAATAATTACTAATAATTACATGGAATCTTTCCATTTAGGAATTGATCCAGGACCTTTATTAATAGCCCGTTCTGTTCCTTTGGTAGGCGTTAATTAAAATTACCTTACATTACTTTACAATTAGGGGATTCGGATCATTCCTTTAAGGGGTCCTAGACCGTTGTTAATAGCCCGTTGTTTTCCTATAGTATCACGTTACTTCAAAATTACCAATTACTATTAGGGGATTGATCCAGGACCTTCGTCAATAGCCCGTTGTATTGCTCTAGTTCAGACGTTAATTAAAAAAATTACCAAATTACCGTTTCCGTGGTGTGGATGTTTGGAGGTAAGGTAAGTTTATTTTAGTTAACGTGTCTTAATAGAGCAATACACCGGGCTATTGACGACGGTTCGGGATCAGTCCCTTAAGGGAAATATCCGAGGACAACACCTCGTAATTTTGAACCACGGTCAGATGACGAGGAAACATCTTGCCTGGCACCCCACTCTCCAAGTGTATGTTTGGAGAGTAGGCTGCCCTGCTCAGATGTTGACTTTGTCATTTGACCATGCCAAAATTTAGAAACGTTGATCTTGATTCTTTCCCCACGAGTTTGATCTAAATCCGTCACCTATAGCACATTGCTGTGTTACAGTGCGATATTAACTACCTACGCATATCACAAGCAACGTTATTTGGTATGTAGGAACCGCTATAGTGGTTAAGGTGTTAGCCTCTAGATCGGAAGGTTCCTGGTTCGAATCCGGGCCCGGCCATGTATGTTTGTAAACGTATGGTGTAGAGGCGGCTGGTGCACCTTAAATCTGTCGTGGTCGAAATTCCTCACGTTGGGTTGGCGTGGAAGTTTGGAGAGTGGGGTGCCTGCTCAGGTGTTGCTTCGTCATCTGACCGTGGTTCAAAATTACGAGGTGTTGTCCTCGGATCTTTCCCTCAAGGGACTGATCCCGGACCGTCGTCAATAGCCGGTTGTGTTGCTCTAGTACGACGTTAACTAAAATATTACCAAAAAATTACCAATTGGTATGTAGGTCCAGATATTTTTAATGAACGTTGCACTGGAGCAAGACATCGGGCTATTGGTGGCTGTCTCCTTACTCTCCACACTTCCAAACCTGAAGAGATTTGAGGTCACGACAGATTTAACATATACCAACCACCTTTGCACGCGACTGTCTCTGGTTGAAATTGAACTCACATTTGTCCGGCTGCTGATCCGATGCACTTCTAATCGTCAACAGTTGGCCATGTTTGTCCCTTGCGCCATAAAACCCAACCAACCGTCAACTGCTTCCCTGCATAATGTGGATGTTTGGAGAGTGGAGTGGAAGCTCAGATGTTACCTCGTCATCTTACCGCGGCTTAAGATTACATGGTGTTATTCTCAAATGTTTCCCGTTGGGATTGATCTCGGTCGGTCGTCGATTCCCCGTTTAGTTTCTCCAGTACGTTAATTAAAATACCTACCTACTAAATTGATGTATGATAGTTTATTGGGGAAGACCAATTATATTAGTAATCTGACTTGTTCAAAATTACACGGTGTGTCCTCGGATCTTTCCAATCGGGATTGATCCTGGACCGTTGCCAATAGTTTTGCTCCAGTCGGACATTAATTAAATTCCGAACCTAAGAGGTAATGGTAATTTTTGTTAACGTCGTACTAGAGCAACACAACGGGCTATTGACGACGGTCCGGTAAATGGTAATTTTTAGTTAACGTCTTACTAGAGCAACACAACGGGCTATTGACGACGGTCCGGGTAATGGTAATGGTAAGTTTTAGTTAACGTCGTACTAGAGCAACACAACGGGATATTGACGACGGTCCGGAATCAGTCCCTTAAGGGAAAGATTCGAGGACAACACCTCGTAATTTTGAACCACGGTCAGATGACGAAGCAACACCTGAGCTGGCACCCCACTCTCCAAACTTCCACGCCAACCCAACGTGAGGACTTTCGGCCACGACAGATTTAAGGTGCATCAGAGACTTAAAACATCGTCTTATTCATCCCAGATCATCATCGGTACAATACCTCTGATAATCAAGGTTATGCGGCATTTTTAGAGAAAAATATCAACATGTTATCTAATGTAAATTAATTGTAACTTTCAAATATGAGCAATTTAATACATAATTAACACGTATTATGCCTACGTACTTAAGTATTAAGTATATTTTCTATTTAACACCATTTTAATATTTTTATGGAAGATTTTTGTCTAAGTTTTGACATTTTGTGCAACAAAATATCAAAATTCGACTGCAAGTAAACAACATGCTAAAATTTCATGCGCATTGTAATTAGAATAACATCAATTAATTTGTGACTGTTGATTTATATTATCAATTTAACTATTCCAATAGATATTGTTAAGAAATTCCAATAGTCTAGAAAGAATTGCTATCAACTGTAGAAGTCTCCAATCTTAAAACTACTCCGGATTAGAACATTCCACAAGTAATTTTTGTCTTCTAACAGCAATTCACCAATTATGAACTGTTTCTGTGTATCTGAATCACTTCCACATTATGAAAGTTTGAAAAATTTTTTTCCGCTATAAAAGTAAATATTTGTTTAAATCATTTTTAATTTAACGTAAAAATGGACTCAAGATTGAATCCATTTGATGTTCCTGCCTATGTCATTAACACTAAATTTGAAGCACACTGCAGATTTCTTCCTAAAACACTGCAATATTATTTAAGTGAACTTATTTAGAAAGAAGCCCTAATAAAAACATTAAATTCAGCAACATTTTCTTTATTAAATATCTATTTCAGACACAAATTCTGAAAACACATCTAATAAGTGAAAAACTCTTACTCCGGTTACTATTATATTCGTCTAATATTTTAAAACAAGAGCTGTGTTTCACTTACACAAGCGTTGAAAGGAAAGTATCGCATGAATAAGCGATGGTTTGGTGGTTAAAATAATTACCATATTAATCGTTATCATAACTTTTAAAACATTAAATTTGATATTTTTGGAACCATCTCATTAATATCAAATGCTTCAATGATAAATACACATTAATTTGGATTAGTAAGGTGAGCGTTGAACATTTGTTCCTCTAAACTCTAAGGAATTTAGAATTATTAGAAAATACAGGAATACTTAAGTCTTAGAGCACATAGATAAAACCCCTTACAAAACAAGCTTAGGGAATGCAAATAGGACAGATATATTACCATCAGATCTGGTGTTTTAATATACAAACACATACTTATAAAATATAATTTCATAAGTTACATCTAATTGTAATATCTGTACATCAAGAATAATTTACTTCAGCACTGAATGAATACTAACTAATAGCGTATTCTTTGGTATCAGACGTTTTTTAGTACATTTAAAATACTAAAATCCTATCGCAGACGTAAATAGATTGTCAAACAGATAATCCTTCCGTCCCTGCTACAGGACAGTCCAGCTTTGTCGTGTATTTACGTTTGCAATGCATACGTATTACATCACGACCATGTTCTGGGCGAAAGCGTCCAGATCCAACCAGGTCGATTCCGTGAACTGGTTGATGCTTTTGAAGTAACACACGATGTGAGTGATACAGAATATGCCAAACGGAGGTGCTCCGACCACTCCGTAAATGTAGGACAGCGCCGAGAACTCGGCAATCAGAATGCAAACTTCGAGGAACTCCAGCGACTCGTATCCTTGCATGCAGAACTCAATCGTGAGTTGCTTCGCGAAGTCCTCGCAGTTTTTCAAGTTGATGAACTTCCTCTTGAACCAGTAATCGAAGAGAATGCTGGCGCGGTATCCAAGGCGACCGTCCAGGGCCAACTGGACGGCTTTTCGTATGTTCGCCGTGAAGCGCGATCTGTCTGATGGTGAGCGTGCTAACAAGCTGATGGGTTGCCAGTCTGAAAAGTATGTGTGCATGACACAAGACATCAGATCGAAAGCAAAGATGTATTCGGATTTAAAGAGGACCATGGTTACTGTGGAAGAGATTTTCCCATTACAAGCGCTCCTTTTGAAAGTATGTAACAATAAATAAAAATGATCGAATTCCAAAACATTTCAAGAGCTCTCCGAACCCAATCTGAGAATCTACTTCCAATCTTCCCGATGCCAACACAGAATAATTTGTACTTAGGCGTCGTATTTTATTTATTGTAGTTATGGTGTTAGCCTCAAGATCTGAAGGTTCCTACTTCGAATCCGGTCCAGGCATGGATGTTTGTAAGCGTATGGTGTAGATGCGGCTGGTGCACTTTAAATCTGTCGAAAGTCCTTACGTTTGGTTGGTGTGGAAGTTTGGAGAGTGGGGTGCCAGCTCAGGTGTTGCTTCGTCATCTGACCATGGTTCAAAATTACGAGGCGTCGTCCTCGGATCTTTCACTTAAGGGATTGATCCCGGTCCGTTGACAATAGCCCGTTGTGTTGCTCTAGTACGACGTTAAATACAAAATTACCAAATAATTATTTCTTGTATGGCAAGGTAATTTTGTAATTAACGTCGTGCTAGAGCAACACAACGCTTATTTATTGCATTTAGAACCGATGTGTTTGGTTCCTTGGTTTGCTTCGGGATGCAAGGGCCATATTTGGTCATGCTGTGCCAGACACAAGACATGCAATATCAAGATATATACACACAAAATCAAAGTTTAACTCATACAGAAGAGGTAAGATGACTTATCGGTAATTTTAATTAACGTCATACTAGAGCAACACAACGGGCTATTGACGACGATCCGGGATCAATCCCGTAAGGGAAAGATCCAAGGACACCACGTAATTTTGAACCACGGTCAGATGACGAGGCAACACCTGAACCGGCATCCAATCTCCAAACTTCTACACAAACATAAAAGTGAGAACTTTAGCCTTTTAAGGTGCACCAGCCGCCTCTACACCATACTCTAACACACATGCATGCACTGACTATATATATATATATATATATATATATATATATATATATATATACAAACTGGAACGAAGGTAGTTAGGTATTTCATTAACGTTGCACTGGAGCAATACAACGGTCTATTTTTCGGACTTTGTAACTGGTTGTAAAAACAAGGGATAGTTAACGTCACATTATAGCAAAACAACGGGCCACTGGTGACCCTTCGGGTAATGGTAATTTCTAGTTAACCACTCTCTAATATAATTTGTAATTAAAGTCGTACTAGAGCAACACAACGGGCTTTTGACGACGGTCCGGGATCAGTCCCTTAAGGGAAAGATCCGAGGACAACACCTCGTAATTTTGAACCACGGTCAGATGATGAGGCAACACCTGAGTTGGCACTCCACTCTCCAAACTTCCGCACCAACCTAACGTGAGGACTCTCGGACACGTCGGATTTAAGATTTACCAGTCGTCTCTATACAATACGCTTACAAATATCCATGCACTGATTCGAACCCCCGGATTCGAACCAGGAACCTTCCGATCTCTAGAGGCAAACTCCTTAACCGCCGGGCCGACCAACCGGTATAGTGGTTAAGGTGTTAGCCTCTAGATCGGAAGGTTCCTGGTTCGAATCCGGGTTCGGGCATGGATGTTTGTAAACGTATGGTGTAAAGGCGGCTGGTGCACCTTAAATCTGTCGTGGCCGAAAGTCCTCACGTTGGGTTGGCGTGGAAGTTTGGAGAGTGGGGGTGCCAGCTCAGGTGTTGCTTCGTCATCTGACCGTGGTTCAAAATTACGAGGTGTTGTCCTCGGATCTTTCCCTTAGGGGACTGATCCCGGACCGTCGTCAATAGCCCGTTGTGTTGCTCTAGTGCTACGTTAACTACAAATTACCAATTACCAATTACCTTAACCGCCGGTCCTCAATTTGGGTTGGTGTGGAAGTATGGAGAGTGGAGTGCCAGCTCAGGTGTTGCCTCATCATCTGACCGTAGTTCAAAATTACGAGGTGCTGTCCTCGGATCTTTCAATGAAGGGACTGAACCCGGACCGTCGTCAATAGCCCGTTGTGTTGCTCTAGTACGATGTTAACTAAAATTACCAATTTCCTTAACCACCATACCGGTTGGTCGGTAACGGGAAAGATCCAAGGACGAAACACGTAATGTTGAACTACAGTCAGATGACGAGGTCACTCCTGAACTGTCTTACTACTCTCCCAACTTACACACCACGCTGGGTTGGGTAATGGTAATGGTAATTTTTAGTTAACGTCGTACTAGAGCAACACAACGAGCTATTTACGACGGTCCGGGATCAGTCCCTTAAGGGAAAGATCCGAGGACAACACCTCGTAATTTTGAACCACAGTCAGATACCACGCTGGGTTGGGACATTTGAGGTCACGACAGATTAATGATGCAACAGCTCTTTTTGTATACGACGGTAATGGTAATTGGTAATTTTTGTTAACGTCGTACTAGAGCAACACAACAGGCTATACTGGAATTAGCCGACCAACCGGAATAGTGGTTTAGGTGTTAGCCTCTAAATCGGAATGTTCCTGGTTCGAATCCGGGTCCGGGCATGTTTGTAAGAGTGTGGTGTAGAGACGGCTGGTGCACCTTAAATCTGTCGTGAACGAAAGTACTCACGTTGGGTTGCTGTAGAAGTTTGGAGGGTGGGGTGCCAACTCAGGTGTTGCTTCGTCATCTGACCGTAGTTTAAAATTACGAGGTGTTGTCCTCGGATCTTTCTCTTAAGGGATCCCGGACCGTCTCCAATAGCCCGTTGTGTCACTCTTGTAAGACGTAAATTACCAATTACCCTTCCCTTACCTCTATAATTTACCTAATTGACGACGGTCCGTATCAATCCCGTAAGGGAAGGATCCGAGGACAATACCTCGTAATTTTGAACCACGTGTATACGACGGTATTTATTCTGATTCAACCTCGTAACCCACCGGATGCTTATCCCTGGGATTCCCTACTCACAACCCAGATTCGGCGGACCATAAATAGTCCATTGTGTTGCACCATTACGACGTCAGCCCATTACGACAAATACCAAGTTCTGAGACTTTATCATTGTTTGTGATCATGGTTCATAATTATGAGCTGTTGTCCTCGGATCTTTAACTTCGGAATTGATCCAGGATCGTCAACTGCCCCTTGTGTTGCTCCAGTACGACGTATATTAAAATATAACTCTACAACTCTAATCTAGCTTCCATGAATCCAGGACATATTCAACGTAATCCGGACCCCACGGACGATTGTCTGGTTCTTTAGATTTTCGAACTCGTTACCCTCAGATTGTAAAACACGATTTCACCATATAGTTTATTGCTATTTAAAATTAACCTCTTACTACTGAATTCGAAAGGGTAAAATCCCGTAACAACATTGTAATTTTGATACATGGTCAGATGACGTCCATCCTTCAGGATATTGCGATCTGTAGAAACCTAGCCTCCAAGAAACATTTACCCCTTTACTCTCCAAATGGTGTTTTTCGGTCGCAGTGATCCGATAATTGGTAATTTGTTATTAATGTCGTACTAGAGCAACACAACGGCTTTTGACAACGGTCCAGGGTCCCTTAGGGAAAGAGATCCGAGGACAACACGACTTTCGGCCACGACGGACGGATTTAAGGTTCACCAGCCGCCTATATACCATACGCTTACAAACATCCATGCACTGACCCGGATTCGAACCAGGAACCTTCCTATCTAAGGGATAACACCTTGACCACAACAACTATTGATCGACTTTCGATTCGATTGGTTGTTATTATTTTTCTGGAGCAACACACAAGAGAATATTAAGGACTGTTCGTGATTAATCCCCAAGAGAAACGGTTTTTCGATTAGGTATATATTCTTCGTAATATTGTTATTATTTTTCTGGAGCAACACACAAGAGAATATTAAGGACTGTTCGTGATTAATCCCCAAGAGAAACGGTTTTTCGATTAGGTATATATTCTTCGTAATATTGTTATTATTTTTCTGGAGCAACACACAAGAGAATATTAAGGACTGTTCGTGATTAATCCCCAAGAGAAACGGTTTTTCGATTAGGTATTTATTCTTCGTAATATTGTTCTCATTTATGAAATTGTATTCAAAACTCACATAAACTGACGAGGCATTCAGAATAATTTCAAGAAACATGTGGATACAGAAAACCTCCCTTAACTATATTTAGATTAAGTAAAACAGCCTGTTTAAATGAATATTAAACGAAAGCAAGAAATTTTAGAAAAAAATATTTTATTCAAGAGATAATATTTACTTTGCCAGGACAAAAATGAATTGATTACGAAATCGCAACCAAATCTGTATAAAAATTGCAGATCGTATCTTTCAAAGACAAGTTATATCTCAAAAGTAAAGAATTCATAGAGCAAAATTATTTAATATTTCTTAGTATTATTTGCGTCTAGATATTAACTTTATAGAATTCCCTTAATTTTTACAGCGTGTTCTATTTCGATGGTGCAATTTTTGCACGCTAAGTCCGAGTTAAATGTCTAACGAAATGAAATCTTCATTTTGGAATTATCCACTTTACTCGTATCGATGTGATGTTATTTACAGCATACAATCATTTTAATAAAAATAATGGGTTTAATATCTAAAATAACTGGCCGCTGGCCCTTGCTAAGAAAATTCACAAAATAACCGACTGAAAACAACAGGTTTTCAAAGCACGATACCGTACGATTTGGTAGCACCAAATTTCCTCGATTTTCTCTTGCGTCAACACAATCAAATCAAACGTCCATCAAATCGATCACTATATGGAAACACCAAGTCAACATAATTGTATATTACAGAATTCTTCAGCTTCAAGATTTTTTTGCTATTCTCCAGATCCAGAAAGTCCAGAGCTACTTTGTCCAATTCAAGCCACGAATGTCCGAAAAACTGCAGAGTTTCTTCGAAGTAAATAACGAGATCGGCGATCGCACTTATCGCGTACTCCTGAGCATCCACACTGCCCATGCAGTAAAAGTGACCACAATATGCCGCCACAAAGCAACAGCAGTGGAGGAACTCAAAAGGGTCGAAGCCTTTTTCTCTGTAAAATAGAATGAGGGGGTCCAGGAATTTTCTCAACCCAGGAGAAGATTCTTCTATGCATACTTTGGATAAGACGCTCAGGCGGTTCCTCTTCAAATAAACTATTATTTTGTCTATGTTTTCCGTGTAACGTCGAAGAGTGCCGATAATTCTGTAAACATTGCGATCTTGACAGAGAGGATTGATATCCTTTGTAATAGAGTTGACAAGTTCTTCTGCGAATAAATATTCCACCGTGTATTTGTCCATTACGGAAAGCTGAACTTGTCTAGTGGATCTCAGTCAAAAGATCATGTAATCCATCAGTGATGCCAGTTATACCGAAGTAGGTGAGACATTTCGTCACACAACAGCACTACAACTCACTGTGCCAACGGTAATTTGGTAAAGGTACAAAAATTCGTAGTTTTGCCCTCGGTAGTGGGCCGACCAACCGGTATAGTGGTTAAGATGTTAGCCTCTAGATCGGAAGGTTCCTGGTTCGAATCCGGGCCCGGGCATGGATGTTTGTAAACGTATGGTGTAGAGGCGGCTGGTGCACCTTAAATCTGTCGTGGCCGAAAGTCCTCACGTTGGGTTGGCGTGGAAGATTGGAGAGTGGGGTGCCAGCTCAGGTGTTGCTTCGTCATCTGACCGTGGTTCAAAATTACGAGGTGTTGTCCTCGGATCTTTCCCTTAAGGGACTGATCCCGGACCGTCGTCAATAGCCCGTTGTGTTGCTCTAGTACGACGTCAATACAAATTAACAATTACAGACGGTCCGTGGATAACCGCGGTATAACACACAGAGTAACACAAAGGCCTATTGACAACGGAGTGGGGTCAATCTCCTAAGAGAAACATTCGAGGACAATACCTCGTCATTTAGATAGTCAGATTACGAGGCAACATCTGAACTGGCATCCCACTCTCCAAATGTCCACACGAACCCAACATAAGGACTTGTCGGTCACGACATGTTTCAGGTGCACCAGCAGTCTTTACACCATACGCGTACAAAAATCCATGCATTCACCGGGATTCAAACTAAGAACTTTCCGAGAGGCTAACACCTTAACCACCAAACCGGATGCTCTCCAAATGGTCTTGTATTATACATGCATACAGGGTCACCTTAAAATGTAATTTATTGCCGCGTATTGGCGAAGTTACCCTTTTAATCTTATTTGTTGTATTGGTCAGTTAAATATATTTCGACTCGTAACTTATTCTTTGGAATATTTATGTAGTGAAATCTTATTGTAAAACACACGAACTGTCGTGGGGAAAAAAAATTCAGAATTACAAGAAATAAGTAAATTCTAAAAGAATCTCCACCATTACCTAAATTTAGATTTAGTAAAACAGCCTTTTTATATGAATCTAAATGTAAGTAGCTTTTATACAAGCGAAACATTAGTCGAGATGAGATTAACATTGCCACGAAAATATGAATAGCAGAGCAAAATGATTGAAAATGTCTTCATTTTTTGTTTCTCTAGATATTAACTTCATAGAATTTTTTATATTACATTTTATAACGTATTTCGGCGATACAATTTTTGTATGCAAGGTCAGAGTTAAAATGTATCGTCAAATTGTATTAAATCCTCAATTCGGATTATGCTCCATTTCTTATGTTGATGCGATGGTATTTATGCAGTTATTTTAGTAAAAATAACTGGCGAAATATGACTTGCTCTAAACAAAAACCCATTTTATATAATGGATTATTATAACTGGATTATATAATTATATATATATTACTAGCAGACCCGGCCACGCGTTGCTGTGGCTACGGTTTTTATTATATTACATAGTAGTAAACTATTCAAGGGAAACGGTAGGAGAACACCAGTCATGGGGACCACCATGCTCTTTTACGCAGATGCCATTTGTCAAAATACATGGCGACCTCCATGATTGATTTTCTACTACCGTTGATATTGAGCAAAAATCAATACAAAAGAAATAAATTTAAATTTTTTTATTTTTTGTATTCAAGTCTGTAACAAATGAGTACATTACAAAGTTGTTAGTAAATAACACTTAAACTTATTAATGAGGTAGGTAGGGCAGATAGTTTTAAATTTTTAACAATAATGTTTATTATTTTGAATTATAAAATTCCACTGTATTACTTTTACTATAATATGAATTCAGTTTATAATTCAGTCTAAATAACACGCGGCCGGCTATGCTAATCACTGTATTGCGTTTACTACGAAATAAATTTAACTTATACTTTAGACTCAGCAACACGTGGTGGTTATGCCATTAAATTGTAGCTTACGTGAAACGTTAGTACTTTCAACACAGCGCCATCTGTTAGAATACTTACTCAATCCAGTTAACAGATACCGCAATGATTTGCAATAAAATAAGATCGCGGCTATAAGTTGAGATGAAGGGTATCCTATCTTTTAAGTTAGATCAAACTGCACACGGGGCGCAAATTTGATTGAAATCGGTTAAGTAGTTTAGGAGTCCATTGCGGACAAACAACGTGACGCGTAATTTATATATATTAAGATATATAAATGGTTAACTGGAACTGGGTTATATATAAACCCCACTCTAGTATATATAAAATGGAAATTCATTATCTGCTACTAAAGGCGATGAGATGACCTCGCATTACAGCACAACATTTGACTTCACCCCCCCCTCATTTAGAATACGTGCAAAAATCTTGTATATATATCACAGCAGAAACTACACCTAAATTTAGCTATTCAAAATATTCGTATTTAGTTTTAAAGAATATCTTATGAATGTTAATTTTAGCACAATCTCACAAAACCAAGATATTTTTTTTTGCATGACTTTTATTCAAGAGCTAGGATTTACATGGTCAGGAAGACAAGACACTACAGCTTTGAAATATATCCCAAAATTAAATACTTTGTAACATGCAAGAGTAACTTAAAATCGTAGGTCGTATTTTTGAGGAAAAGTGACAACTCTAAAAAAATATACATGTACAGTAAAAAATCTCAAATTTCTTAGTACATTCTAGAACTGTTTTAGGAAACAGTGCAATATTTTTATATGGTTTCTGTTAAATATTTAGTCTAACTGAATAAAATCATTTAGAATTTTGCCACGTTTCTCAAAGTACGATTCTATAGCCTAAAATTATTTTACTAAAAATAATTACAAAAGCGTTTGGAAGCACAATAGCATTCGATTAAGTAAAAACAGCCTATTCAGCTGTGCGCTTCAAAAATTCAATTCAAACATTGATAGATTTACGACAAATTTACAAATTTCCATTTAATAAAATCGTATATCTTAGCTGCCTTAAATTTCGAGGTTTGTTCACTGTGATGCAGAAGCAGAAAGTCCAGAGCTACTTTGTCCAATTCATCCCACGAGTGTCCGAAGAACTGCAAAGTTTCTTCGTAGTAAATAATAAGATCGGCGATTGCACTTATTGCATACTCCTGAGCATCTGCAATACCATGGCCGTACAAATGAGCACAATACGTTGAAACAAAGCAACAGCAATAGAGGAAATGAAACGGATCGAAACCCTGTTCTTTGTTGAAAAGAAGGTAGGGGTCCAGGAATTCTCTCATCCGTAAATTGGCAGCATCCCCACATACTTTGGATAAGATGCTAGTGTGTTTCCTCTTTATAAAAATCATGCAGTTGTTTATGTTTTCGGTATAGCGCCGAAGCGTGCCAATAATTCTGTAATCGCCACGATTTTGCCAAGAAGAGATGGTGTCCTTCGCAATGGAGTTAACAAGTTCTTCGGCGAATAAGTATTCCACTCCGTATTTGTCCATAGCAGAAAGCACAACTTGTTTTATGGTAACGACCAATTCTATTTTATCAAGCTATCCATCAAAGTGATGCCACAAAAATTAGGTAAGTAATAGAGGTAAGGGGAGGGTAATTGGTAATTTACGTCGTACAAGAGTAACACAACGGGTTATTGGAGACGGTCCGGGATCCATTAAGGGAAAGATCCGAGGACAACACCTCGTAATTTTAAACCACGGTCAGATGACGAAGCAACACCTGAGTTGGTACCCCACCCTCCAAACTTCCACACCAACCCGACGTGAGTACTTTCGGCCACGACAGATTTAAGGTGCACCAGCCGCTTCGACACCATACGCTTACAAACCTGCCCGGACCCGGATTCGAACCAGGAACCTTCCGATTTAGAGGCTAACACCTAAACCATTATTTCGGTTGGTCGGCTAATTTTAGTATAGCCTGTTGTGTTGGTCTAGTAAGACGTTAATTAAAAATTACTATTACCATTCCCATCGCATTCGATGGTGTAGAGGCGGCTGGTGCACCTTAAATCTGTCGTGGCCGAAAGTCCTCACGTTGGGTTTGCGTGGAAGTTTGGAGAGTGGGGTGCCAGCTCAGGTGTTGCTTCGCCATCTGACCATGGTTCAAAATTACGAGGTGTTGTCCTCCAATATTTCCCTTAAGGGACCGATCACGGATCGTCGTCAATAGCCCGTTGTGATTCTCTAGTACGATGTTAACTCAAATTACCATTTTTATCGAGCAACAAGAGCCGACCAACCGTGGTGGCTTAACCGTAGTGATTAAGGTGTAACTCGCTCTCTTTCTCTCTAACCGACAAACCGGTCTGGTGGTTAAGGTGTTAGAATCTAGATCGAAAAGTTCCTGGTTTGAATCCGGGTCAATGCTTGGATGTTTGTAAGCGTATGTTGTAGAGGCTGGCGCTCATAAATATGTAGTGGTCGAAAGTCCTCACGTTGGGTTCGTGTGGAAGTTTGGAGATTGGGGTACCAACTCAAGAGTAGCCTCGTTATCTGACCGTGTTTCAAAATTACTGAGTTCTGTCCTCGAGTCTTTTCCTTGTGGGATTGATCACTTACCATCGTCAATAACCCGCTGTGTTGCTACAGTACGACGTTAAATTAAGACCTACCCACTATTGTCATTTGACCGTTGTTCAAAAGTACGTGGTATGGTCTTGGATAGTTTGGATATTATTAATTTACGTCGTACTAGAGCAACACAACGGGCTATTGACGACGGTCCGGGTAATGGTAATAATAATTTTAGTTAACGTCGTACTAGAGCAACACAACGGGCTATTGACAACGGTCCGGGATTAGTCCCTTAAGGAAAAGATCCGAGGACAACACCTCGTAATTTTGAACCACGGTCAGATGACGAAGCAACACCTGAGCTGGCACCCCACTCTCCAAACTTCCACGCCAACCCAACGTGAGGACTTTTGGCCACGACAGATTTAAGGTGCACCAGCCGCCTCTACACCATACGTTTACAAACATCCATGCCCGGGCCCGGATTCGAACCAGGAACCTTCCGATCTAGAGGCTAACACCTTAACCACTATACCGGTTGGTCGACGACGGTCCGGGATCAGTCCCCTAAGGGAAAGTTCCGACGACAACACCACGTAATTTTCAACCACGGTCAGATGACAAGGTATTGACTTCGGATATCTACCTTCCCGGTTGATTCCGAACTTTCGCAAATAGCCCGTTGTGTTTCTTCGAGCGTCGTTAATTAAATACCTACCTACCTCGAATATTTCCCTTTGGAATTGATCCGGTACCTTTGCCAATAGCATGATGCTCCACTGTGACGTTAATTAACGATCTATCTTCAACAGACATACAGCCGACCAACCGGTATAGTGGTTAAGGTGTTAGCCTCTAGATCGGAAGGTTCCTGGTTCGAATCCGGGTCCCGGGAATGGATGTTTGTAAACGTATGGTGTAGAGGTGGCTGGTGCACCTTAAATCTGTCGTGGCCGAAAGTCCTCAAGTTGGGTTGGAGTGGAAGTTTGGAGAGTGGGGTGCCAGCTCAGGTGTTGCTTCGTCATCTGACCGTGGTTCAAAATTACGAGGTGTTGTCCTCGAATCTTTCCCTTAAGGGACTGATTCTGGACCGTCGTCAATAGCCCGTTGTGTTGCTCTAGTACGACGTTAACTAAAATTACCATTACCATTACCTAAGACATACAATTAGATTTCAGGGTAAGTTGCAGCCGACCAACCGGTATAGTGGTTAAGGTGTTAGCCTCTAAATCGGAAGGTTCCTGGTTCGAATCCGGGTCCGGGCATGGATGTTTGTAAACGTATGGTGTAGAGGTGGCTGGTGCATCTTAAATCTGTCGTGGCCGAAAGTCTTCACGTTGGGTTGGCGTGGAAGTTTGGAGAGTGGGGTGGGTACCAGCTCAGGTGTTGCTTCGTCATCTGACCATGGTTCAAAATTACGAGGTGTTGTCCTCGAATCTTTCCCTTAAGGGACTGATTCTGGACCGTCGTCAATAGCCCGTTGTGTTGCTCTAGTACGACGTTAACTAAAATTACCATTACCATTACCCTATATTTGAAATAATATTTGGAGAATAGATTTTTTTGGTAGTATTTTAATTAATTTATTTTAGCAACACAACGGGCTATTGACGTTGGTCTGGGATCAATACCCAAAAGGGAAGATAGAGGACAACACCTCATAATTTTGAACCACGGTCAGGTGACGAAGCAACACCTGAACTGGCACCCCACTCTCCAAATTTCCACACCAACTCAACGCGAGGACTCTTAGCCACGCAGATTTAAGGTGCAACAACCGTCTCTAAACCATACGCTTACAAACATCCCTGCACTGAACCGGATTCGAACCAGGAACCTACCGATCTAGAAGCTAACACCTTAGCCACCAGATCGGTTGGTCGGCAAAATTCTTTAAGAATAGAAATGAAGAAATTATGTCATGATTCATACGTTTTTAAAAGTGATATGGAAACGGTGTGTTGAGGTATATCAAGTTCATGGGTTGCTGTGAAATAGATAGCGTGGACACTCAAGAGTTAGATTTGTAGAAAATGACCAAAGGTCCAGAGAGGTCCCCAGGAGGGCAGACACCACGATATACCTCATCTGTACCAACAAGTCAAAATGACCAACAACAAGATGCTCCTGTTTTCTCGCATCCATCTGCTACGCCCATAAGCGCCTTGCATCGTTATGCACTTCTACGGCAAACCAGTTCACTTCGAAACATTTTGCAAGAAGGTGCTTCCTCTCAAAACGTAACGCAACAAGGTGCTTCCTCTCAAAACGTCTCGCAGCAAGGTACTTCCCCTCAAAACGTCTCGCAGCAAGGTACTTCCCCTCAAAACGTCTCGCAGCAAGGTACTTCCTCTCAAAACGTCTCGCAGGATTATAGTCCATTGCAAAGTCTCTATGAATCAACGTGCTCTGTATTTGGAAATGTCTCACAGCGAGATTCCTCAAACCCAAGCGCCTCGCACAGTGTAGCACATCAACGGCAAAGCGGTTCACTTCAAAGTGTCTCGCAGCAAGGTGCTTCCTCTCAAAACGTCTCGCTGGGACTTGGTCCATTTCGAAGGATCTGGGAGAGAGTGAACTCTGACCTAGCTCCTTCATTTCCAATTGTCTCGCAGCGAGATGTCTCGCACCGAGTCGCACTTCTACAGGAAAGAGGCTCACTTCAAAACGTCTCGCAACAAGGCGTTTCTTTACAAAACGTCTCCCATACCGGGGCCACGCGCCAAGGTGCTTCGTTTCAAAATGTCTCTCAGCGAGCTGCTTCGCCTCCAATCGCCTCGCGTCGTGTCCCACTTCAACAGCTAAACGGCTCACTTCAAAACGTCTCGCAGCAAGGCGCTTCATTACGAAGCGCGTCGCATCGGGGTGCCGTGCGCAGAGGTACTTCACGCCAGGGTCGACGTCGACATAACTCGCGTCCTACCTCCAGGAAGAGGAAGAGGCTGGATTCCAAAGCACATGTCATGACCTTGAACAAGGAGTTCAAGTTCGCAGTGCACTGCTTGAAGGCCGTGCTGCGGGGTTGCCATCCAAAGTGGAAAGCGACCATAAACCCACCTCTTGCCGACAAATCCAGAGACAGATTGTGCACTCCGAACATCAAAAGGGCCATTCTGCACCTCGTGGGGAAGGAGTTGGCAGTTAGGATCAACAATCTTTTCGATTTCACTATGGAAAAAGCAGTCCACAGTCACGTCAATTTCCAGGCGCTGCTCGATCTGCTGACAACCCAATTCTGCAACACTCTCTACTCGACTCGAAATTTCCTCGAGTTCTGTTGCGAAGTTGCGGAACTTTCGGCGCTGGTGTATATCACGGGGGACAGACGGGCGCCGTCCTATGGGGTGATGTGCATTTTTTACGCCACCAAGTATTCGGTGGAGAACAATTCGATCGGCGAAGATTTCAATATGTGGGTGGAATTGGACGATTTAGCTGGACGCGTGATCAATAAGTATACTGCTTATGACCCAACGAATGCTATGATGCGTCACAGGCAAAATGTTTTGTCACCGTGCGGTATCCTATTGTATGACTCTGTCGATTAAGTGGCCGATGTATATTGGCCAGCGTGTGGAGTGACAAGACAAAAATACATGCTGAAGTGAGATCTCGATTATTGCTACTGAAGAACACTTGTTCATGCATTTGAATCGTAAATCCATTCATTGGTTTTTAATAGCACGTGAATTAATTAACACCGTTTACTTTATCAACGGTTTTTAGAATAATCGCCCATTAAAACAATTATTTTATTTGAATATGAAGCATGTTAAATATATTACTCTAAAATAGCGATATTCGAGTGAAATATTCATAATCAAATGAAATATATACTTTAAAATACTTACATCTATTAAAATGATCTCTCAATTGAAATATGCTTATGCGATGCTACTACATTTTTTAAGTAAAATTTCGTTACTTATTTAACACAAATAAGAAAATGTTTGAAAAAATGTAAAGTTTTTTTTAAAGAGTTTTTTAATAATTTAATTTAAACAATAAAGCCATATTTAATGTCAAGATGAATAAAACTTTTTGCAGTTTTAGTGGTGCATATAATATTTCAGCAACATGTATTGTTTTAAATTTGTAACGTCATTCTTTTTCAACAACGCCAAGACATTTTATTTATTGAAATAACTTTGGAGCTAAATGGTTTCTGCTGAATTGTATTGAAATAACTTTGGAGCTAAATGGTTTCTGCTGAATTGTATTTCAATGTTTTCGGGTTTGAATACAAATTTGAAAAATTCAATAAATGTAAATTTTCAAAACATAATATTTATCAGAAAATGAACTGGAAAAATAAATAGAAATATTATTTATAATTGCTAAATGTAACTTATACACTGAAATATCTAAAAAAATAATCATTGAAGATTTTTATTTAGAAGTTTTGTACAAAAAATTCAAATGATTGCTTAAAATGTTTAAACTTTTGTAGCGCCCATGTTTATGTTAATGACAGTGTCTCCCTCTGACGGTTAGCAATATGAAATAGGCAGTCGAGAGCCAAGTTTCCCATGCGCGGACGCATGGTCTTCTGTATCCCTAACTCTTAACTAAATTTAATATGTGTGTTGTGTGTAACTTAGATCTCATTAAAGATGTTACACTAAATTTTGGCTCACTAGCATTCCATTTTCTTATCCCAACAGAACCCAGTGGCTTTCCCCGGCCACAAACTGGCGCCCAACGTGTGTTCGAATGCGTTGAGGTCAAAATTTTAACTTGGCTCCTGGCTCGGTAATTTTTTCAGATAATGCGCACTTAGTACAAAGGTGTCGCTTGAAGAATCCTACAACCGTTTTGGATTTTGCTAAGCACATGGAAACAGGTTAGTTTCTGTGCTGTACGGACCATCAGTCTCCGCTTATGGATAACAGGTATTTTCTGTTTACCTTTTGTTTCGCCAGGCCAAACTGGGAAACCATTCTGTAGTAATAATGCATTCCTTTGTGTTCAAGTAACATCCTGTTATCAAAAGGCTATATCTTGTATAAATTACTTGTTTGAGTTTTGAAAATTTGTCTCAAAAATGATATATCTAACAATCTTTATAAGATTTTAATTATCTTTTAAGCTATGATATTTTTTTAAATGAAACATTCTAATTTCGATTTGAAATTTAAATGTTCTTGCTTATCGGACTGGAAATTAGTCGGATCTTGAAAGTATCATTTTTTGGTTTAGTAGACAGGAAACAATTTTTTTTCTTGTATATTGTTGATAAGATATATTTTATGTGTGATCTTAACGATTTATTTTCGAGTTAAAAGCTTATGAATAGGTTTTTAGTGCATTTCATAAAAGGAAAGAAATATATCATAGTGTTTTTGTAGTATTTTAAAATTCAAGAATGATTGGAGTAATAATTAGTACTAGGGGGCCCGCCCCCTGCTCGCTAACGCTCGCCAACCCCCAGAGGATTGCTTCGCAATCCTCATTGGTTCGCTGTGCGAACTTATGCTCGCTTCGCTCGCATCAATGAAGACATGTGTCCTAGCAGAAGGAATTGTTTACAAAATATGATATTCCAAAAAAATATTTTTAAAATCAAAATTTTATGCTGTTTTTCAGAAAATATATTTACAGTACCTCTGGAATCAGAATTCAAATGGAAACTTTGAGCAAATTTTGACTCGAAATATGAGCGTTGATTTGGAAATTGAAAACCCAGCATGTTGGTTGTGTGTACATTTACCCAGCACTCGAGCCACCCACGCTTTTTCATTGAGTTTGTTGTCGAAAGTTGTAATGCAAGCGTCTTGTTGAACTATATTAGTTTGCCCCGAAACGGACCTTTTTTTTAAATGACCATGAAAAGATCCTCCGTTTTCTTTGATTTCTATTATTTACTGCAACAGCTCGACTAAAATTCATTTTTTTTTTGAATAAAATTTCATCCGATAACGCTATAAATTCAATTGAAGCGCGAGGCTTTGGTACAAACAAAGAATCGTAGAATGTTGCCAAAACGCGGAAACAAATAACGTCTTTTTTTCGTGCCACGCAAGAGAATTATATATATAGATTATGAAGTACACATTTGTAATTTTATGTGGTATCTAGTTTTTAGTATCACGTGATCAAGATGCTCAGGGTCAGGGTTCCCACGGTCCTTGAAAGTCCTTGAATTTTGTTTTCCTAACTAGGGGCCCTTGAAAGTCCTTGAAAATTACGAAACTTGGTAAAAAGTCCTTGAAAGTACTTGATTTTTTTTGACTAGTACATAATTGCGTTGGAATTTGTGTCCAAACTAGTTTCCTTCACGGCAGGTGCGCAATTTGAGCGTCATTCTGAAGTGTTACGTGTTTTGACACCATGTTTTATATATATGAACAACCATAATGGGTGATGTATACATGAACCACGTGATATGTATATATGAACACACAAGGTCATACACCATGTTTCATTGACGCGTTATCCCATCGCTTTTTTGCATACAAACATGAAAGAGTTCCGCCTCTTTGAACATTTCTTAAAATTGTCTCGGGGATTGATGAAGAAATACAAAGAAAATATTAAGATTTTTGAAGGGGGTCACTTTTTTTTTTTCATTTTTATATTATTAAAGAAATTATACAATTGACGTCGTACGTTCAAGAATGAAAACTTAACAGTTTAGGATACTGAATTATCCGTTTTCGTAAAACGAAGAAGTTTCTTCAAGCACATTCGGGCTTAGCATGAAATTCGGACTACCTGAGGTATCAATCTGGTGTAAAATTTTCCGCGGACTTCAAATCTGTTAAAACGTTTGCTCTATTTTTAACGATCGCGAAGACAGAAAACCTCTAATAGACATTTTTTGTGTTCGTAATGAATATCTTCGTCAAATGTAGCCGAATTCGTATTGCGAAAATATAAAAGTTACAATTGAAAAATTGTTTATTTACAGAAAAGCACATTTAAGGTATCCTTGTAAAATTTTCTACAGATTTCAAATCCGATGAAATTTTTACTATCTTTAACGATTGTGATGATAGAAACTTGGACCAGAGAACAAAAAAGCCGTAACACCGCAGTCGAAACTTTGGATTTGTTTTGTTTCTCAAACAAAATAAACCACGACAGCCATCTGCTGTAGTGGCCGTGGACGAGAGCAAAATGAAAACGGAGATTGTGTCGTGTGTCGATCGAACCATGTGCAAGCTCCCATACTCTTCTTCGTGCCACCAAAGAAAGTATCGTACGATATTTTACCGCACGACCGAAATTGATATGTGTGCAAATAGCCTAATAGTTAGCATTGAGACGATAAGCCCACTTTTCAAAAAAATTCACAGGTTCTGTGATAAAATAAAATCCAAATTATAACCAAAATTGATGACAACCTTTCCTCTTTTCTTTAACTGTCAGTAGTTATAAAAAAAAAAGTTTAAAAAATATATATATATATATATATATATATATATATATATAATATTAAAATTTTTTTTTTAATTGACAATTTTTGCACGTGCTTTGTTTTAGGTCGCTATAAAAAATTTTAGGTCCTTGAAAAAAATATTTTTGGTTTTGAAAAGTCCTTAAATTTTTTTTGGACAAAGGCGTGGGAACCATGTACATGTAAAGTAAGAGGGACTACTCATTCGTTCGAATTGCATTCCTGTGACCTTGTAATTTAAAGAGAAGGTGTTTATAATTGTGCATTTTGAAGGAGGATTTTTTCTTGACGAACGTTATTTGCTTCGCGTAAGAGAGATTTTGTTTTTGTTCACACACATTTGGGGAGATTGGTATTTCAGAGCTCGGTTACATGAAAGATTTTGGGGGTTGTGTATAAAATACCAATTGAATTTCTATTGTTTTAACAAATGTGCATTATATAAATTTAAGGATTTTAGTTTGATCATATATGTTAACTGGTATACATATACTGTCATTGTTACTCATTCTTGCATAAAATATTTGTCAATTTCAAAATATTGCAAACATATTACTAATAGTGTTATTGTTAACCTTATTATATTTCTTATCAAAGATTATATCAGTGAAATATCGTCAATGTTCTGAGAATTTTGAATAAGTGTTTTTTTACAAATTTAGAACTTTTACACACATTTTAGATGTTCAATTGAAAGTATTTGGGCTTAATGATGCAATATTCCGTTTAAATTAGTGCATTTTATTTAAACTATTTTTAATGGTAAAAATATAAAGTGACTCTGAACAACAGAACTATAAGGAAAATGTCATTCCTCGGTAAAGCAAGAAAATGCGATCTGGTCGGTCTGGCATTAGAGATGGGGGAACATTCTGATGATAGCGATACAGTTATCAAATTAAGAACGATTATTACTTCGAGTCCGGCTTACGAAGAAGAATCACTGAGAGACAGGAACTGGAAGCAAAGATCAAGGAAGAGAAAGAAGAAATTAAAAGAAAGGAAGATTTAGAATTCGAAGAGCGAAAGAGGAAGGATGGTTACGAATTCGAGCTACAGAAGTTGAGACTCCAGGAAGAAGCGGGTCGAACGTCAGCTTCCATAGAACAGAATGAAGTTCCACATTCAGCCAAACCCAAACTGGATTTGCAGACTCTTATTCAACGATTTGATCCTGCAACAAACGATGTTAGTTTGTACCTCGTCATCTTCGAAAGGCAAGCCCGGAGAGCTGAAATCCCTAAAGAATTCTGGGCAGCACATTTAATTGGATTGTTGCCATACGATATTGCTCAAATTATTGCCAGGGAAGCGGAAGAAGTTTCCCAAGATTATGAACAAGTTAACTTATAGCGCTTGAGTAGAAGCTGTTTAACTCCAGAGAAATTTCGTCAATCATTCGTGAGACATGCAAAAAGTCCAGAAAGCACATGGACAGATTTCGCATATGAAACGAGGAACTATATTCAGGGTTGGATTTCGGGTCTTGAAATCACCACTTTCGACGGACTCTCTGATCTGATGATTGCAGATCAAATAAAACGCCGTGTTCCTCAGGAGATTCGAGAACATTTCATCGATGAGTGGACTCAGATAAAAACAGTGAAAGATCTAGTGAAGAAGCTAGACGACTATGAAACGGTTCGACCAAATAACAGAAAGGATTTTGCTCCCAAGATGCAAAATAAACTGTGGAATGGAACTCCAAAGGCGCCAGCGCAGGGGGATAGCAAGGCCCAGCGTCGGGATTGGAGAGGGGACAGCAACAACCGTGAGGCGCAGCAGGACAAACGAACATATCGAAGGGCACAGCAGGACAACGGAAGGTCCAAAGCTAAAGTAACTTGTTTCTCGTGTGGATTAGATGGACACATCAAAGGAACCTGCCCAAATTGGGACAAAATTAAAGATGGTAGAGGTGCTAACAGAAATAAACAGTATCCTCTTAGTAAAGACAGAGCCCAAAGAACCACTGAACTTCAAAACGAAGACATCAGACCTCCCATAGCATGTTATGGATGTGGTTGCCCAGGAGTTATTAAATCAAGATGAAGCACTTGCAATCCGACCGTACCGAATGACTATTCGAAATCGCCAAATGTTAACCATCTGGAACTTTACAGTTTTTCCACATTAAAACACCCATTGAGCATTATACAGATCACAATTTGCAACCAACAGGCTGCCGTGTGTGCAGACACGGGTGCGACTTGTTCCGTGGCTGGAGAAAAGTTGTACAAACGTCTCCAGGAGTTTGGTCTGCATTTTGAGGACATGAAGGTTGATTTAAAGCTTGCTGATGGCTGCGTGAGAACAACAGATGTCCTCAGTACTGTGGTAAATATTGGCATTAATGGTAAGGTGATTCCAACAGAACTTCTTGTCCTAAAACAAGCCAAAGGAAACAGAACTCTTTTGGGCCAGGATTTCCTCCAAGCAGCAGGGATAGTTCTGGATCTCCAACAAAATCAATGGTTTTTCTCTGAAACCCCACAAAAGAAAAAGTTTTATTTCCCTAACACGAGTGGCAACACATGCTACATCCTTATTGGATACATCCCTTCGAAAGGATGAAGATAAATGACACTTGGTAGTGGAAAAACACCAATTAAATTCTCTCCTGCAGAAAAAAATCAAACATGTTTTCAACCAGGGGAAGAGCCTACACCTTTAATGGAACATCGAATCGCAACGCGTGATCATCTTCCTGTGTCAGTGCACCCCTACAGGATGAATCCTGTCAAGACAGTGCAGTACATCCCTGGAAAGTCAAATGTCATTGCCGACATGCTCTCCCGCCAAGTTTGTAAAGAAGATCAAAGTTCTTCATGTGAACTTTCCAACATTGTTGTTGCGGACTTGCTCACTCAGAAGTTCCCCACTTATGTCATAGCCAGTATTGATAAACCGTGTGAGCCACTCGCGACTTACCATGTCTCTGCTCTCACACCCTTCAGAGACATTGATACTACTCCAGTAGCCCCTCTTCGTAAGAGAGGTCGACCACCCAATGTACCTGGGAACTCGAACTCAGATAAAGAACTTCCAAGTCCTTCAGGAACTGCTTCCCGGACTGGTCGCTTTCCACGGAAAGCCAAAAGAATTTGAATTTGACCATAACCACTCCAGAACTTTCCGATCCTGGTCTCCTCACCGGGACGTCGTCGGGACCAGAATGGGAGTCTGGTGCGCCCATGTTTATGCTAATGACAGTGTCTCCCTCTGACGGTTAGCAATATGAAATAGGCAGTCGAGAGCCAAGTTTCCCATGCGCGGACGCATGGTCTTCTGTATCCCTAACTCTTAACTAAATTTAATATGTGTGTTGTGTGTAACTTAGATCTCATTAAAGATGTTACACTAAATTTTGGCTCACTAGCATTCCATTTTCTTATCCCAACAGAACCCAGTGGCTTTCCCCGGCCACACTTTTATTTTAATAGTTGCGTAAATATTTTGTCATGCATTGAGATTGGACACTTTAATGTATTAAATCAATTTAGATTTTTAAAGTTAAAAATCAAACCATCGCAGTTATAATTAAAGTTTAAAATTAAGCAAGTCTCACGAAGCACATTGATACAAAAGTTTTTTTAATGTTAACAGAAAGCTGTCAACAAAATTCCACCCGAAACACATTTTCTCAAATGCGTGTGTGTAGGGCAATACATATAAAATATGTTTCAATTTCATAACATTTGCATCATATTTTATTAAATTAAAAACTCTTTTTCCATCCATCAGTATAAAGCAGTGTTTCACCAGCGGCAAGGTATAGATATGTGTACGGTGGTTGTTATCTCCTTTTAAGTGACCGCTCGCATCAATCACTATTTACGAGCTGTCAGCGACTTACCTTTTAGAGCAGTGGTTCCCAAAGTGGTCCCTACGGACCCCCAGGGCTCTGTGAGACCGCTGAGGGGTTCAGTGGCAAATTAAAAATAATTTAGTGGGTGAATGGACAACGTCGTGGGTCCACGAAATGTTTAATATAAAGTAAAATAACTGTCTTTTTTTCATTATGAAAGTTATAATTAATAACAATAATTATAAATTGGTAGTGACTTTTACGTCCTGAGAAAAGAAATGTTTTATTTTCTGATACTTTGAATTTCTGTCTTTATTTACTAATAACGGTATGATGCGAGACGAATAAAAAATGCACATAATATATAGGGTCGAATATTTAAACATCGTTTTATTCCGTTTTAGGAAATAGTACTTTACCTATGTGCCTAAAATGCAATAAAACTTTGTCAAACAAATCAGTAAAATTTTCTAAGCTTAAGGGGGTCCGGGACACATTGAAAAAATTTTTTTATTAATTAATTTAGAATTTTGATTTTTTTTTTGTACTGATTACCCATCCAACTAATAAGCGAAATCACAGCACAAAATTTTTCCAAAAGTTTTTAAAAATTTAAATTAAATGTTTTTGAAAAAAAGAGGGGTCATTTCAAATTGCTAAGACTCAAAATATTCTTGATCAATTTTCAAAATTCTTGCAGTAAATTATTCACAAATTTATAAACTTTAATTTTGATTCAGCAATTTAAAGAATATTAATTTAGTAAAAAATAAAAAATATTTGTGAATGAAAACTTTTGAAAATTTTAAGGTACTTTTTTTTTAAGTCATATTTTCTAAAGTAAATATTTGTTTCAAATTTGCTGAATCATAATTAAAGTATAATGTTTGAAAAAGATATATTCCAAATTTCAACCCTTAAACTTTATCGGTTTTCGACTTATAGCAATTTGAATACAGGAAATCATGAAAAAATGTATCATGGAGAAAAACGCATTTAAAATTTTAAAGACAGATGTTGCCATGACAACACCTGTCAAAAGTGTTAGATTTTCAAAACAACGCACCAAAAAAAATTATTATATCTCTAGTTCTAATTAAGATAGAAACATGATTTAGACGTCATTTTAAGCAGAAAAACAGAATTTTTTGAAATAATAAAAAAAATTTCGAAAATTTGACGATTTTAGTGTCCCGGACCCTTTTAAGGAAAATTTGACAAATGTCCATACCGAGTTAAAAAAATAAAGATTTAACATTTTTTAAATAGTCAAATAAAAATATTTGAAAACACTGTCATTGCGACAACTTTTAGCGACAATATCTGAGCAAACCAATGATGGACTGCGTGCTTCTTAAAACATTTCTTTACTGATTGCAAAGTACGAAAAGCCACACACCATTGGTAAAGAACGTATTATACCAGCTGTTATTAAGGTAATACGCACCATGCTGCATAAACCAGTTTTCGTTATTATAACAATTTCATTGAGTAATAATACAGTACAAAGAAGGATTGATGAAATGGCTCAGTAAGTATAAAATTCTTTATGTGAGTACTTAAAAACATCTGAATTCTCTATACAACTTGACGCGGCAACTTTGCCAGGAAACGAAGATTTACTTTTAACTTTTGTGAGATTTGTAAAAGAAAATTTTTTCCAATTATATTGTTATTTATCAAATGTTGGGTAAATGGTAATTTTTAGTTAACGTCGTACTAGAGCTACACAACGGGCTATTGACGACGGTCCGGGATCAGTAACTTACGGGAAAGATCCGAGGACGACACCTCGTAATTTTGAACCACGGTCAGATGACGAAGCAACACCTGAGCTGGCACCCCACTCTCCAAACTTCCACGCCAACCCAACGTGAGGACTTTCGGCCACGACAGATTTAAGGTGCACTAGCCGCCTCTACACCATACGTTTACAAACATCCATGCCCGAACCCGGATTCGAACCAGGAACCTTCCGATCTAGAGGCTAACACCTTAACCACTATACCGGTTGGTCGGCATCAAATGTTTGGAAACTGATACGAAAGGTGAAGCAATATTTAATGAATTGAAAATATTTTTCGGTTTAAAAACTATATTAACACTTGAGTAATGTCCTCTCTGTTGCTAATAACGGTGCTCCGGTAATGGTAGGACGTCACCGAGGCTTTCTGGCATACTTTAAACAAGCTATACTGAATGTATTATCTGTACATTGGTCCTTCATCGACAACATTTAGTCGCCCAAAATCTGAGTGAGCGTTTTCATGGTGCACTAGATTATATCATTAGAGGTGTTAAAATCAAAAGGAATGCCTTAAATGAGAAATTATTTCTCAACTTTCCTTGGAAAATGATGAAGATTATAAAAGTTTACTACTTCGCATGGAAGTTTGATGGTTATCTAAAAGTTCATGTTTGGATCGAATATATGCACTCTGATACAGTGTTGGCATTGCTGGAGAGTAAAGACAATAGTTTGCGGATCAATTTAATTAATTCAAAAATGACAGCTTATATTACTCACTTAACTTCCAAATTTAACGAAACTAATTTGAAGCTACTAGGTGATCAATTAAATTTAATCGAAATTAAAAGTATAATATCTCCGTTTGTTACAAAACTGTTTCTATACAACTTGGGGAGAGAAGAATGCTCTCAGTTTCCAAATCTGTCAACATTTAACGGTTCTTTATTCTGGCCCCAGCCAAGGATTTGTTATCTAAAAGTTCCATGTTTGAATCGTATCTATGCACTCTGATTCTGTGTTGAAATTCCTGGAGAGTAAAGACAATAATTTGCGGTTCAATTTAATGAATTCAAAAACTACAGCTTATGTTACTCGCGAATTTGCCAAATTTAACGAAACTAATTTGAAGCTACTAGGTGATCAATTAAATTTAATCGAAATTAAAAGTATAATATCTGCGTTTGTTACAAAACTCTTTCTATACAACTTGGGGAGAGAAGAATGCTCTCAGTTTCCAAATCTTTCAACATTGTAAAAACGAGATATCGACATTTAACGGTTCTTTATTCTGGCCTCATCCAAAGATTTGAAGACATTTTTCATATGGTTATCCTCTATTGGGTGTTGGACCTTTTTGCAATTCGACCCACAAACTCAGATGAATCCATACTAATACAGGAGCAATATATTGAATTATTCACAAATGAGGAGCCGATACCAATGTTTGAACACGGTACCACAAATTATGGTTACAAAACAGATATCAATTTTATATCCTGCATATGTCTTAATGTGCAGAATTGCTTTCCTGTCTTTGTATTTAGTAGAACGTGGATTTAGTGCATATATGAGCTTCATCACGAAAAAAAAAAAAACGACAGGAAATTAGTGCTCGTGTAGACTTACGAATGTTACTCACAAAGAGCCTAACATAAATAATCTCATACCATCCCTTCCTATCATGTTCACCAATCTCATTAAAAAAAGTGTGTTTTGGTATTTTAAAACAAAAGTTATAATTTCAATAAATACTACTTACTAGTATTTTAGCAAATATATAGTAATGGTAGTATTTTATCTCTAAAATACTATTACTGCTACTATTTATTTGCTACTATATGTTGTAGTAGTAGTATTTTAGTAAATACTCCTACTTTCAATAAATACTCATTTTATAAATACTACAATAAAAGGAAAAACTAAATTTTTATACTTCAATAAATACCATTCAAGACATGAACGTTTAATTTGTAATTTTTCTACTATGTAGTTATTTTACTTGGGGGTTCACGATCAGGTTTTTGCTATAAGAAGGGGTCCATGTATATATATTGAGTTTGGGAACCATTGTTCTAGAAGATCCCTCCTTTTGTTAGGTACCCTACTCTGTCGACCGTGATGTGTGAACACTTTGGGGGAAAGGCAAAAGTTCGCTGCGGTGATATCTCACGAGCCAAATGATACGCCACACAATACTATGAAAGGAAAGCGTCAATCGTAAAGGTCATTCAAGGCTCTATTGCTCTAGTTAGAGAATTAGGTAAAGTGCGTCGGATATGCAGAAGAAAGAGCCGTTATGTGAGACTGTTGAAAAAAACCAAGCGCCGCAGAATAGAGGTTAATCTACGCCAGCCCGAGTACACGAGTATCAAACTTGTAACCATTCGGTTGTTAACCTGTTGTTATTCCTACTGGTCGACCTCTGAATGCTTGAAGTTGGTGTTTCTATTTGAAATTATTATTTAAATAAATGAGAAGTACACTTTTACAAATAAAACACAATTTTTATGGTAGGCATTGTGTCCCAAATTGAGTACTTTATTTGATTTATTTCAGGGACTTAAATATCAAGGTGTTCTGATACATTGTTTTACCAGGACATACAGATTTCTTTTGTATAATTTTCAGAATAGGGAATGTTTTTCATTGTTGTTATCAAAATGATTTAGCTTCATCTCTCTCATAAGCTTTTGAAAATCTGTAACTATTATAACTATTAACACAATTCTTCAAAGTACTCCAGTTTCAAATTAAACGTTAATTATAACATCCATCCATCAGAATCATATTTCTCAGACCAAAAACTAATAATTACAATCATAATATCAGCATCGGAATACTTAGTCATAATAAAAACTGAGGGATAACATATCAGCAAAATGCTTCAGTGAAAATAAAAGCTGATATTCATAAACATCCATCCAACTGCATTAAAATACCCCATCATAATAAAATGTAAATTGGTAATTTTCCCAACACCATCAGCATCATTGACAGTCAAAATATAAAAACTGACAATTGTAAACATGTGACAGCATCAAAATACTTATAATCATAACAAAAGATGGTAGCTATAACTATCACATACCCATACTAAATACCGTCACAGTTACTGGTTATAAGCTGATTATAAGGTACCGATTATAAACAAAATCGATCAGATTCAAACATTTAAAATCGTGATAAAAAGGCTGAAAGTTTTAAACAATCATACATACACCAACAAACGTTCCATAGTCAAAATAAAAGCTGGAAATTATACGCAAATAATCTATAAGTATCAAAATACTCCATCAGTCAAAATAAAAGTACGTTAATTCTAAACATCTACCAGTAAAAAAATGTACAAAATTATTTTTCGATAACTAAAATTAAGATTCGTCACAGTTGAACGCTTTTACATATAGAACGGCAATTTCTTCCAAAACATCAAGCTCATGATCTACTTTTAAAAGCTGAAGATTCTTATAAATAAGCATTACAGCTTCCAGAGGCGCACCGGACAATCCATTTCGAAAACACACGGCTGTACATTCACACATGTCTACGCAATACGCGAAGAAAATATTAATCTTGCATTCACGTCTGTAAGAGTTTGCAAACTGGTTGCCTAAATCACGCAACATCGCAATATTCACAGGCTCCTTACCACAGTATTTGGAATATTTTGCATGGATCCGGGATCTTCTTTCCTCTAATTTTCTCATGAATAGACGCCTGATATTTGCAGAGAATCGAGATTCAGAATAGGATCCTCCATATTCGGACCCAAATTCAAATCTAGGCAAGTATACTTTTATTGCGCACGTGAGTGCATCTCTAACAAATGTAAACCCAATTGGGTCCAAGTCGGACATGATACTATCAGAATTTACCACACTAATCAATTAATTTCTTCGAACCTCTGACTTGGTTTGCGAGCAATTATCTGCTAAGACAAGCAGAGAGGGCGCTAGTGTTTCGGAACATTACGTAATTCGGTAGAAAAAAGGTAAGGGTAATTTTTGGTTAACGTCGTACTAGAGCAACACAACGGGCTATTGACGACGGTCCGGGATTAGTCCCTTAAGGGAAAGATCCGAGGACAACACCTCGTAATTTTGAACCACGGTCAGATGACGAAGCAACACCTGAGCTGGTACCCCACTCTCCAAACTTCCACGCCAACCCAACGTGAGGACTTTCGGCCACGACAGATTTAAGGTGCACCAGCCGCCTCTACACCATACGTTTACAAACATCCATGCCCGGACCCGGATTCGAACCAGGAACCTTCCGATCTAGAGGCTAACACCTTAACCACTATACCACTTGGTCGGCCGTAATTCGGTAGATGTGACGTAGCTTGGCACGTTACTCAGGTAGGAAGGTATTATTATTTGGTATCATTAAATAAACGTTACACTGGAGCAACACAACGGGCTGTTGGAAACGGTTCGCGATCAATCCCGAAGGGTAAGGTAATTTTAAGTAACGTCATACTAGAGCAACACAACAACATATTGACGACGGTCAGGGATCAATCCCCTAAAGGAAAGATCCAAGGACAACACCGCGTAATTTGGAACCACGGTTAGATGACGGGACAACACCTGAGCTGTCATGTCTTCCACACCAACCCAACGCGAGGACTTTCGGCCACAACGGAAAGATCCAAAGGACAGCAATGTAATTTTGAAGCACGTTCAGATGACGTATGTTATCCTCGAACCTTTTCCTTAGTGATTGATCCCGCACAGTCACCAACAGCCCGTTGTGTTGCTACAGTGTGACGTTATTTGAAATACCATCAAACCCTGGAAAACACTAATTAATTTCGAACCACGTTCAGATGAGGAGGCCACTTCTGAGCTGGAACCCCAATCTCCAAACTTCCACATCCCGCCAACGTGAGGAAATTTGAGGCCACGACAAATTTAACGAACGCCAGTCCCCTTTGTACCCGACGGTCTGTGGTTGGGTTTGAACTCGCAATCCTCCGTTTGCTAATTCGTTACTCTTACAGCCGAGCTACTGTGGCCCATAAGGCACTTGGAGTCCGTCAGGTGAATACTATTCGAGTAGGTATGGTATGATATTTTTATTAGCGTTGTACTGGAGCAACACAATGTTGAGCAGACATGGATTACAATGTGGTCTACTCCAGATTGAGCTGTAAAGGTGGCAACTGGTCTAGGGATTCTTTAAACCCGTGGAGGTCATTAGGTTTAATCTGAAATTGAATAAAAAGCGATTCCCTGTCCAGTGTTCCTCCATTATTCAAAATTGATCAATCATCTCTCATGACGCAGACACTATGGCAAGTGTAGTTGCTGACAAAGAAAATATAGGCCTATTGTAGTCGATCATTCAGCGAACTGATCAGCGATTTCATTTCCATGTACTTCGCAATACGGAGGAACACACTGCGGAGTGATACCTGCCTTTCAATTTGGAATGAAACTGACAGATATCCTGAATTCCAAAAAGTAGTCGTTTGGTCTATGCGAGCAATAATAGTGAAGGGCAGCCATGGAGTCTGTCGGAATACAACTAAGCCTACTATAGTTGAGCAGCAACAGGTTGGTTCCAAATGAAGTAATCGGGTCTCTTTCACATGACCTTGCTATTAAAAACTCATAGAAGTGATCTAGAGCTATTCTGCACCCAACGGTTAGCGCCATAATTTCCCTTAGTGGCCCAAATGTCGTTGTAGCGTGTTCCGTCTTGATCCTGTTCTTTACGACTTAAATTTATCTCTTTAATTACGACCTCTAATTTTTCCCCTTCAATCTAACATTTGTAATCCTAGTTCATTGAACCACGTTGTGACAGTAAACTAAGGTTAACCTTTAGACTACGGCCGGTACAGCAGTTGTACCATGATCGCGCCAAAAATGAAATTAGACAACGGCCAGTACCCGGGAGCAGAAAGTGCTTGAAACTGCGACGCACGTCGCAGAACAAACATAGTCTTTACAGAACATTTTTTCCTTCATTTTATCAAAATGTTGGCCGATTTTTTTTTTCAATTATAAATTACGATGTTCTGCATTTCAAAGCGCGTTGCTTGCCACACTTTTTTTTCCTTTTCTAGCTACAGAACACACTTTCTACGCCGTCCAAATTACCACAAACACTTTTTAAACAACACATCTTCTATGCCAATGACGAAATATTTAACTTCAAAAGTCTTTGTAGAAGAATTGCGAATTCTGAAAGTATGCCTAGGTTTTAAATAAAGTAAGTTAATTAATTTTGATGTGTTTTATAAAAAAATATAAATAATACATATTTAGCCGATAATTGTGATTTACGTCTGTTTTTGATTTGACTGCAGTTTTCAAAATTCGGACAAAATGCCTGTTGAACAATTGCAATTGCTTGGAGTTGTTGCAGAACACTGAATATTATTCTGAACCTGGAGGCCAGTGCATCAGTTGTACCTTGAAATTTATAATAATCGCGTTAAGAAAGAATTGAGAGTACGGCCGTTACAGAAGTTGTACCTTGAAATTTATAGAATCGCGCCAAGAAAGAATCGCGCTTGTTATATCTATAGCAGTAGTCAAAAGTTTAACCTTTAAACTATGGCCGGTACAGCAGTTGTACCATAATTGCGCCAAAAATGAAATTAGACAATGGCCAGTACATCAGTTTTACCTTGAAAGTTACAAGAATCTCACCAAGAAAGAATCGCCTGAGTAATGTCTATAGCCGTGGTCAAAAGGTTAAGGACTCTACTGTAACCCTAATTATATCACAGAATTTCTCTATTAAATTTACATCTAATATTTCCCCTATTACCCCACCCTTAATGTTTTAACTTTAATTTGCTTTCTGCAAGAGCAGCAGCGTTGCTTCGGATCGTCCACCAGACCATTCGACCACAAAAATTTAGCACCTTTACTCGTGACCAGTACTTGGAAGGGTGAACACTGTGAGTGGTGACTTTTACTGGGGATGCACCTAACAAAGATGGCTCCGCTGATTAAGTTCTCTGGTCCCTTCCACTTTTATTTAAAACATAATAAGTTCATTTAAGAAATTTATTTTCTGATTTTTCCCTTAACGATGAGAGATGAGCAGCTTCGCAACGTGTACTCCGTAAATGATATGTTCAATCCAGTCCATACAGAAGAGAATTACAACAGTTCTTGATGGTCAACAACTCTTCATCAAGACGTGGGTATAGGTGTTGTAACCGGGGCATCGGCGATTTATCGCCGAACATGGTAACCTTAGTGTTTTGATCCAGCTTTTAGGCAACCCTATGCCAGGGTAGAAAAGTTTGTTTAGCATGGCAACATAATTTGGATTTATGGAATCGCCATGATAGCCCCCATACTGTCTTCGACCCCCATCTTTAATCGGCGAGAAAAATTGCTTGGCGACAAAATATGCACCGGATAGGACATTATTACCAAGACTTGAACTTGTAGGAACAAGAAAAACAAGAAAGGAAAGGTGTCGGAACAAGAAAAACTTCGGTTAATTTTATCAAATATCTTTTTTGCATTAGCAATGCATTTGTCTAGGTGTACCGACCCATCAGTTTAAATCTTACGATTTTTGTTATAATATATTAATGCCTAAAAATTTACCACCTTTGTGAATTACTGGTCAAAACAGTTTTGTTTCACCAGTGGATTGAACACAATCTTTGACTTAAAAGTAATCTAGATATGAAATAATTACTTAAGTGTATCAAATTAGTGATTGTTATTTCTTTATGTCAAATATGTCAACATAAGAAATGGAACTGAGATTAAGATTTAAACACAATTCATACACAATGTCCACAATACTAGGATTCCATAAATATAATGATTTAATACCTGACTTTCTTTATTTTTTATTAATAAAAGACAAATTAACGAACTTCAGATTTGATAAATTTCATTCAGTAGTCCATAGCGGTCATATTTTTGAACAATTTGATTTTCTGGTAAAAGCAACAGTGTGCGAGAGACGCTGAAAGATCCGTTTCTGCTCTTGGCAAGGATCCACGCTTTTTGCAGTGTCCTTTCTAAAAAAGGACATGATACGGCGGCGGTGTAAATATGTCTTACTTAGCCACTTCGTGGCCAGCACGGCGTTGTCCGTCACAGCTCTTTTCCTGGGGTCAGGTGTGATCCCCAGTGATTGCTACGAATTTCCATATGAATTCGTAGCCTATTGGATAACAGCCATAATTGTGTTGACAGTGGTGTTGGTTTGCTTCGCTAACCAAATGGAAATTCGTATCCTATTGGAATGAATTCCCTGCTAATTCCTATTTGGTTTGCTTCACAAAACAAACTATGAATATTATGAACTATGGTTTACTTCGCAAACCAACACCACGGGCAACTCCGTGATGACCTCGTCACTGTCAAATGCGACCAAATTCGATAACAGCCATCATGGTGTTCGTTTGGTTTGCAAACCAAATGGAAATCCGCAGCCTATTGGAAGGAATTCTCTGCTAATTCCAATTTATGAATACCATGAACTATAGTTTGCTTTGCTGATTGGATAACAGTGCCCGTGGTGTTGGTTTGCTTCTCAAACCAAATAGGAATTCGGCTTAACGTTGCAATCTCTTGCGAAAATATAAATATTTTATTGAAAAATTATTTATTAAAAGAAAATCAAACGTATAAGGTATCTATTTGGTGTCAAATTTTCCGCAGATTTCAAATCCGTTGAAATTTTTTATCTATCTTTAACGATCCCGATCTTACAAAAAAGAACTAAATAATGCAAGCCAAAAGTTTTTATTTTCTTTGCTTTCTTTTGCTGAAGAGGACAGAAAATGTAATGTTTATTTTTGGAATACAAATGTTGGCGGGATGTCACATTCTCGTTCAAAAATATAAAAGACTAGCCACTGTGTGGCTAGCACGGCGTTGCCCGTGCTGTACTTTGTGGGGTTAGGTGTGTCGTTGAGGACACTGTTCCGTTTTTAAGCATAGAAGTTATTATTGGTGACGTTAAATAGAAAGATGTTCCGTCTAAGCGATTTATAGGAATTTAAACATATACTAAGGACATGACTTGATTTACTTAATAGTTAATGAATTTAACTTATAGTAAGGAAAAATAAAAGTTACAATCCTTAATTTGAGTGCTCTAATACATTTAAAATAATTTTTTTAACTTTGTTTCATGATTTTAATACTTTGTTTGTTTTGAGTATTCTCACGACTGCTTACAGCTTACATTGTTGAAAGTGAACCCATATTTTATATTGAGGCAGTAATTAGTCGAATGAGATTTCAATTGTTAACTTTCATTGTTTCTACCATATCTTTAAAATGAATGCATCACAGTGTTGATAATTTATTTAGATGTAATAATTGAATATAACAATATGCACGCTCGCAAGAATACTTTCTTCAACTATTTTTCTGAGAATGAGATCATACAAGCAATTGATTTACTTTACTTGAGTCGACAAATATTATAACTTCTTTGACGATTTTCTAGTGATTTAAATATGGATAAAACAACGGTTTTGGCGTGGATATTTTTATTCCCCTGGATATGGGGATTGATTGGATTAATCATCATCGGCGATGTAACTTACATTATACCGCTCATGGTATATTTCCTATTGGTCCTGACTATCGAAAGGAATAAGAATGGAAAGTTCGATATCAGCTTAGTTAAAAGCGAAAATATCGAAGAAAAGGAGAAAGGTAGAACAGTGGTAAAAGACGATGCCACAGGATCCATCGAAAGTGTCATGGAAGCAAATGACGGTGATGAATATAGAAGCGGATCGCTTCAGGTTCAAAGTGAAAACAACGCACTGAAATCTCCAACCACCGAAGCATGTGCAATGACAAATGATGGAATAGCTGATGAATATGATTATGGGATGCAGAAAATAATCGAAATATTGATGACTATAATTGCGATTATGGAACTCATGGAAGAGTTGTTGATGACTAAGATTGTGAAGATAGTGAAAATGATTAAATTCATGGATGTGATTGATGGGATAATGAAGATGACAGAAAAGCTGGTGGATTTAATTGTTGGCATAATGATCCTGCCGATGCATTTGATTCTTGAGATAATAAGCTTGATAGACCAGTTGATAAATACGATTGTGGCGATAGTGAAAATGTTGGATGTGTTTATAAATATGATTGTGGTAGAAATGGTAAAGAAGTTCATAGATAGGATTTTGGAGATAATGAATAATTTTCCTGCGGTGGTAATGAAAATGATGGAAAATTTGATGGATATGATTTTAAAGACAGTAAAAAAGTTGATTAATTTTATAATGTGGATAACAAAAGTGGTAGAAAATTTGATGGATATGATTGCAGAGATAATGGAAAAATTGATCGATTTGACTTTGGGGATTGTAGAAATGATGATGAATTTGATAGTGGCGATAATTCAATTGATGGATCAGTTGATGAAAATGATTGTAATGATAACTAAAATGATTGAAACGTTGACGGATATAATTGTAGGGGTGGCGAAAATTATAAAAAAGCTGATGGATATGATTTTGAAGATTGTAAAGATGATAAAATATTTGATGTATGTGATTTTGGGGATTTTGGAAAATGTTATTAATTTTATCGAAGAGACAATGAATATGATGGAAATTTTGAGGCATGTGATTTTACTGATAATAGAAAATATGATTCTGGAGATAATGGATACGATGGAAAATGTGATGTATACGATTGTGGGGCTAATAGAAACTATGATGAAAATTTGATTGCGGAGATGATGAAAAAGTGGATGGATAAGAGTGTGGAGATAATGAAGATGAATAACTTGATGGATATGATTGTGGAGGTGATGGAAATGTTGAGGAATACGACTGTGAAATAAACAATGAAATCAGAATTATTACCTGGAACTATCCTCCTAATATTTCAGTCGGAACAAGAGATTGACAAGATTACACAAGAACAAGACAAGGCATAGAACTTTGCACTTGGAAATTCAATGAATACCGTTAAAAAATCAAACAAAAGTGCCTAGATTGCGAATACTTCCAATGGACATGGTAAAGTTTGGCTTCTGGAAATTCACCAGATGCTTTTGTAAAAGCAGATACGGAGATAGCGAAAGCTATTACGACAGTAAAGCGTACGTGCATCCGTGCTCGAATGAATCCTGGAAGGAAGACCTAGATGCAAAAGATTTGAAATATTCCTTGGTTGAATCGCGAAGAGTGAACTAGCTGGTCCGACATACACTTCACGAACAATAGTTACCCTTACATTCTGCATTGTTTCATTTGGGGTGACATCAATAGGACATGAAAAAGATTCAATATGACACTAGTTTACGATTGGTTGACAAAGAAACGAAGGATAAAAATTAACATTTTGCGACCGCTAAAGTCATTTGCCATGATGGAATCATCAGCGACTCAATGACCCTATTCAGTACAGAGAACTTAACCTGTCCACCCGGAAATGAGAAAAGAAACACATTCAGAAGAAATACTGTTCCTAAGAATAAAGTAGAAACCTCTTTAAAAGAAAACCACCGGCCTTTTTCCTTGCAGAACATTGTGATTGAACATTTACATTTTGGCATGAATTATTATAGATAATTTATAGAAGATTGTACGCAGCGACTTTCTAAATAGTAAAGTTTTAAATTGCAATAGTATTTTCTTTACATCTTAACGTTTAATAAAAAGAAATTATTAGGATATTCAAATTTTTTGTCTTTATTTAATTTATTTATCGTATTTAGAATTATTAGTTTAATAACCTTGGTTTTCTAAGATTATGTAAATGGGTATCATGATCCCATTGTTACTTTTATATTACACTAGCCACTGCGTGGGTAGCACGGCGTTGCCCGTGCTGTACATTGTGGGGTTAGGTGTGTTAATTGTGAACGTTTGCCAACCACCGGTGTTTGCTACGCAAACCAACACGACGGACAACGCCGTGATGCCCTCGTCATTGTGAAATGCGACGAAATTGGAATTGCAAAAAGATCCAATCGGTGTGACGTCACAATCTATTAGAGGGTGGGGTGCCATCTAAGGTGTTATTATTTGACCGTTTTTGAAAATTACGCGATATTGTAAACGTATATTTTACTTATTGGATTTAACTCCGACCCTAGTTATTAGGTAGTTGTGTTGCTTGAGAACGTTAATTAAGAATTACCCAATTTTCTCGGATACTTTCCTTAGGGGATTGATCCTGAACTGTAGTAAATAGCCCGTTGAGTTGCTATAGTACGACGTTAAAAATTACCTTGGATATTTTGCTTAGGGAATTGATTTGGGACCGTTGTGAATAGCACGTTGAGTTGCTAGAGTACGCTAATTAGAAATGACCTATGATCTTTCAATTAGGGAATTTATCCCAGACCCTCGTCAATAGCCCACTGTGTTGCTATTGTGTAATGTTAATTAAAATTACAAATTTCCTCAGATTTAAAATTCGTTTGAAATTTTTAATAAAAACTTGTAGAATTTCTTTTCATTGTTGCATTATTTTTATAATCCATTTTATACACATGCATATTTTACACATTTTACTGCAATGCCAAACAATTGTATTTTCTAAGAAATGAAAGTTTTAAGTTTTTGAAAAAGGCAGTTGAGAAAATTGAAGTGAAAGGAGTGAGAAAACATGCTTATTTTACTAAAAACGGAAAAAAATGATTATTATTTTTTAAATTTTACAACTAAAATGTGTATTTTTTAAATTTTACAACTTAAATGTGTATTTTTTAAATTTTACAACTTAAATGTGTATTTTTTAAATTTTACAACTTAAATGTGTATTTTTTAACAACAATAAAATGTGCTGGTTTGGCCAACGCAGTATCTTTTAACCCCAAATTACTGTGATAATAGGGAGACAGAAAAATTAGAAATATTTTTGTAAGTTGAGGTAGTTTTGAATTTTAAATAAAATAGATTGATACACCAAAAAGGTATTTTTTATAATTTTGTTGAGCACAAAGTAAATTATTTTACTGCTTATGTGAATTTTTTATATTACCAATGTTTGTAGAAGTGAAATGTAACTTTAGAAACAATTAAATTGAATTAAATAAGTCTGTCCCACGTGTGAGAGGAAAAGAAAAAAAAATTAGCATTTTATACTTGATTATTTTTTCCCGAGAGAGTATACCTCTACACTTATTACAATAACCACATCCAGCCAGAAATTTAAGTGATATCTATTTATAAAAAGTAAAAAGGTATCCAATCGAACACTTCACCGTGGGAGAAATGCGGTTTAATGAGACAGAGTCCTATGACTTTGAGTGATTGTGCCTTCTTGAGGCTAACAGTGAAACTGAAACGAACTGGGAACTGAAGTTTTTTAAATTGGAAAGGGGATATGAGAAGTGATGAATGGTATTATAGGAATGAATATCTTTTAACTTGTGGCATGTCTAGTCACGATGATGGCTTCAATAATATTTGGAATGAGTTTGTTGACAATGTCGTACCATTGCACAGTGAAGGTGGATTGAGATTTGTGAGAAGCATAATCGGTGCTCCAATATGTGCAAGAGTACTCCAGATGGTTACAATGTGTTAAAAACTGTGTCGTGTGTTTTAAGGCCTAATGTGTGTGACGTTTAATGTATATAGATTTGTAAATTTGAAAACTACGGGGCAATTCTGGCAAGAGTTGCTTTTTGTTGACATTGACATCTTTATTTCTTTGGGAAAGAATTGCCCTTTGGCACAGCCATGCATGATAAGTGCTTTGCAACAACAGCAATATATAGATGAACTGCAGGGGTCGTAACCTTTGGGGAGCGGGCCACAGGAATTTGGACAACTGTTTGACTTGTTTGTATTATCATGAAATCACAGAACGAATGGCAATGAAAAGAGCAACAGGAGTGATTCATTGCCCTTCTTGAAGGCATCCACAGAACGGCAGCGCTCACTATTTGCTATTCATGTTGTGGAAGTGACAGAAACATGTCCGTATTGAAAACTAATCCTACGAAATTTCTAAACTAACCCTTCACAATGCTGGCTTCTTATACGACTGCCTTTTTTCATATTTGTCGACACGAAACCATGATTGGCTGTTACATAACACATTTGCATATTTCCATCTAACTCTGCAGCAAATTGCAGTCCCTAAAATTTAGATTACCTTCCAGAAATTAACATTTTCTACAATGTCCTTAACTTTTGGCAGCGAGTGTAGACTATTACCTGTTAAATAAATTTATTGTCGAAATGTATTCCAAAATTGAATTGGAAAGGATGTTGTACATAAGACTGAATCAGAGTGGAACAGTATGCACATTTGTGAGATGCATTGATGAACAGTGCAAATGTTGCGATAAAAAAACTGAAGTACACAGAAATGACTAAACTTCCAAAAAGATATAAAAACCAAAAGTTAAAAGTTTATGCATTTGTAAATTTATACATTGCATAACTTATCAAAAAATTTTATTGCTATGCTTTCCAAAAGACACACAAACACAGAAACAAACAAAAAATAGCATAAAAGATAAACAAAATAACAGCATTTTAATCGCTAAATTTCCAAAAAGATACACAGAAACATACAAGAAATAGCATATAAGATCAACAAAATAACATTTCGTAATAACAGTATAATTTTAATTTACAGCCCCAATATTAAAAAAAGGCAGTCGTATAAGAAGCCAGCATTGTGAAGGGTCGGAGCATTGGTGTCATTAAAAAATAATGTTTAAATGCAAGACTGCATTTTCAGCATATTTCTCAAAACAAAACCGTGATTGACCGTTACCTAACGCATTGGAATACTTTGTTCTTTCCGTGCAGCACATTGCAGTCTCTCAAATTCAGATTGGCTTGTGGAAATTAACATTTTACTCTCCGTGCTTAACTTCGGGTGTATCGTAGCGCGTAAAAGAAGCCTCGCGATAGGATTTAGAGTTGTGAAGTGGGCTTTGTATAAAGTCGGTGTTGGTCTAACTACACTAAAGCGACAACGCAGTAAAATGACGACAATGTTATGCAAACATTAGTGATATTTTCGTGAGGCAAAATGTAGCAGTGTAATGTAAAGGGAGAAGCTAATACCAAACAAAAGCATAAAAACCGCATTTGTTTTAGTTGTATAACAAAACATTGTGGGGTGTAGATGAAAAGAGGCCGTTATAGCAAAAGACCATAATTTTGTTAATATTTAATGCAATTTTGTTTTTGTTTCTGTGTTTCAGTGTCTTTTGGAAAGAATAGCAATATTTAATTTTGATAATTTATGCAATATAAAAATGTACAAAAGCACGACCTGTTACTTTTGGTTTTGAAATCTGTTTGGAAGTTTAGCGATTTGTGTGTACTTCAGTTATCGTACAGCAACATTTCCATCGTTCATTAACGCATCTGAATGAGATGTGTTAATTACACTGCTACATTTTGCCTCACGAAAAATATCAGTAATGTTTGTATAACATTGTCGTGATTTTACTGCGTTGTCGCTTTAGTGTAGTTAGACCAACACCGACTTTACCGATTATTGGATATCCTTTCAAAAACTTATTGCCTTTTTAAAAGCATGTTAACTTTTAGTTAGCGTTGTCTTTTAATCTTTTATATAAGTATCTTTTTATTGTGCTTACTTCATTTTTGGAACTGGATAACGGTTGTGCGATACGTTTGTTTTTTAGACTACGATACTTTGGATTTAGATTTTTAAAGCATATTAACTTTTAGTTTGGATATTTTTTTCAAGGTTTAGCGATATTTAATTTTGATCTTTTGTGCAATTTGTGTTTTGTTTAATTTATGCAATGTTTTGTTTGTTTCTGTATAGTACTTCGGTTTTCGTATAGTTAATTTTTATTATTTTTGTTTCGATGTCTTATGGAAAGAAAAGCGATATTTATTTCCAATTATAAATTTAATGTATAACATTATAAAATGAATTTATTATTATATTTTTGCTTTATTTGGTTTCCTAAAAATGTCCACAGAATGTAAAAGGTCTTTACTGCACTCAGGCCAATCTTGGATTTTAATCATTTATTCAAACTAATAACATTTATTCTATGTAGTTCTACGCTCACAGGATGATGATGTGCTCTTAGAATTACAACGTTTTACTGAGAAGCAAAGACATGTAATGTAAAGGGAAAAGCTCATACTAAACAAAAGCATAAAAACAGCATTTGTTTTAGTCGTATAACAAAACATTGTGGGGCGTACATGAAAAGAGGCCGTTACAGCGAAAGGCCATAATTTTGTTATTATTTAATGCAATTTTATGTTTGTTTCTGTGTCTTTTGGAAAGAATAGCAATATTTAATTTTGATAATTTATGCAATATAAAAATTAACAAAAGCATCACCTGTTACTTTTGGTTTTGATATCTTTTTGGAAGTTTAGCGATTTCTGTGTACTTGAGTTTCCGTACAGCAACATTTCTATCGTTCATTAACGCATCTGAATCAGATGCGTAAAATGTGCATACTGTTCCACTGTTGAGTCATCTGATTTAGTCGTATGTACAACACCTTCTCCGATTTAATCTCGGAATACATAGCGACAGTAAATTGATGGAACATGTCTTTGCTTCTCAGAAAAACGTTGAAATTTTAAGAGCACATCATCATCCTGTGAGCGTACAACTACATAGAATAAATGTTCTTAGTTTGCATAAATGAATAAAATCCAAGATTGGACTGAGAGCAGTAAAGACGTTTTAAAAATTATAAACAAAAATTATAAAAATTTACTATACAAAAACCGAAGTACTATACAGAAACAAACAAAAGATAGCATAAATGAAACAAACCAGAAATTGCACAAAAGAAGAAAAAAAATATCGCTAGACTTTGAAAAAAATATCCAAATAATCCAAAGTAAAAGTGAATATGCTTAAAAAATCAAAATCCAAACTGTCGTATTCTAAAAAAAAACAATAACAAACGTATTGCACTACCGTTATCCAGTTCGAAAAATGAAATAAGCACAATAAAAAAAAATACAAATATAAAAGATTAAAAGTTAACTCTAACTAAAAGTTAATATACTTTTAAAAAGGCAATACATTTCATAAAGAATATTCAGTAATACTAAAAGTGAATATACTTCAAAAATCAAATTCCAAACTACGATAGTCTAAAAAAGAAACAATAACAAACGTATTGCACAACCGTTATCCAGTAGCAAAAATGAAGGAAGCACAGTAAAAAAATTGAAACATACGCTAACTAAAAGTTAATATACTTTTAAAAAGTCAATAAATTTCAAAAAGGATATCCAGTAATAGAGCGGCTACACACGCGCAGAAAATACGGATTCATTGAATACCGATCAAGACTGTTGCTATTCGGAGGAAAGGAAATAATAATTAAACATCGAATAAATTAATTTTAAAATTTTCAAGATTAATCATTCATCCGCGTAAAATGAAAACCGAAAAGGAAAATATAAATTTTAAATCTTATCTTTTATGCTGTTGCCATTCCACAGAAAAAAATAATAAATGATTAGCATTAAATTCATTTTAAAATGTTCTACATTGAATATTTTAATTGGCCACGACCCTAATATTGCAACAAATTCGGACTAACTGTGTGTCATATCCCATTACTGTAAGTGCCATAGATTTGTCAGGACTTTGCTTGCAAGAAACAAACACTTCCTTTTATAATATTAGAGATGTAGCATTTACGGAGTAAATTAAGTACACCTAATTCTGTTTTCGCCAGTCTTTTACTAAAGTTGCTACCTATGCTAAAGTTGTTGACAACCTCTAACAGATAATTATATAACGGTCTAACGAAAACCCGAACACAACTATTACTAACTGAATTCGTTCCTAAAACCGGTGAAACATCAGCAACAGAGCAGATTATATATATATATATATATATATATATATATATATATATATATATATACAGTGCGTATCGAAATGATAGGTCCACTAGTAAAATCGAAAGTTATGTTGGTAAAAAAAGTTTTATTGTGTACAAAGTACTATTTTATAAACTACGTTAGTTCATACAATGAAAAATTATGCATAAATAATATATAAATCATAGGAATTATACGGAAATAAAAATTATGTGAAACAGCTGTTTCAAAAAGATAGGTCCACCGAACCAAACATCGAATTAGTGTTCAACTAATACGAAATTTTCCCACCGTTTTTCAGAATTAGCTCATAAATTCTATTCGGCATAGTTTCTACAAGTTTTTGTAAAGAGTTTGTCTCGATTATTGCCCAATCGGAGGAAATAGCGTTTTTTAAGTCTGTAGTACAGTTGTACAGCCTTCCGCCCGCATACACTGCTCTTGTGAGTATGGCCCATATGTTTTCTACCGGATTCAGGTCGAGGCTGCAAGGTGACCAATCGATAATATGCACATCATTATCCAGAAACCATTCAAAAGTGGACTTTGCAGTATGCACAGAAGCATTGCCTTGTTGGAACACAAAGAACGGGCCTCCAATGTGCTCTGATTGTGGAAGAAAATATTGTTCAAGCAGCTGTTGGTAGGCTGCAGCATTCAAACGATTGCTACAAAGAAATGCTATATCAGTTTTTCCTTCACGTCCAAATCCGGCCCATACCATAACGGAACCACCTCCAGCTTGCATCTTCAAGAATATCTCTCCATCGGTACGCAGATCGTGCCAGTAATACTGCCAGCCATCTGGACCATCAGGTTGAATTTTTTTCATCACTGAATATCACTCGATGTCAGTCTTCTTTCCAGGACATCACTTCCTGTACAAATTTCAATCAATTTTTCTTGTGCTCTTTAGTTAATTTCGGAGCCGCTTTCCTCTTCCAGTAAACTAAATTACCGAACTTCTTTACCACTCTATGGACCGTAGATTTTGATATTGGAGGGTTTTGTTGCCTGGCCAACGTGGATAAGCTCGTATTTTCAGATTTTAAATCCTTTACGATACATCTTCTTTGTCGAGGTGTCACTTTTGATGGCCGCCCAGATGTTTTTTTAGTGCCATAAGCATTTCCAAGTCGCACAAAATTGTTTACAATATTATGTGATCTGTTTAAAAGTTTAGTTATGTCTCTTTTCGATTTTCCACTCTTCTTAAATGCATCAATTTCCCCCTGCTCAATCAGCGGAAGACTGCAATGACGAACCATTTCTTTTAATTGCAACGTGATTCAAATCTGTTTAAATACCTCCACAGCAGCCAGCGTAATCAATCAGTAAGACTGAACTGTGTTATTTATGCAAATTTTGTTGAAATAAACGTTTTGGTGCAAAGATTTATGAAGGTGGACCTATCTTTTCGAAACGATCTCAAAATGAAAATTTACGAAAAATAAAAATTAATTATTTATTTTTAACAAATTGCTTCCTAAACAGTTATAACGATTATTGTATAATTATCTCCACCAAAAAAGTGATTCTTTTTTCTAAATTAAGAGTCGAAACTTTGAAAAATGCGGGTGGACCTATCATTTCGATACACACTGTATATATATATATATATATATATATATATATATATATATATATATATATATATATATATATATATATATATATATATATATATATATATATATATATATATATTCACATATACATACACACACACACTACATAACACATGCGCCGTTTTTTATCCAAATGTAAAATTGAAAATTTTTCGTTTCAAATGCAAATTTAATTTAATACATTTTTTTACATATTATTACATGCGTATTTTGTTGAAATAAAATAAGCTTAAAACGAATATTTTCATATGTTTTTTTTTTATTATTAATTTCACTAATTGTTTAGATACGGAACCAATCTTATTTTCTTCCATAGATGCGATGTCTTTTTTACACAAATTTTGTTTATACATGTTCTTCAGGAACATATGTGTATTGTGTAAAAGCACAATTAAGTGTATATTTTTGTATGAATGGTCTGTTTCTCGAAGTAATCAGCATTTCCTTAATGGATCACACTAATGGATTTGTAAACATGAAGTTGCGTTTGACCACGCCAGATGCAAATTCCTAAGTGAATACAAATGGGATTATGAATGATAGAAAAATCAGTGTAAGTTGTTCACTTTAAGTTGTTGACTACATGACTAATCGGATTTAATTGACTTTCCATGGAATTACATATAATTATTTCTTGGTTAATTTAACAGTCCAGAAATATCCAATCTGAAATTAAAAAGGGTTAGTTCTCTGTTTCATATTTCCAAACCAGAAAAAAATATATTATTTAAGGTGTACGTATACACTAAAAGACAATCTGCAATTAAAAAGATTTTTTTTTTTACAATTCTTTTTATGCTTGAAATTTTTTCTGTGAGAACGTATTATCAAAGCTAATATTTAATTAACTAAGTTTGATATAATGAGCTAATTAGCATGCTTTTTAAGTGGTATCTCAAATTCCAATTAGTTCAGACCATTCCTCTCTGTTTGGGATTATTCCTAGTATTACTTCTCTGTTTTGAATCTCCACAGGTTGCTAGAGGGGTTTTTATATAATTCTTTACACCAAGAAAGAGGGGAATATAAAGTCAAGATATTTTTCAGGAATTTTGCACTTAAAAATGAACTAAAAATTCATTTTTTAACAAACATCAAAAACTAAACTTTTAAAAATCAAAACTTTCACTGTATTCTGTAGATTATCACACAAAAATAATAATTATGATGGATAAATTCACTGTTGAGTAATCACTGTTTCAAAGAAATGTATCGCAAAAACAGTTCATCACAGACTGAGTTGCCGACCATACGGTCTGAAGGTTAAGGTGTTAGCCTCTATATCGGAAAGGCCGACCAACCGGTATAGTGGTTAAGGTGTTAGCCTCTAGATCGGAAGGGCCGACCAACCGGTATAGTGGTTAAGGTGTTAGCCTCTAGATCGGAAGATTCCTGGCTCGAATCCGGGTCCGTCATTGATGTTTGTAAGAGTATGGTGTAGAGGCGGCTGGTGCACCTTAAATCTGTCGTGGCCAAAAGTCCTCACGTTGGGTTGGTGTGGAAGTTTGGAGTACCAACTCAGGTGTTGCTTCGTCATCTGACCGTGGTTCAAAATTACGAGGTGTTGTCCTCGGATCTTTCCCTTAAAGGATTTATCCCGGACCGTTGTCAATAGCCCGTTGAGTTGCTCAAGAATGACGTTAACTAAAATTATACCATTACCTATATCGGAAGGATCATGGCTCGAATCCAGGTCAGTGCATGGATGTTTGTAAGTGTATAGTGTAGTGGTGGCTGGTGCTGGTGAAATCTGTAGTGGCCGAAAGTCTTCACTTTGGGTTGGTGTGGAGTTTAGGAGAGTGGAGTGCCAGCCTGGTGTTGCCTCGTCATCTGACCGTGGTTAAAAATTACATGGTTAAATAACGCACGGTTAGATGACGAGGTCACACCTACTTGACACCCCTCTTTAAACTTCCAAGCCACGCTAACGTAACCACCAATGCTCGTAAATACTGGTCGATTTCTGAACGTTCGGTGGTCAATTACTAGTACAATCACAAACTCTGAAATAAGAGATAAAAGTTTAGACTGCTCTTTAAATGAAGATTATCGTCTGACTGGAAATTTATTCGTCCGCGCACATTTAAAGGTAATTGGTAATTTTAGTTAACGTCGTACTAGAGCAACACAACGGGCTATTGACGACGGTCCGGGATCAGTTCCTTAAGGGAAAGATCCGAGGACAACACTTCGTAATTTTGAACCACGGTCAGATGACGAAGCAACACCTGAGCTACGCACATTCAAAGAGGAAATGAAAAAAAAATTAAAAAAAAACTTGGCACGTTTCCAAACCCTGACTGCAAGGTCACACGGGTCGAAAACTATTTTCCACGTTTGAAAAAGCGATGGAGAATAAAACTATTAAATTCATTTAAAAAACTTCTAGATTGAATTTTAAAATTCGCCGCGACCCAAAATGTGCAATTAATTCGATTTGGACTACCTGTGTGCCAAATCTCACTGCTGTCATAGAATCGTCAGGATTTTACAGCCTCAAACAGACAAACACTTCCTTTTATAATATTAGAGACCCGCCGTTGCCCTTGACCGTGGTAGAATGTATTATTGTAGAGTAAAATGTCCCGTAGATTTCAAATTCGTTGAAATTTTTAACCTATCTTTAACCCTTCTTTGCATAATGGTGGAAATTTCCATCATAACATTGAATGCCCAAAAATTATATAAAAGAACAAGTTCACTTTAAGTTGATCGTGTCTGGATACCTTTTTAATGTCCATTGCATAAAAAAAAACATAGCTGTCAAAAATAAGCAAGTGTCACTATCAGTAAAACCAGCTTGAAGTTGTCATTCCGCTGTTTGTTGTAGTTGCAATAAACGTATGATTTCGTTTTTAATTTTGTTTTATTATATTTCAGTTTCTATTGCTAAAAAAGTGAAAATGAGTGGAAGAAAGGTTTGTAACATGTGTTAATGTTATTTTTAGAGCAATTTCTGAAAAAGTTTGCGTTCTATTTAAAAAATACCACATGATACCATCCTATTGTTTTTTGCTAAATTTATTCTATAAATATATACTAAGATTTTTTAAACCATTTTTCCTTTATTTTTGAACATGAATTATATCACCTTGATTTATTTCACCAATAAAGAAAAAATCATGCAAAGAAGGGTTAACAAATCCGATTTTACGGAAATGAACTAAACAATTCCTCTCAAAATGTTTTTTATTTTTTGCTCTCCACTAAAAGAGACAGGAAATGTAATCTGTTTTTTTTTAACGCGAAGGGCGCGAAATGCTATTTGTTTATTTTTGGAAAGGGAAAGTTACCGTGACGTTACATTTTCGTGTGAAAATATAAAAGATATATTCAATTTAACCCATTAACGCCCAGCGTCCTCATTTGAGGACAGTGGGTAAAAGAACGTGTTGAATCTTTATATTTTCTGGAAACGATTGTTTGTTCTGCACGACGGTAGATGGTATTACCAGAACGAATCCCACAAATTACCAAGTATATTGAGTTGCTTAGAACTCTGAATATGAATCGACATTTCATGTTTTTATATGTCTCACACTTGCATTTGCTTTCTGTCTAGCTACATCGCCTAAATTCTAGGTAAAGCATTTTATTTTTACTAGTATTTCAAATTAGAGTACTATATAAACTTGTAATAGAAAATTAAATTCTTTTGAAAAAAATTTCGTTTCTAAAAATGACATCCACTTTTGCTGTCCTTAATTGAGAACGCTGGGCGTTACAGCCAACTTTTATACAAATTTCAAGAGTCATTACAATTTCGCAATTTTTCTTGTAATAATTGAATTAAAAATTATTTCGACTTTTATATGGTAAATAGTCATTACTTTCCTAAAACAAAACAAAGTATAAGTAATTATAATGGCTCGTTGGTTCTTAACGATTGCAGAAGCTCATCAATATTTATTTTCCGAACAAATTGAAACTGACATAATCGGAATTCCACCAAACGTAGATGAGCTTACTGATTTAGAGGATCTTGACGGGGATGAAAGTACAGCTTTAGCTGAAGTATGTGATAGTACAGGAACAGCAGAAATCAAAATTTCCGAAGATCCAAATTCCTTTGAAACTAAACTCTGTGACTATAATTGTGTTCAAAAACTAAAATTGTGGCACTATAAGATACAACAGAATGGCAGTATGTCCTCTGAAATCTCGGAAATAAATAGAAAAAGAAACAAAAGGGTTTTATGAGCATAAATTTGATAAGGAAAATTAAATTTTAATAGTCAGATGGAACGACAATAAGTCAGTTACTTTGGCAATAAATTCTGAACATATTAATTCTGCATTCCTTTTTTTACCCATATATCATACCAAACCAAAGAATTGATACATAAACAAAATACATACAAATTTACATAAAAAATGTATCATATATGTGTATCTTGTTCTCCGTCATTTTGCATAAAAACTGTCCAAAAACCTGTAAAAAACTGTTATCTATTGTCATAGTTCTCACAAAACTGAAATCGTAGCGTTAAGCATTACTCCGTTTGAGATAAATTGTCATTAATGTTAAATAAATAACAGTTTAAAATTAATTTTATCTTAAAATTTGATAGAATACTGTAACTAGTTCGTTTTTACATCGATTACATGTTCTTTTCGAATATTCTGACTTAAATAATTTCTGGATTTTTTTTCACCGGAACGCCCAACGTCCTCAAATGAGGTCGGGCTGTTATTTTAAAAATAAATCACAAATTGATTAAATTTTAAGTTTTTTGCATTCAGAGGGTCATAATTACATAGATTTGAGAGTCATGGAAATATTTTGAGCAGAAATTCGGGCGTTAATGGGTTAAAAGTAATTTACATTAAGAAAATCATATTTTTAGGTATGGATCTAAAGTGAAACTTTCCGTAGTTTTCAAATCCGCTGAAATTTTTACTCTATCCCTAACGGTCTAGGAGATAGAAAAAGAACTAATTGACTCCAGTTAAAAGATTGTTTACAACGTCTGGCATAAAAATTATTCATCCGCGTGCAGGAAACGAAAACAATAAATTTAGAATCTGTGATCTCTTCTATGCTGTAGCATTGAATAATGATTTAATTTCATTAAATTCATTTTAAAATGTTCTAGATTGAATTTTAAAATTCGCAGCGACCCAAAAACTGCAAAAAAATTCGAACTACCTGTGTGCCAAATCTCATTGCTGTAAGTGCCATAGAATCGTCAGGATTTTGCGCGCAAACAGACAAACACTTCCTTTTATAATAGTAGAGATATCTGATGCAGATTAATTTAATCATTATTTCAACTTCAAAAATCTAAAGTGAGTTGCAAGTTAGGTCTAGGGAAAATGCTTGATGAAAAATGAGAACTGGTCAATTACTGCTTGGTTCACTATTTTCTGATTCTTTCCTAGTGATTCCGATCATCCCGTTGTATTCCTCCAGTGTGACGTTTATAAACCTTCTGTCTACGTCTAGATATAACTGGTGCGATTATTTCAAGGTACAACTGCTGTACCTGCTGCAGTCTAAATGTTAAAAATAGCACATACCTATCTAGCGAATACGAAATCTAATAGGGTCTAATATTGGACCGTCGGCAATAACCCTATGTTCGTCTCCAGTTCGACGTTAATTAAAAGACCTACCTAACTTAAATTAATATCAAGCTTTATCACACAAATTAATTTTATAAATTGTTTTACCAATCTCCAGCTGCAATTCCTAATAATTTAAAATCCTTACTAAAAATGCATGCGTCAATGTTGAATAGAAGGAAATTGAAGTTTTGTGTAAAAATTTATATTTCAACCGGAAAATGATACACATATTTACACAAAATTGAAATTCTTACCATGTGTAACAATCTTTTATCTGTAGTCAAGAATCGGAATGTTTATTCATATTGTTGCTCTTGTATTTTCACGTTCTACCACTCCGAGAATCCAGAACATCACGTTTGTGTTTGTTTTGATTTAATAAGATCAGTTGAAAGCGAGTACGCGTATGAACCCAGGAGCTTAACACAGAATGCGTGTCGTCTATTTCTTGCGTTTTGTTTCTACCTTGCTTCCTGCTATGTTTTAACCCTAATCAGTATTCAAACCGCCGATTTCGGTGAAACAAAATTTATCACCGCCTCAACTGGGCCAAATAAAGTCATTGCGCCATACAACCTGAAAACCAAATCTAATTAGTCCTCGTCATTCCAATAAAAACGAATTAAAGTGAATAACCTTACACACATTTTTATTTCTTTCCTAAACACTTGCATACAATTCACGGAAAATATGATATTCTAGGGATTCATGAAGTTCAAACTCACTTGCTTTCGTACCTCAAGGTTTAATCAATTCTCTACAGTTGAGTACTGTAAATTTTTTAGAATACAAAAAGTTGTACTTTTGCATTTATTATAGCTAAGACTATGCATCAAGATTAAAATAAGTTTAGTATCCTCGAGTTCAAGGGGAATAACTTATTATATTTTTAACAGATTTAAATGCATTGCTATGTAGAATATTTTCTAAATAACTTATAAGTTTTGAACAGAAATTTCTGACCATTGGAAATAGGCCAGAATATGCAATAATCATGGAAGGTAGTCATTCGATCAGAAATTGATATTTTATTAATTGTATTAGATTATAACCATTACTAACATTTTGGAACAATTACTTAGATGTCTAGCGTTAGACATCATTAATAAACGAGATTGACATTCAGGTAAGAAAACAACAATGATCAAAATAACTTTCGATTTAAAAGTAGATAAACATACAAGCTTTGAATAGTTAACATCAATAAAGGACAGTAAAAATCTTTAACAAGTCTATAACTCCTCAAGAACAGAAAGCTTTAAAAACCTTAAAGCATTAAAATAATATTACATGGTATTTGAAATTTGCAAAGCTTCTTGCGTAATCAACGAAAACAGTACCGTAAAGTACCGTTCAAGTGCCTGATAAATTTCCAAGGGTTTACTAGTTTAATACGATAAGAACTATAAAATAAGAAAGCAATACATACAAAGCATATCTATTTTATACTTTCTTCAGATTATCAGCTAAACGACACTCATTCTGAGTGCGTTTTGTTTAAATCTATTCATTACTATTCAAAATATGTTGATTCACAACGTCTTCCATAAGACTCCAGTGGTAGTCACTGAACTTTCGTTTCGATCTGTAACTTTTGATAGCTTCCAGTACGTAGTGCTCAGCAAGTTTAGAAGCCGGATCAAAACCTTTGCTGTATGAACAAGCTGCGAATTCTGAAATTTGGTAACAAAACTTGATAAAATCCACAGCTGGGAAATAATCCATGTCCATCTTGCTGCGCAAAATGAGATTGAGTTCATCGAACTTATTGCTGTCGATTCCTTCAACCCAATCTCTAGCGAAGAACTGACGGGTTTGTTTCTTCAAGCTTTTCGAAAAGTGTTTGAACGCTAGTTTTAGGTAAGATGGTAAAACTTTTTTCTGCTTTTCTGTGGGGCGAAACATCCGCTTGTGCTTATGAAGCGACATCACATAGATTACTATAGCTGAGACAAATTTAATATCTTTCATCGAAACTCCCATTGTTTATTCTGTGATAGTCTATTGAGCTGCTCCAGTGAACCTTCATTAACAACCAACTTGGATGTCTGCAAGCGCGCATTGATATCTTAACTTGCGCAAAATTAAGAATCGCTTACAGTTTTTTTTTATTTTGTTCTTATTCCTTAGACGCCAGCTGTGGCAATAAAACTTTTACGCTGCGGCGCTTAGATTTTTTCAACCGTCGCACAGAACGGTTCTTTAGCCTGACTCTCCGAGCCCCCTTATCTAATTATCAAACTTAAGCGACAAGGCAGTGAGTGGCATTTACGACTGACGCTTTCTTTTCATACTATTTGGTGGCGAGAGAAGATATATCAGCGCAACCACTTTCTGCTTTTCCCAAAGCGTACACTTGGAGAGTGGGGTGCCAGCTCAGGTGTTGCTTCGTCATCTGACCGTGGTTCAAAATTACGAGGTGTTGTCCTCGAATCTTTCCCTTAAGGGATTGATTCCGGACAGTCGTCAATAGCCCGTTCTGTTGCTCTAGTACGACGTTAACTAAAATTACCATTACCATTTCCCAAAGCGTACACACCTCACGGTCGACAGTGTACGGGGTCACGGAACAAAAGGAGGGACCCTCGAGTTATTCAGTAGCTGACAGCTCGTAAATGGTGATCAATGACAGCGGTCACTTAAAAGGGGGATAACATTTTCAGTACACAGATCAATATCATCCGCTGGCGTAAAATAAATTTTAGTGGTAACAATTGTTTACCTTCCGCACCGTAAAGGTTAACAATAAGACCTACCCAATTACCGCTAACCGAGCTAATTAGTGATGAAAAAAGTAGTGATTGACCAGGATAGGTATTTTTATTGACGTCGCACTGGTATAGCATCTTTCCTTTTCACAGTCGGGGTCGGGAATCTCGGTTGGAAAAGCATCGCATTAGCAACTAGAGGGTTGCTCTTTCGTATCCAGTCAAAATCCGTCGTGTACAAAGGGGCTTGTACACGTTAAATCCGTCGAGGCCTCAAATGTCTTCACGCTGGCGTGGTGTGGAAATTTCGAGAGTGGGGTGCCAACTCAGGTGTTGCCTCGTCATCTGAACGCGGTTAAATGTTACGTGGTATCGTCCTCGAGTCTTTCCCTTCGGTATTGAACCCGGAGCGTCCCTTATAACCCGATATGTTGCTCCAGTGTGAAGTTAATTAAAATGCATACATACTATTTCCCAGTTGACACAATCATCATATGACCATAGATCAAAATTACGTGGTATTCTCGTATCTTCTTCGTAGGGATTGATCCCGGATCAAACCCAACGGCAATGGTCCGAGGACAACACGTGATTTTAAACCTCGGTCAGGTGACGAGGTCACTTCTGATCTAACAACTCACTCTCTAAACATCCCCATCATGCCAACGTGAGAGCATTGCTTCGTTAGATTTAACGTGAGCCAGCCCCTATACTGCACAACGGTTTTGAGTTGGATTCCAATGTGGTACCCTCCGGTAGCTTATCCGTTACTCTTCCATATGGACTACTGCATCCCCATCCTCTCAGAGTAAGTAAAAAAATTCGGTCTAAAGTGTCGTTCACACCGGAAATTGTTCACTTTATCCTTCTGGTACAATCAGTGCCATCTGTTGGTGAGTTTTCATACTGTGTCGTGTTTCTTTTAATGGTTGGAGGGAGGGGGGGGGACATCGGTTTTTTTCTTGGAAACTATCCCCATTTGTGGATGGGGGTAATTTACCCCTTGCCTTGTTTTTCCCCATTCATCGAGGGAATAATGGTTTGTAAGTTTGTGTTTGTAAACCTCGTTTCGTTGCATTCTTTCAGAGAAAAGACGATTTTGGCAGTGTTTTTAATCGCACTAAACTTGGAGCTTTTTGTTACTTCTTAAATGTTACATTATCCTTCAGGGAGCTATTATTGCTCTGCCCTTTTAGAGTATGTTCCGATGAAAGTTTTACTTATTACATTTGAAAGTCCCGCCTAAGGTTTGGAGATCTACCCCTGGACCCACTCACCATTAGGTTTCGAGCGTTTATGTGGCCCAAAGGGGGAAGGGGTCCATTGGAACCAGAGAAGGATTTGCTTAAAATAGAGATATTACATGAGACAACAAGCCTTAACGAAAACATAAAGAGCCGGATTCAAGACTGGTAAAAAAACATTCAAACACATAAAAAGGACAAACATGTCCGTATAAGGTTCCATAAAAGATATATATGACTCATTTTAGGCGCCAAGAACAAAATAGATAAAATGGCTTGTAAAAGGCGACGAGGAAAAAATGTGATCTGCGTATGACCCTGAATACGAAAACAAATGATAACATGACAGTATAATTAGATATGAGATTATGTGATTTAAATAAGATGACTGATGAAGGAACAATGCATATGTAATAAATAAGATGAAACGAATATGTTTATGTTATTAAAAATTGAATGAAGAATATAAAATCCCAAAACATGAAAGCTTGAAATGGAGTTAAACATAGTTTCAAAAACTCCCTACAACAGGGCTCGAAATACCCGGGTGCACTGTGCACATGAAAATATAATTTTGCACCTAATTTTTTCCCACTAGGTGTACACAGTGCACCTTGTGCACCTAATTTAAAAACTTAAGTGCACAAGGTGCACCTGTATTAAAAAACCTATTTCGAGGCCTGCCCTACAATAAAAGATTGGGAAACACCGGGCGGTAATATCCAGGACGGGAATCGGTGGGCAAACAAAGAACGGTCTCAAGTAAATTGAGGGGTGGAGGGCAACTCCTCGTCCGCCATCACGTAGAACCTAATATTGTACCAAGAAAGCTTGTTTTAAAAAAATATTATTTAGCCTGGTGTTTATGGGAATCAGAGGGTCTTTTGATCATGTGTACTCGAACAGTCGATCAGGTAGTGGTTGCCACCTCCACCACCCCACAACTGCATACACTATCCTACAAAAATGGACCGGACGGCACGATGTGTTGGTATAAGGGAAATAATACAGGCTTTAACAGGGGGATGGTCCCCCACGTGCTGCAATTACACTAGCATCCCTTCTGTATGCACTTTCAACAAGGTTTTGATACAGAGCTATAGGTGTTTTTGTGTCCATTCCTGCTGCAAGAATGTTGCCAGCTCAGCTGTTGATTTCGGACGTGGTTCTCCTGTCCATAAGCTTCGCTCTAACTCGCCCCACAAATGTTCTATGGGTTTTAGGTCGGGACCCTGAGCAGGCCGGGGAAGAAGTTTTACATTCATATATTGATACCACTGCTTGACAGAGCCTACAACATGACGTGAATCGTTGTTGTCCTGGAAGTAACATTCGTCCATTCCGTAAAATTGCCAAAGCGTAGGAAGAACCTTATTGTCCAAAATGTTCATGTAGGCGTCGGCGCTCAGTTGACCAGGAACAACATGCATAGGTCCCAGGCCCTACCACGAAAAACACCCCAAACAGGTAGTCGAATTTTATGCAAATCCGATGGCTCCCGGTCTATTATTGTAGTGTACTGTAGGTTAGTATCCTTTACCTAAATCTGCAGACGTACGACACAAAAAGGGCCGTGTCCCGTCAGGAACATAATAACGTGGTGGTCAGTGAAGAGGGTATTGCAACTGATATCGGCGTAAAATATCTTTTCAGGAGACCCTTATTAGAATTGCTGAAGTACCCCTGCTACTCTGTAGTAGTGAAATTTTACCCTTAATAAAGCTGAGTGGCTCTTGGTCACAGAAAAAGGAAAGCTTAGCATATTTTTCGGCAAGCTTGACATGTTTATCGGCAATCTTGGCATGTTCGGCTGCGAGTTTGGCTTGTTCGGTGGCAAGCTGGACCTGTTCGGCTGCAAGCTCGTTTCTGGCGAGCCATACCGTAGTCGAAAGCCCGCTGTGTTGCTCTAGTACGACATTAATAAAAATTATCTTTGTACCATATGGTACTTGCCGACCCTTTTCCCTAACACGTGGACGCTGGAATGTTTCGGAATGCGAAAACAACTTTAGTCTTTGCACGTGCGGCTCCTCGACGGCCGGCGGCCCATTTGATCAATTCATAGCTGGAGTTTCCGTCGGTTCCCCAATCTCGTATCTGGGATCAAGTTTTTGCGGTGGGGGACTCAAGTCGGCATGACAGACGGTTTTCGCATATGTGTGGGGGTGTTTCTGTTCTGGAGAGGACATAAACATCTCTAGAGGGCTCGGAATTCACCCCCCCTCTGGTTGGCAGCTGCGGTTCTGTTTGAGCGAAGCGAACGTGGATTTTTAGGAGGATTCGGACTCGAGCTTCGACGAGAGACAGACGTTTCTGTTTTGCCAATTTTGTTACTTTGGCTTCAGGCAGGTTTCGGTTGTCGATGGCTGTGCCCATAATTATCTTGTAAATATTTAATTTATGTAAATAAATAGTTTAATTTTTAACCAGCTGTCCGTCAAATTCTTACATGACGGTACATCTTTCTTACCAAAGAGCACTGCATGTGCCGGTACCCAACTTCGGTCAAAGACGTTAGTATATTGAGCTATTTTAATTTTTATAGGTTAGGTAATTTTAATTAACGTCGTACTAGAGCAACTCAACGGGCTATTGACGACAGTCCGGGATCAATGCCCTATGGGAAAGATCCGGTAATGGCAAATTTAATTAACGTCGTACTAGAGCAACATACCAGGCTATTGACGACGTCCGGAATCAATCCCCTATCGGAAAGATACGAGGAAAACGCCTCGTAATTGTGAACCACGGTCAGATGATGAGGGAACACCTGAGCTGGCATCCCACTCTCCAAACGTCGGCACCAACCCAATGTGATGACTTTTGGCCAAGACAGATTTAAGGTGTACCAGCACCATGCGGTTACAAATATCCATGTACTGACCCGGATTCAAACCATAAACCTTCTAATCTAGAGGCTAACGACCTTAACCACCGGACCGGTTGGTCGACTAATTTTTATAGAAGTTCCGATTGACCGTTTTGTGTAAAAGGCCGAGAACTCTGCTCTCTAGTTGGAAGAAAGTTGAAACTTTATGATTTCAATTATTTCATTATTTTTGAGGATGCACACCGAGGCCCCTAGACTGTCGTTATCAGCCATCGGCGGGATGCACACCGAGACATCGCCATCAATGCCAGATACATCGGTGTACATCTCATATCAGGGTTTGTTTATGATGTGAATGCGAGTCGAATGAAATCGCGAGTGAATGCGAGTCGAAAAAAAAATATTTATTTTGAGAATGCTTTAGTGCGGAAAAGTTTTCTATTGGTAATAAGAAGAAAACGGCATAAAAATAATTAAAATCTGTCAACATCTTCCGTTTGCGCATCGTATTTAAGGTTAATCAAAAATTGCAAAAATCGCGCCTCTAATGTAATTTTTTAAAGTTAGTGAAAACTTTTAAAATAAACACACGCTTTTGTTTCTTATGCTTGTTTTATGGTTTAAATACTCTAAATAAATTAAATTCTGGTCAATAATCTAATTCTTTCCTTTCGCGCAACGTCTTAGAAAAACAGAAATTTACCATTTTTTTTTTTTTTTTTGCTATTTTCACTGTGCAACTCTGCTTGTTTTGCCAGAACAAAACGACTACAGAACTCACCACGTGGAACCTCACCCACAACCATACAGTTGTTGGGTGTGGAATTTACATTATCTTTACAACTATTTACGTAGATTTTCCATAGAAGTAGTATTGTGTTACCTACTGTGTTTTTTACTTTTTCTTTTTTTTTTATATCTACTACACATTTAAAGTCTAATTTTTTGGAAAAATGTGCCTAATTGATTCAGACTTCAGTGTTGCTCGAATAAAACCATCTCTAGTTTCATTGTCCACATACTTTATTTAAGGCCTCTGTCACAAGTGTTTGACGTTTTCTCTCCGCAGTCCGGGTGGCGATTTTCCAACCCTCATAGGTACTACAACTGGGGGCGGGGCTAACCGTAACGGCCAATGATCGCTAGCGCTGGATACGAATCTCCTTCACTACGCTAAAGACAACTGAAATCCTGTCTGATCATGTTTGCAGTGTAATAAATGAAACATGTTAAATAATTTTTCTGTTTTCTTCTTTACTTTTCATATCCATGGCTATGGGTGGGTAGAGGTGGGAGCCGAAAATTGTATCCTTGTATTATATAAGTTAATAATTATATAAGTTAGTGTTTTATGTATGCTTTTTGTTACATCAGAATGGTCCTAAACCAGGGGTGGATACGACACCATCATCCTAAAGCAAAGGAGACGGCAGAGGGGCGGGAAAACATCAGCTGGTAGTGAGTTCAGGAGTGGTTCTTAGATTATTTATGTAAAATCAACGGAAGCTTGGAAAAATATAAAAAGGGTATTAAAAATTAGGGAAAGTAAATTAGAATCGAAAGGAATTAAATTGGAATTTTTTAAAAATAATTTGGAGAATCTAAAAATTTTTCCGCCGGCTGGGTTTGAACTCTTGAAGTCATCCTCCGCTGCCGAAGCTGATCTGAATGTAGGTGACTTTAGCCATTAGGCCATCGTTGCTTCACGAAAAGAAGCTCTTTAAAGTATAAGTACCCTTAATATAAGTTGGCAAGAAATACTACTAACAACAACCATACAACATAAATATGAGGAGCAAATCAGTCAACTTGTCGGACACGTACGCTGCTCATTGGCTCATTGGCAGTTATGGTTAGCCCCGCCCCCAGTTGTAGTATCTATGAGGGTTTGGAAAATAGCGTCCGGGTGTGACAGGGATACTTTGGTATTTCTCTGATGGGCGTAGTGTCAGAATTCATGAGTGATTTAATATCATCTTCACTTATGTCTCGCAGCATTGGAAGAGGATACACCACACAAGAATTCCAATTAATAATTTCAATGTAATCGGAAGCTTTAAAGTTTATCTTCGGTAATACGAAATTTCTAACAGTCTTCTTTTTTCGGACGGTTTGTCTGGCTTTTACGATCCTTCTGTAACCGAGCTCCAGAATATGTTCTCTTTCATCGACAAGCATTCTCAACAGAACATTCTCTGGGTGCTCAAAGAACGCATTTTGATGTATCACCGGATCGACAACTTGAAATAAATATTCGTATAAGTACCGTAATGTTTGGTTTGCTTCGTAAACTAAATGAAAATACGAAGCCTATTAGAATGATATTCATAGTATTTAATAGAATGATAGTTCATAATATTCATAATTTGGTTTGCTAAGCAAACCAAATTATAAATATTATGAACTATAGTTTCAATCCAACACCACGAGCAACGCCGTAATGACCTCGTCGTCAAATTAGACAGAATTCCAATTGCAAAAAGATCCAATCGACGTGACGTCACAATCTCTTGCGAAAATATAAATACTTAATTGAAAATCATTTATTAAAAGAAAATCAAATATAAGGTAGTTATCTGGTGTAAAATTTTCCACAAATTTCAAATCGGTTGAAATCTTGAATCTATCTTTAACGATCCTGATTTTACAAAAAAGAACTGAACAATACCAGTCAAAATATTTTTGTTTGTTTTGCTTTTCTTTGCTGTGGAATGGTTTGAGCGAAGGAAATTTTTGATTTCTAAATCTCGAATCAAACGAATGTCATTCTTCACAGTAGCCAGATCGTAATGGAAAGCCGACCAACCGGTATAGTGGTTAAGGTGTTAGCCTCTAGATAGGAAGGTTCCTGGTTCGAATCCGGGTCAAGGCATGGATATTTGTAAGCGTATGGTGTAGAGGCGGCTGGTGCACCTTAAATCTGTCGTGGCCGAAAGTCCTCACGTTGGGTTGGCGTGGAAGTTTGGAGAGTGGGTCATCTGACCGTGGTTCAAAATTACGAGGTGTTGTCCTCTGATCTTTCCCTTAAGGGACTGATCCCAGACCGTCGTCAATAGCCCGTTGTGTTGCTCTTGTACGACGTTAACTAAAATTACCATTACCATTACTGTAATGGAAAAAATGTAAAAGTTTCAATTTATACACTATTTATTTAACGATCATATTTTAGCAGTCGATCTACTGTGGAATTTTTCGCAGATTTCAAATCTGTTGAAATTTTTACTCTTATCTTTTCCGATCTAGGAGATAGAAAAAAGAACTACTACTAACTAAAGTTAAGACTTTATTTGTTTTTATAGTCTGCTGACAATATGTTTCTCCGGAAAACGGCAACGGAAGCGGAAAAAATAAATTTAGAATCTACCATCTCTTTACGCTGTGTCATTCCAAAGAAAACAATAATAATAAAATTCCATTAAATTCATTTGAAAATGTTCTAGATTAAATTTTAGAATTCGGGCTGGACACAAAAATTCCAAAAACTTCGGCCTACAAAATTTCAATATTGTTAGGGCTAGATTGGTCAGAACAGCATATGGTGGAGGGCAAACACTTCCTTTTATTATAGTAGGGATTTCTATAAAACTCACTTCTCAATAATAAATCCCCTTCTTCTTTCTTTATTACTTTTCTTGAAGTATTTATTGGTATCAACAATTACGCAACCGATGACTAATTCTATTTCGTAATTTCCTCTGAGTCATTGGTGTTGGCGTTTTATTGAACGAAGTGGGTAGCGTCATTTGATAGAGATGTTACAAACAGTAATTTCACAGTAACAGTTCTAACTGTGACTGCTATTAACCATTGAAATTTTTACTCTATCTTTTCCGATCTAGGAGATAGAAAAAAATCATTATCTGTCATTGGTAATTGGTAATTTTAGTTAACGTAGTACTAGAGCAACACAACGGGCTATTGACGACTGTCCGGGATCAGTCCCTTAAGGGAAAGAACCGAGGACAACACTTCGTAATTTTGAACCACGGTCAGATGACGAAGCAACACCTGACCTGGCACCCCACTCTCCAAACTTCCACGCCAACCCAACGTGAGGACTTTCGGCCACGACAGATTTAAGGTGCACCAGCCGCCTCTACACCATACGTTTACAAACATCCATGCCCGAACCCGGATTCGAACCAGGAACCTTCCGATCTAGAGGCTAACACCTTAACCACTATACCGGTTGGTCGGCTATCTGTCATTGGAAACTGTGATTGTGATTCAAAACTGTGACTGAATCTGATTGGTTGAATGTTAGTATCTCTAGCCACTCGTATAAACGGAATGCTCTTAATTATGAAATAAAATTTTCAGCAATACAACTTCGGCGAAGGAATACATATCTAATTCGGAATCTGTCGTAGATCTAGTATACAGTTCGAAACCCATTTTTTTTTCATCCAGATCTACTATAATATTTTTTAATTTATTAAACGCAATGCGTTACTTAATAAACCTTCAATTTAAAATGAATAAACAGTTTTATTCCGCTCGTAGGTTATTTATTTTTTATACACTTTTCCCCTTTAATAAACGGTAACTTGAATGGTTTTTGCAGATTATATTTTTTTGGATATTTTTCACATAATTTTACTTTATAATTTATCAAACATTAAAATCAAGAAATATGTAATATAATACTTGATTATTTTATTTCTAATTGAATTCAAATTATGGAATTTTATCACTAAATAACTAACGTTTCACTAAATAACTTTTATCTAAAATATTTGTTTGTAGAAGAAAATGATTTCATCGTAGTATGTGTAGTGAGACAATTCCCTTACATTTGATAATCTGAGGTACTGAAATATTCAAACATCCCCAAAACGTTGAGAAAATTTTCCAAATCTCTTGTAACATCCGAATTTATTCGTATTGTAATGCTCGTGGTGTGCAAAGACTCAAGGTTGAAACAAAACAATTTTGTTTAAGACGAAGAAAACACAAGAAGAATAACAGAAAAGTAAAAATATTTTCGCGCTTTCTGTGAGTTGTGCATAGCGCATGCGCAAAACTTTCGCTGCGAGAGAGTTCAAATATCGTCTGCTCTTGGCAAGAAGCCAAGATTTTCAATGCGTACTCCAGTGTTTATAGCATTTAAATTTTTTAAAAATTATCTTGCCAAAGATAATATAGTTTTCAATCATTTTTATAAATTCTATGCGAAAAATTTAAAAAAAGATTGTCTTCATATTAAATTGCATTCATCCACTCAATCTTAGTGTAAAATTTATAACTTTTATAAAAATTGAGTTTCATCCCTAGAGAGTGATTTATCACTATCCTACCAATGAGATATGATCTTATTATGTCTGATAGTCAAATAGAAATTATGACCAGATCCAGGGTTCTGTCAGTATATAGTCAGAAAAAAAATTTTGAAAAAATCTTGAGCTAGTGGTAGTACAGTTTGTAGAATTCTCGGTTCAGCTTCGACTAATGCAGACAGCTTTTCTTCTGCAAATTTTTATTACCCAATTCATTATTGGCTGTTTGCTTATGCTAACAGATTTCTATTGATTTTTATTCCAAATATATCATTACTTGAATATACAAGCAATAGATTTCAGACGTCAGTTACGAAGAAACCATAGAAAGAAGAGAAATATAAATGCAACTACACGAGAACAGAGGGATGTAAAAAGAAGGAGAGTGAAAAAGGTAACATTTCATTACAGGTGTAAAACTTTAATATATAAAAAGTATTTGATTAACACTATAACCCCAAAAATCAATACTGTTTTTTTTAATAGCTGTGGGGTTCTGTAAAGGGTCCGATTACCTAGATAACTGCCCGATTTGGAAGAATTTCATCGGTAAATTCTATCAAAAATCGCTAAATCGTCTTCTTTCGTGAAAAGGAGACGTTTTTTGACCCATAGTCAGGTACAGTTGCGATTTGTGGATAAACGGTTAGAGATATCGAATTTTTGTCACTTCCTGCCTACTTGGGGTCTGCCCCTCTACCTCTAGACCTGATTTCGTCCAATTCGCCCAAGGGGTTTTTCGTATATCGCGAAATAACCGTGTTTTTTTCACGTTTTCTATGGGAACTTAACATTACGCGACCTATACTTAAGACGTCTAAATCCCAAGAATTAACCATAGCATCTCAACATCAAACGGTTTTAAATCATTGTTGACTAAATAATAGCATCAGAAACTATTCTTAAATTCTCAGTGTTTTTTTTTTTTTTTTGCTAAAAAAAAACAATACGCATCACCATTACGTTTCTCTCTGTAATATATTTATTCCATAATTCTCGCATAAAAACTCACTATAATTGGATCTCATTTCCCCGAAGGTACCACACATTTATTTTATCCATTTTTATTCCTCTATTCTTCTCATATGGGATTCTTCTTTCTCTCATAAAAACGTGCACCGAATAAAGAATTGAGCAATTAGATAATTGTTTTCTTTTTTTAAGTGTTACATTATCGAAACATTTGACACATCGACCTCTTATCCTCCCTAATGAATATATTTTTCTCACAGAATTTATCTCTTATACCAGAGTCTAGAAGTCTTACTACATTTCAATTACAATTAAGTCTTTACAAAAAAGTTCTTTAGTTTACATTAAAATTGTAGCAAAGTTAAAGTATTGTAAGAGGCCGTAGTAAATGCAAAATTTGATCCACATAAGAATGACATGTATGAAAATTGATTAAGTGTATGGTGTTAAAGGGGTGCAATGATTACAGATACATTTACATTTCATTGGGTACAGATGAATACATTTTCATTGGATGCTAAGCCTTAGAGTATTATCGAAGAATCAAATGCAAAGGGCTAACTTACCATCACACTAAATTATATTGTAAAATACGTCCAAGGGATCTTCCTCAGAGTCCTATCTAACTTTTTAGGGCTCCAGGGTTGATGCCACCTTGTGAGATTTAGGGTACCCTCCAACACTGACCACCTTAAGCTTTAGGCAGAATTCTTAGTAATATTTTTGTATTGCTTCTTCGATAAATCATCAGTTAACTAATGGAAACACCTTTTTGTACTGTCCACAAATTTAAGTCTAAATTTTCATTCTGATGCCGACCAACCGGTATAGTGGTTAAGGTGTTAGCCTCGGGATCGGAAGGTACCCGGTTCAAATCCGGGTTCGTTCATGGATGTTTGTAAGCGTATACCAGTTCAGGTGTTAAATCGTCATCTGAACATGGTTCAAAATTACGAAGTATAAATTGTTAGGGGCTGTAACGTACACTTCCGGAATATCTTTTAAATGTTATGATAATATTTCTTTTCCCTTATTCCAAGATATTGTGATACTTCCTGTGTTTATTTATACTTCTTATTACTCTTGGAAAGGATATCTTTTCTTTTGACATATTTATGTGAGCTTAAATGGTTTTCCCGGAAGTTCATTTTTTTCTTTTATGTATAACGTTGGTGAAAAGATATTTTTTTGTAACGGTTTTTTAGAGTCGATTGGATGCTTCGTTGAAGTGTGGACGGAGTGCAGTGTTGGAATGGCGTGTTTCAGCCGTTATGTTTAAAACGTATGATGAGAGGTAGTTGTAACGGTGATGTCGCTACCATATTGTAAATAAATTTTTCTTTATTTCTTTAAAAAAGTCTATTTCTTTTATCACGACGTTACAGCTACCTATTAATGGTGGCATGCACTGTGATCGTTCCCATTAAATTGAAGTCTTGGACATCCCGTCCTGATTTGAAAATAAACTGTGAACATCTCGTCCTGTGTTCAGCGAAAATTTGCGTGCGTCCTGCAGCAACGAAGGAGGCCATCCGGTCCGAAGTTATTGGACATCCCGTCCTCGAGAGTGGAGTATTTGCGTGCGTCCTGCAGCAACGAAGAAGGCCATCCGGTCCGAAGTTTGTGGACATCCCGTCCTCGTGAGTGGAGTATTTGCGTGCGTCCTGCAGCAACGAAGGAGGCCATCCGGTCCGAAGTTTGTGGACATCCCGTCCTCGTGAGTGGAGTATTTGCGTGCGTCCGGCAGCAACGAAGGGGCCATCCGGTCCGAAGTTTGTGGACATCCCGTCCTGTCGAGTGGAGAATTTGCGTGCGTCCGGCAGCAACGAAGTGGGCCATCCGGTCCGAAGTTTTTGGACATCCCGTCCTCGTGAGCGGAGAATTTGCTTGCGTCCGGCAGCGGCGAAGTGGGCCATCCGGTCCGATGTTTTTGGATATCCCGTTCTGTTTCTGTGTATGAAACGTGGCCTGTTACTGCGTGTGTCCAGCAACGAAGCTTAGTCCGGTCAGTAGAATTGGGACATCCCGTCCTGTTCCTGTGTGTGAAACGCGTGTGTGTTCAGCATCGAAAGGGCCATCCGGTCCGAACTTTTTGGGCATCCCGTCCTGTCATCGTCAGCAAAGTCCAGTTCGAACTTTGGGTTCCTGCTCAAGGACTTCCTGTGTACCATCAAGCAACTGTTCCAGATAAGTGGTTTCGGTTTTAAGTCTAAAGTTTTATGCACTATTATATTTAATGTACAATTTTACTTCTGTTTTTGTGATAACTTCCATTTATCGTAACAGGTTTCGAAACAAAAAAATTTCTTAATTGCAAATTTTGCTTTTATAATAGAAATTAGTATTGATTTGGAATTTATGTGAAATAGAAATTTAAGAGATTTTAGTTGTCGTAGATGATTATTTATCTTAATTAATAATTTAAATTTGTTTTGTATTTGAAATGGTGTTTTGATTAAAATTTTTTTTTTAATTAATTTTCTTTTTAAGGTCTTTTGGGTTACAAAATTGGTTTTTGTACATTTATTTCTTTTCTATTGTTCTATTGTCTTTGAGTTATATTTCTGGTGGCTTGGCTATAAGGTAAGTCAGAATTCTGGACGGTTTCGGTTTCGAAAAGTTTTCATTTTGTAGAAATGTGGGTATCTCACCTATTAAGTTTGATCCCCCAAGAGATTGCTCATATAATAGCCCGTGAACCAGCTGACCTAGCTACAAATTATGATCACATCAAAAATATTCTGTTAAAAAGGTTCAAACTAACACCAGAAAGATTTCGACAGTTATTTAGTTCACACCATAAAGCAGTTGATCGGAACTGGAGGGATTTCTATCATGAATTGTCTACTTATTTCGATGGATGGATTGCAGGTTGTCAGGTCCTTACTTTTGAAAAACTGAGAGATTTGATCATCACAGATCAGATGAAGAAAAAAACACCATCCGAATTCAAAGATATGTATCTCAGAGAATGGACAGAAATAAACTCCCCTACAGATTTGGTGGAACTGTTGGAGAAGTTTGAAGACGTTAGACGAACTGTGAAACGATACCCTGTCTTTGCGAAAGACAAGTTCGAGGGTCGAGTTCAAAACAAGTTTGAAAAGACCGATAATCCACCAAGGAGAAGCGATACCATAAATGGTAAAGGGATTAAGATAGAACGAAGATTTTCCGAACAAGACCCAAATCCGGAATTCGACCGCAGGAGACAGATGCGGTGTTTTCATTGCAATCAGCCTGGTCATATCCGACCAAATTGTCCAAAGTTGAAGAAACCTTCGGAAACTGTAAATTACATTTCGGACATAGAACCTGAGAAGTACCTGGAACCGTATATCATGAAAGGAAAAATAAACGGTCAGGATATAAATCTACTAAGAGACACCGGAGCGACCATTGACATTGTGTGTCGGAAATTGGTGAATTCAGCTGACATGACGGGTGAACATGTTTGGGTACAGCAACCTTTGGACTCCAGCTCAACTTGTTTACCTCTTGCCGAAGTTTTGGTAGAGTGTGAATTGGGAAAAACACTCACTAAAGCTGCTGTGATTCCAGATGAACTAGACCGCGGACGATATCTTTTAGGGAATCGGACTGCTGCCTTGTTAAAAAGGGAAGATTGTCAATCTGTGGATCAACTAAATGCAGTACTGACAAGGCATCAGAAAAAAGTGAAAGAAAGGGAAGAATCTCAATCTTTAATTAAAGAATCCGAAAAACCTATCCCAGCCGAAGAATTTATTACATTGGGAAAAAATGAAATGGAAGCAGGGGAAGTAAGTGACGAGTTCACTCATGTGGCAGAAGATCAAGATATCAAAGTTGTAACGGTGATGTCGCTACCATATTGTAAATAAATTTTTCTTTATTTCTTTAAAAAAGTCTATTTCTTTTATCACGACGTTACAGCTACCTATTAATGGTGGCATGCACTGTGATCGTTCCCATTAAATTGAAGTCTTGGACATCCCGTCCTGATTTGAAAATAAACTGTGAACATCTCGTCCTGTGTTCAGCGAAAATTTGCGTGCGTCCTGCAGCAACGAAGGAGGCCATCCGGTCCGAAGTTATTGGACATCCCGTCCTCGAGAGTGGAGTATTTGCGTGCGTCCTGCAGCAACGAAGAAGGCCATCCGGTCCGAAGTTTGTGGACATCCCGTCCTCGTGAGTGGAGTATTTGCGTGCGTCCTGCAGCAACGAAGGAGGCCATCCGGTCCGAAGTTTGTGGACATCCCGTCCTCGTGAGTGGAGTATTTGCGTGCGTCCGGCAGCAACGAAGGGGCCATCCGGTCCGAAGTTTGTGGACATCCCGTCCTGTCGAGTGGAGAATTTGCGTGCGTCCGGCAGCAACGAAGTGGGCCATCCGGTCCGAAGTTTTTGGACATCCCGTCCTCGTGAGCGGAGAATTTGCTTGCGTCCGGCAGCGGCGAAGTGGGCCATCCGGTCCGATGTTTTTGGATATCCCGTTCTGTTTCTGTGTATGAAACGTGGCCTGTTACTGCGTGTGTCCAGCAACGAAGCTTAGTCCGGTCAGTAGAATTGGGACATCCCGTCCTGTTCCTGTGTGTGAAACGCGTGTGTGTTCAGCATCGAAAGGGCCATCCGGTCCGAACTTTTTGGGCATCCCGTCCTGTCATCGTCAGCAAAGTCCAGTTCGAACTTTGGGTTCATGCTCAAGGACTTCCTGTGTACCATCAAGCAACTGTTCCAGATAAGTGGTTTCGGTTTTAAGTCTAAAGTTTTATGCACTATTATATTTAATGTACAATTTTACTTCTGTTTTTGTGATAACTTCCATTTATCGTAACAGGTTTCGAAACAAAAAAATTTCTTAATTGCAAATTTTGCTTTTATAATAGAAATTAGTATTGATTTGGAATTTATGTGAAATAGAAATTTAAGAGATTTTAGTTGTCGTAGATGATTATTTATCTTAATTAATAATTTAAATTTGTTTTGTATTTGAAATGGTGTTTTGATTAAAATTTTTTTTTTAATTAATTTTCTTTTTAAGGTCTTTTGGGTTACAAAATTGGTTTTTGTACATTTATTTCTTTTCTATTGTTCTATTGTCTTTGAGTTATATTTCTGGTGGCTTGGCTATAAGGTAAGTCAGAATTCTGGACGGTTTCGGTTTCGAAAAGTTTTCATTTTGTAGAAATGTGGGTATCTCACCTATTAAGTTTGATCCCCCAAGAGATTGCTCATATAATAGCCCGTGAACCAGCTGACCTAGCTACAAATTATGATCACATCAAAAATATTCTGTTAAAAAGGTTCAAACTAACACCAGAAAGATTTCGACAGTTATTTAGTTCACACCATAAAGCAGTTGATCGGAACTGGAGGGATTTCTATCATGAATTGTCTACTTATTTCGATGGATGGATTGCAGGTTGTCAGGTCCTTACTTTTGAAAAACTGAGAGATTTGATCATCACAGATCAGATGAAGAAAAAAACACCATCCGAATTCAAAGATATGTATCTCAGAGAATGGACAGAAATAAACTCCCCTACAGATTTGGTGGAACTGTTGGAGAAGTTTGAAGACGTTAGACGAACTGTGAAACGATACCCTGTCTTTGCGAAAGACAAGTTCGAGGGTCGAGTTCAAAACAAGTTTGAAAAGACCGATAATCCACCAAGGAGAAGCGATACCATAAATGGTAAAGGGATTAAGATAGAACGAAGATTTTCCGAACAAGACCCAAATCCGGAATTCGACCGCAGGAGACAGATGCGGTGTTTTCATTGCAATCAGCCTGGTCATATCCGACCAAATTGTCCAAAGTTGAAGAAACCTTCGGAAACTGTAAATTACATTTCGGACATAGAACCTGAGAAGTACCTGGAACCGTATATCATGAAAGGAAAAATAAACGGTCAGGATATAAATCTACTAAGAGACACCGGAGCGACCATTGACATTGTGTGTCGGAAATTGGTGAATTCAGCTGACATGACGGGTGAACATGTTTGGGTACAGCAACCTTTGGACTCCAGCTCAACTTGTTTACCTCTTGCCGAAGTTTTGGTAGAGTGTGAATTGGGAAAAACACTCACTAAAGCTGCTGTGATTCCAGATGAACTAGACCGCGGACGATATCTTTTAGGGAATCGGACTGCTGCCTTGTTAAAAAGGGAAGATTGTCAATCTGTGGATCAACTAAATGCAGTACTGACAAGGCATCAGAAAAAAGTGAAAGAAAGGGAAGAATCTCAATCTTTAATTAAAGAATCCGAAAAACCTATCCCAGCCGAAGAATTTATTACATTGGGAAAAAATGAAATGGAAGCAGGGGAAGTAAGTGACGAGTTCACTCATGTGGCAGAAGATCAAGATATCAAAGTTGTAACGGTGATGTCGCTACCATATTGTAAATAAATTTTTCTTTATTTCTTTAAAAAAGTCTATTTCTTTTATCACGACGTTACAGCTACCTATTAATGGTGGCATGCACTGTGATCGTTCCCATTAAATTGAAGTCTTGGACATCCCGTCCTGATTTGAAAATAAACTGTGAACATCTCGTCCTGTGTTCAGCGAAAATTTGCGTGCGTCCTGCAGCAACGAAGGAGGCCATCCGGTCCGAAGTTATTGGACATCCCGTCCTCGAGAGTGGAGTATTTGCGTGCGTCCTGCAGCAACGAAGAAGGCCATCCGGTCCGAAGTTTGTGGACATCCCGTCCTCGTGAGTGGAGTATTTGCGTGCGTCCTGCAGCAACGAAGGAGGCCATCCGGTCCGAAGTTTGTGGACATCCCGTCCTCGTGAGTGGAGTATTTGCGTGCGTCCGGCAGCAACGAAGGGGCCATCCGGTCCGAAGTTTGTGGACATCCCGTCCTGTCGAGTGGAGAATTTGCGTGCGTCCGGCAGCAACGAAGTGGGCCATCCGGTCCGAAGTTTTTGGACATCCCGTCCTCGTGAGCGGAGAATTTGCTTGCGTCCGGCAGCGGCGAAGTGGGCCATCCGGTCCGATGTTTTTGGATATCCCGTTCTGTTTCTGTGTATGAAACGTGGCCTGTTACTGCGTGTGTCCAGCAACGAAGCTTAGTCCGGTCAGTAGAATTGGGACATCCCGTCCTGTTCCTGTGTGTGAAACGCGTGTGTGTTCAGCATCGAAAGGGCCATCCGGTCCGAACTTTTTGGGCATCCCGTCCTGTCATCGTCAGCAAAGTCCAGTTCGAACTTTGGGTTCATGCTCAAGGACTTCCTGTGTACCATCAAGCAACTGTTCCAGATAAGTGGTTTCGGTTTTAAGTCTAAAGTTTTATGCACTATTATATTTAATGTACAATTTTACTTCTGTTTTTGTGATAACTTCCATTTATCGTAACAGGTTTCGAAACAAAAAAATTTCTTAATTGCAAATTTTGCTTTTATAATAGAAATTAGTATTGATTTGGAATTTATGTGAAATAGAAATTTAAGAGATTTTAGTTGTCGTAGATGATTATTTATCTTAATTAATAATTTAAATTTGTTTTGTATTTGAAATGGTGTTTTGATTAAAATTTTTTTTTTAATTAATTTTCTTTTTAAGGTCTTTTGGGTTACAAAATTGGTTTTTGTACATTTATTTCTTTTCTATTGTTCTATTGTCTTTGAGTTATATTTCTGGTGGCTTGGCTATAAGGTAAGTCAGAATTCTGGACGGTTTCGGTTTCGAAAAGTTTTCATTTTGTACCTTACGTTATATTTGAGTCCAAAGGGGGAAACTGTTTAGAATTTAATCATGACTTATTTAGTTAAGGGAAAGAAAGAGGACTTGATCAAATTGGTGGAGGAGATAGATTTAGAAATCACCGTAGAAAAATCCATAAAACAGTTAGTGAATCTTATTACTTCAAGTGAGGGATATGATGAGGAATTCACCAAAGCACTTTTTGGTAGAATTATAGAAACTCGAAAGACAAATGAAGCCCTTGAAGTGGAAGAAAAGCGGAGAAATGAAGCCCTTGAAGTGGAAGAAAAGCGGAGAAATGAAGCCCTTGAAGAAAAGCGGAGAATTGAAGACCTTGAAGAAAAGCGGAGAATTGAAGCCCTTGAAGTGGAAGAAAAGCGGAGAATTGAAGCCCTTGAAGTGGAAGAAAAGCGGAGAATTGAAGACCTAGAAGTGAAAGAAAAGCAGAGAGAACGAGAGTATGAGTTGGAAAAATTGAGAATAGAAGCAACTAGACAAACCCAGCAAGGTGCAGTTGATCATTCTAGACCATCGAATCGAGACTTGACCAAGATCCTTCCGAAATACGACATGAAAGATGATATGAGTCTTTATTTAATCTTGTTCGAGCGACAGGCAACTTTGCTGTCGCTGGGAAAAGAAATGTGGGTATCTCACCTATTAAGTTTGATCCCCCAAGAGATTGCTCATATAATAGCCCGTGAACCAGCTGACCTAGCTACAAATTATGATCACATCAAAAATATTCTGTTAAAAAGGTTCAAACTAACACCAGAAAGATTTCGACAGTTATTTAGTTCACACCATAAAGCAGTTGATCGGAACTGGAGGGATTTCTATCATGAATTGTCTACTTATTTCGATGGATGGATTGCAGGTTGTCAGGTCCTTACTTTTGAAAAACTGAGAGATTTGATCATCACAGATCAGATGAAGAAAAAAACACCATCCGAATTCAAAGATATGTATCTCAGAGAATGGACAGAAATAAACTCCCCTACAGATTTGGTGGAACTGTTGGAGAAGTTTGAAGACGTTAGACGAACTGTGAAACGATACCCTGTCTTTGCGAAAGACAAGTTCGAGGGTCGAGTTCAAAACAAGTTTGAAAAGACCGATAATCCACCAAGGAGAAGCGATACCATAAATGGTAAAGGGATTAAGATAGAACGAAGATTTTCCGAACAAGACCCAAATCCGGAATTCGACCGCAGGAGACAGATGCGGTGTTTTCATTGCAATCAGCCTGGTCATATCCGACCAAATTGTCCAAAGTTGAAGAAACCTTCGTTAACTGTAAATTACATTTCGGACATAGAACCTGAGAAGTACCTGGAACCGTATATCATGAAAGGAAAAATAAACGGTCAGGATATAAATCTACTAAGAGACACCGGAGCGACCATTGACATTGTGTGTCGGAAATTGGTGAATTCAGCTGACATGACGGGTGAACATGTTTGGGTACAGCAACCTTTGGACTCCAGCTCAACTTGTTTACCTCTTGCCGAAGTTTTGGTAGAGTGTGAATTGGGAAAAACACTCACTAAAGCTGCTGTGATTCCAGATGAACTAGACCGCGGACGATATCTTTTAGGGAATCGGACTGCTGCCTTGTTAAAAAGGGAAGATTGTCAATCTGTGGATCAACTAAATGCAGTACTGACAAGGCATCAGAAAAAAGTGAAAGAAAGGGAAGAATCTCAATCTTTAATTAAAGAATCCGAAAAACCTATCCCAGCCGAAGAATTTATTACATTGGGAAAAAATGAAATGGAAGCAGGGGAAGTAAGTGACGAGTTCACTCATGTGGCAGAAGATCAAGATATCACTGAATTGTTAAAAGTGGACACTGAGCAGCTAATCAAGGCTCAAGGTGAAGATCAAGAGATGAGCTCTCAAGTTAAACAAATCCAAAATGGAAACCCTCCTAAAGATTTTGAACTTGTGAAAGGCCGACTTTTGGTAAAGATTAAGAAAGACAAGAGTGGTATCGAAAGGAAGCTCATCGTCGTGCCCATAGAGTATCGAGAAAAGATACTGAAATTGTGTCATGAAGGCACGTCAGGTCATCTTGGGACCACCAAGACCAAAGACAGAATGACCAAGTACTTTTTCTGGAAAAACTGTTACAAAGAAGCAGAGGACTTCGTGAAGGCTTGCGATTCCTGTCAGAGAGCTGGAAAGGCAAGGGACAAGAAAAAAGCGCCCATGACTCTTGTTCCAGTGATTACTGAAGTTTTTTCCCGTATTAATATTGACGCTGTAGGACCTTTGCCCGTGACGGACTCAGGCCAAATATACCTGATTACGGCAATGTGTATGTCGTCGAAGTACCCAGATGCTGTGGCAGTACCAAACATAACATCTAGATCCGTAATTAATGCTCTCCTTCAGATTTTTAGTCGAATGGGTTTTCCTAAGGAGATTCAACACGACCACAGGGAACCTCGTTTATGAGCGAACTCACATCGGAATTTTTTGAACGTTTCGGCATCAAGGTGGTACTTAGCTCTGTGTATCATCCCCAGAGCAATCCGGTAGAAAGGTTTCATCGTACCCTGAAACGGATTTTGAGAGTTTTGTGTACCGAAGAAGGACCAGATTGGGAGAAGCATGTCCATGCAGTCTTGTTCGCCTTAAGGACAGTTACTCATGAATCCACCGGATTCAGTCCAGCTGAATTGGTTCATGGAAAAAACTTACGGACTCCCGTCACTCTTCTGTATGAAAACTGGTTACAGCCGGAAGAAGGAAATTCTTCAGTTGTTGAATATATCATCAATCTTCTCAGAAGATTGGAAAAATTTCGCAGCCTAGCCATTGATAATATGGAGGAAGCTGCCAAGAAAAGAAAAAAATGGTACGACAAAAATACCATGAAACGTGAATTCAATGTTGGAGATAAAGTACTGGTACTGGCACCCTCACCTGTAAATAAGTTAGCGGTTCAGTGGCATGGTCCTGGGACCATTGAAAGCAAGATTTCGGAGACGAACTACTTTGTTGCCGTGCCCAACCGGAAAAAATCGTCACAAATATATCATGTAAATTTATTGAAGCCTTACTACCAGAGGCCGGAATTCATATATCTAGTCACTACTTGTGAGGATCAAGAATCAGAGTTGGAAGAAGAATTCCCGCCTGTGGAAAACAATCCCAATATTTTTGATCTCGAGGAGATATTGAGAAACAGTGATGTGAAAGGAAGACTGGAGGACGACCAGATTGACCAGCTCAGTTGTGTTATATGTAAATATTCCAAGTGTTTCTCAAACGTGCCTGGCCTCACAGATCGTATCCAGTTTGATATCGAACTTTCTGAAATAAAGCCCCTCTGTGCGAAGCCATATCGAATGTCGGTTCGACATTCGCAGATTTTGAAAGCCGAAAAGGAATGTGCCGCTATTGTGTTTGCTGTCAAGAAGCTACGATGCTACCTGGATGGACCTACCAAGTTCTTTATCCAAACTGATCATAATCCTCTAGTATGGTTAAAAAAGAACTCTGGGGTAAATCCACGTCTCATGAGATGGGCTCTTGCATTGCAGCCCTGGAACTATGAGGTAATCCATCGTCAGGGCAGAAAACATCAGAATGCTGACAGCCTTAGCCGACTGTTCTAAGTTACCAAAATGTCCTTTGAGTCTATTTTTATTGTTTTTTTAGGTAACTTGGCAGTTGTATATATGTTTGTAAATGTTTGTATGAAATTTTGTAGAATTTAGTTTTTTTTAAAGTTATGGTAACTTTTTACAGGGTAAAAAGTTATTCTAAGGGGGGAAGAGTTGTAACGTACACTTCCGGAATATCTTTTAAATGTTATGATAATATTTCTTTTCCCTTATTCCAAGATATTGTGATACTTCCTGTGTTTATTTATACTTCTTATTACTCTTGGAAAGGATATCTTTTCTTTTGACATATTTATGTGAGCTTAAATGGTTTTCCCGGAAGTTCATTTTTTTTCTTTTATGTATAACGTTGGTGAAAAGATATTTTTTTGTAACGGTTTTTTAGAGTCGATTGGATGCTTCGTTGAAGTGTGGACGGAGTGCAGTGTTGGAATGGCGTGTTTCAGCCGTTATGTTTAAAACGTATGATGAGAGGTAGTTGTAACGGTGATGTCGCTACCATATTGTAAATAAATTTTTCTTTATTTCTTTAAAAAAGTCTATTTCTTTTATCACGACGTTACAGCTACCTATTAATGGTGGCATGCACTGTGATCGTTCCCATTAAATTGAAGTCTTGGACATCCCGTCCTGATTTGAAAATAAACTGTGAACATCTCGTCCTGTGTTCAGCGAAAATTTGCGTGCGTCCTGCAGCAACGAAGGAGGCCATCCGGTCCGAAGTTATTGGACATCCCGTCCTCGAGAGTGGAGTATTTGCGTGCGTCCTGCAGCAACGAAGGAGGCCATCCGGTCCGAAGTTTGTGGACATCCCGTCCTCGTGAGTGGAGTATTTGCGTGCGTCCTGCAGCAACGAAGGAGGCCATCCGGTCCGAAGTTTGTGGACATCCCGTCCTCGTGAGTGGAGTATTTGCGTGCGTCCGGCAGCAACGAAGGGGCCATCCGGTCCGAAGTTTGTGGACATCCCGTCCTGTCGAGTGGAGAATTTGCGTGCGTCCGGCAGCAACGAAGTGGGCCATCCGGTCCGAAGTTTTTGGACATCCCGTCCTCGTGAGCGGAGAATTTGCTTGCGTCCGGCAGCGGCGAAGTGGGCCATCCGGTCCGATGTTTTTGGATATCCCGTTCTGTTTCTGTGTATGAAACGTGGCCTGTTACTGCGTGTGTCCAGCAACGAAGCTTAGTCCGGTCAGTAGAATTGGGACATCCCGTCCTGTTCCTGTGTGTGAAACGCGTGTGTGTTCAGCATCGAAAGGGCCATCCGGTCCGAACTTTTTGGGCATCCCGTCCTGTCATCGTCAGCAAAGTCCAGTTCGAACTTTGGGTTCCTGCTCAAGGACTTCCTGTGTACCATCAAGCAACTGTTCCAGATAAGTGGTTTCGGTTTTAAGTCTAAAGTTTTATGCACTATTATATTTAATGTACAATTTTACTTCTGTTTTTGTGATAACTTCCATTTATCGTAACAGGTTTCGAAACAAAAAAATTTCTTAATTGCAAATTTTGCTTTTATAATAGAAATTAGTATTGATTTGGAATTTATGTGAAATAGAAATTTAAGAGATTTTAGTTGTCGTAGATGATTATTTATCTTAATTAATAATTTAAATTTGTTTTGTATTTGAAATGGTGTTTTGATTAAAATTTTTTTTAAATTAATTTTCTTTTTAAGGTCTTTTGGGTTACAAAATTGGTTTTTGTACATTTATTTCTTTTCTATTGTTCTATTGTCTTTGAGTTATATTTCTGGTGGCTTGGCTATAAGGTAAGTCAGAATTCTGGACGGTTTCGGTTTCGAAAAGTTTTCATTTTGTACCTTACGTTATATTTGAGTCCAAAGGGGGAAACTGTTTAGAATTTAATCATGACTTATTTAGTTAAGGGAAAGAAAGAGGACTTGATCAAATTGGTGGAGGAGATAGATTTAGAAATCACCGTAGAAAAATCCATAAAACAGTTAGTGAATCTTATTACTTCAAGTGAGGGATATGATGAGGAATTCACCAAAGCACTTTTTGGTAGAATTATAGAAACTCGAAAGACAAATGAAGCCCTTGAAGTGGAAGAAAAGCGGAGAAATGAAGCCCTTGAAGTGGAAGAAAAGCGGAGAAATGAAGCCCTTGAAGAAAAGCGGAGAATTGAAGCCCTTGAAGTGGAAGAAAAGCGGAGAATTGAAGACCTAGAAGTGAAAGAAAAGCAGAGAGAACGAGAGTATGAGTTGGAAAAATTGAGAATAGAAGCAACTAGACAAACCCAGCAAGGTGCAGTTGATCATTCTAGACCATCGAATCGAGACTTGACCAAGATCCTTCCGAAATACGACATGAAAGATGATATGAGTCTTTATTTAATCTTGTTCGAGCGACAGGCAACTTTGCTGTCGCTGGGAAAAGAAATGTGGGTATCTCACCTATTAAGTTTGATCCCCCAAGAGATTGCTCATATAATAGCCCGTGAACCAGCTGACCTAGCTACAAATTATGATCACATCAAAAATATTCTGTTAAAAAGGTTCAAACTAACACCAGAAAGATTTCGACAGTTATTTAGTTCACACCATAAAGCAGTTGATCGGAACTGGAGGGATTTCTATCATGAATTGTCTACTTATTTCGATGGATGGATTGCAGGTTGTCAGGTCCTTACTTTTGAAAAACTGAGAGATTTGATCATCACAGATCAGATGAAGAAAAAAACACCATCCGAATTCAAAGATATGTATCTCAGAGAATGGACAGAAATAAACTCCCCTACAGATTTGGTGGAACTGTTGGAGAAGTTTGAAGACGTTAGACGAACTGTGAAACGATACCCTGTCTTTGCGAAAGACAAGTTCGAGGGTCGAGTTCAAAACAAGTTTGAAAAGACCGATAATCCACCAAGGAGAAGCGATACCATAAATGGTAAAGGGATTAAGATAGAACGAAGATTTTCCGAACAAGACCCAAATCCGGAATTCGACCGCAGGAGACAGATGCGGTGTTTTCATTGCAATCAGCCTGGTCATATCCGACCAAATTGTCCAAAGTTGAAGAAACCTTCGGAAACTGTAAATTACATTTCGGACATAGAACCTGAGAAGTACCTGGAACCGTATATCATGAAAGGAAAAATAAACGGTCAGGATATAAATCTACTAAGAGACACCGGAGCGACCATTGACATTGTGTGTCGGAAATTGGTGAATTCAGCTGACATGACGGGTGAACATGTTTGGGTACAGCAACCTTTGGACTCCAGCTCAACTTGTTTACCTCTTGCCGAAGTTTTGGTAGAGTGTGAATTGGGAAAAACACTCACTAAAGCTGCTGTGATTCCAGATGAACTAGACCGCGGACGATATCTTTTAGGGAATCGGACTGCTGCCTTGTTAAAAAGGGAAGATTGTCAATCTGTGGATCAACTAAATGCAGTACTGACAAGGCATCAGAAAAAAGTGAAAGAAAGGGAAGAATCTCAATCTTTAATTAAAGAATCCGAAAAACCTATCCCAGCCGAAGAATTTATTACATTGGGAAAAAATGAAATGGAAGCAGGGGAAGTAAGTGACGAGTTCACTCATGTGGCAGAAGATCAAGATATCAAAGTTGTAACGGTGATGTCGCTACCATATTGTAAATAAATTTTTCTTTATTTCTTTAAAAAAGTCTATTTCTTTTATCACGACGTTACAGCTACCTATTAATGGTGGCATGCACTGTGATCGTTCCCATTAAATTGAAGTCTTGGACATCCCGTCCTGATTTGAAAATAAACTGTGAACATCTCGTCCTGTGTTCAGCGAAAATTTGCGTGCGTCCTGCAGCAACGAAGGAGGCCATCCGGTCCGAAGTTATTGGACATCCCGTCCTCGAGAGTGGAGTATTTGCGTGCGTCCTGCAGCAACGAAGAAGGCCATCCGGTCCGAAGTTTGTGGACATCCCGTCCTCGTGAGTGGAGTATTTGCGTGCGTCCTGCAGCAACGAAGGAGGCCATCCGGTCCGAAGTTTGTGGACATCCCGTCCTCGTGAGTGGAGAATTTGCGTGCGTCCGGCAGCAACGAAGTGGGCCATCCGGTCCGAAGTTTTTGGACATCCCGTCCTCGTGAGCGGAGAATTTGCTTGCGTCCGGCAGCGGCGAAGTGGGCCATCCGGTCCGATGTTTTTGGATATCCCGTTCTGTTTCTGTGTATGAAACGTGGCCTGTTACTGCGTGTGTCCAGCAACGAAGCTTAGTCCGGTCAGTAGAATTGGGACATCCCGTCCTGTTCCTGTGTGTGAAACGCGTGTGTGTTCAGCATCGAAAGGGCCATCCGGTCCGAACTTTTTGGGCATCCCGTCCTGTCATCGTCAGCAAAGTCCAGTTCGAACTTTGGGTTCCTGCTCAAGGACTTCCTGTGTACCATCAAGCAACTGTTCCAGATAAGTGGTTTCGGTTTTAAGTCTAAAGTTTTATGCACTATTATATTTAATGTACAATTTTACTTCTGTTTTTGTGATAACTTCCATTTATCGTAACAGGTTTCGAAACAAAAAAATTTCTTAATTGCAAATTTTGCTTTTATAATAGAAATTAGTATTGATTTGGAATTTATGTGAAATAGAAATTTAAGAGATTTTAGTTGTCGTAGATGATTATTTATCTTAATTAATAATTTAAATTTGTTTTGTATTTGAAATGGTGTTTTGATTAAAATTTTTTTTAAATTAATTTTCTTTTTAAGGTCTTTTGGGTTACAAAATTGGTTTTTGTACATTTATTTCTTTTCTATTGTTCTATTGTCTTTGAGTTATATTTCTGGTGGCTTGGCTATAAGGTAAGTCAGAATTCTGGACGGTTTCGGTTTCGAAAAGTTTTCATTTTGTACCTTACGTTATATTTGAGTCCAAAGGGGGAAACTGTTTAGAATTTAATCATGACTTATTTAGTTAAGGGAAAGAAAGAGGACTTGATCAAATTGGTGGAGGAGATAGATTTAGAAATCACCGTAGAAAAATCCATAAAACAGTTAGTGAATCTTATTACTTCAAGTGAGGGATATGATGAGGAATTCACCAAAGCACTTTTTGGTAGAATTATAGAAACTCGAAAGACAAATGAAGCCCTTGAAGTGGAAGAAAAGCGGAGAAATGAAGCCCTTGAAGTGGAAGAAAAGCGGAGAAATGAAGCCCTTGAAGAAAAGCGGAGAATTGAAGCCCTTGAAGTGGAAGAAAAGCGGAGAATTGAAGACCTAGAAGTGAAAGAAAAGCAGAGAGAACGAGAGTATGAGTTGGAAAAATTGAGAATAGAAGCAACTAGACAAACCCAGCAAGGTGCAGTTGATCATTCTAGACCATCGAATCGAGACTTGACCAAGATCCTTCCGAAATACGACATGAAAGATGATATGAGTCTTTATTTAATCTTGTTCGAGCGACAGGCAACTTTGCTGTCGCTGGGAAAAGAAATGTGGGTATCTCACCTATTAAGTTTGATCCCCCAAGAGATTGCTCATATAATAGCCCGTGAACCAGCTGACCTAGCTACAAATTATGATCACATCAAAAATATTCTGTTAAAAAGGTTCAAACTAACACCAGAAAGATTTCGACAGTTATTTAGTTCACACCATAAAGCAGTTGATCGGAACTGGAGGGATTTCTATCATGAATTGTCTACTTATTTCGATGGATGGATTGCAGGTTGTCAGGTCCTTACTTTTGAAAAACTGAGAGATTTGATCATCACAGATCAGATGAAGAAAAAAACACCATCCGAATTCAAAGATATGTATCTCAGAGAATGGACAGAAATAAACTCCCCTACAGATTTGGTGGAACTGTTGGAGAAGTTTGAAGACGTTAGACGAACTGTGAAACGATACCCTGTCTTTGCGAAAGACAAGTTCGAGGGTCGAGTTCAAAACAAGTTTGAAAAGACCGATAATCCACCAAGGAGAAGCGATACCATAAATGGTAAAGGGATTAAGATAGAACGAAGATTTTCCGAACAAGACCCAAATCCGGAATTCGACCGCAGGAGACAGATGCGGTGTTTTCATTGCAATCAGCCTGGTCATATCCGACCAAATTGTCCAAAGTTGAAGAAACCTTCGGAAACTGTAAATTACATTTCGGACATAGAACCTGAGAAGTACCTGGAACCGTATATCATGAAAGGAAAAATAAACGGTCAGGATATAAATCTACTAAGAGACACCGGAGCGACCATTGACATTGTGTGTCGGAAATTGGTGAATTCAGCTGACATGACGGGTGAACATGTTTGGGTACAGCAACCTTTGGACTCCAGCTCAACTTGTTTACCTCTTGCCGAAGTTTTGGTAGAGTGTGAATTGGGAAAAACACTCACTAAAGCTGCTGTGATTCCAGATGAACTAGACCGCGGACGATATCTTTTAGGGAATCGGACTGCTGCCTTGTTAAAAAGGGAAGATTGTCAATCTGTGGATCAACTAAATGCAGTACTGACAAGGCATCAGAAAAAAGTGAAAGAAAGGGAAGAATCTCAATCTTTAATTAAAGAATCCGAAAAACCTATCCCAGCCGAAGAATTTATTACATTGGGAAAAAATGAAATGGAAGCAGGGGAAGTAAGTGACGAGTTCACTCATGTGGCAGAAGATCAAGATATCAAAGTTGTAACGGTGATGTCGCTACCATATTGTAAATAAATTTTTCTTTATTTCTTTAAAAAAGTCTATTTCTTTTATCACGACGTTACAGCTACCTATTAATGGTGGCATGCACTGTGATCGTTCCCATTAAATTGAAGTCTTGGACATCCCGTCCTGATTTGAAAATAAACTGTGAACATCTCGTCCTGTGTTCAGCGAAAATTTGCGTGCGTCCTGCAGCAACGAAGGAGGCCATCCGGTCCGAAGTTATTGGACATCCCGTCCTCGAGAGTGGAGTATTTGCGTGCGTCCTGCAGCAACGAAGAAGGCCATCCGGTCCGAAGTTTGTGGACATCCCGTCCTCGTGAGTGGAGTATTTGCGTGCGTCCTGCAGCAACGAAGGAGGCCATCCGGTCCGAAGTTTGTGGACATCCCGTCCTCGTGAGTGGAGAATTTGCGTGCGTCCGGCAGCAACGAAGTGGGCCATCCGGTCCGAAGTTTTTGGACATCCCGTCCTCGTGAGCGGAGAATTTGCTTGCGTCCGGCAGCGGCGAAGTGGGCCATCCGGTCCGATGTTTTTGGATATCCCGTTCTGTTTCTGTGTATGAAACGTGGCCTGTTACTGCGTGTGTCCAGCAACGAAGCTTAGTCCGGTCAGTAGAATTGGGACATCCCGTCCTGTTCCTGTGTGTGAAACGCGTGTGTGTTCAGCATCGAAAGGGCCATCCGGTCCGAACTTTTTGGGCATCCCGTCCTGTCATCGTCAGCAAAGTCCAGTTCGAACTTTGGGTTCATGCTCAAGGACTTCCTGTGTACCATCAAGCAACTGTTCCAGATAAGTGGTTTCGGTTTTAAGTCTAAAGTTTTATGCACTATTATATTTAATGTACAATTTTACTTCTGTTTTTGTGATAACTTCCATTTATCGTAACAGGTTTCGAAACAAAAAAATTTCTTAATTGCAAATTTTGCTTTTATAATAGAAATTAGTATTGATTTGGAATTTATGTGAAATAGAAATTTAAGAGATTTTAGTTGTCGTAGATGATTATTTATCTTAATTAATAATTTAAATTTGTTTTGTATTTGAAATGGTGTTTTGATTAAAATTTTTTTTTTAATTAATTTTCTTTTTAAGGTCTTTTGGGTTACAAAATTGGTTTTTGTACATTTATTTCTTTTCTATTGTTCTATTGTCTTTGAGTTATATTTCTGGTGGCTTGGCTATAAGGTAAGTCAGAATTCTGGACGGTTTCGGTTTCGAAAAGTTTTCATTTTGTACCTTACGTTATATTTGAGTCCAAAGGGGGAAACTGTTTAGAATTTAATCATGACTTATTTAGTTAAGGGAAAGAAAGAGGACTTGATCAAATTGGTGGAGGAGATAGATTTAGAAATCACCGTAGAAAAATCCATAAAACAGTTAGTGAATCTTATTACTTCAAGTGAGGGATATGATGAGGAATTCACCAAAGCACTTTTTGGTAGAATTATAGAAACTCGAAAGACAAATGAAGCCCTTGAAGTGGAAGAAAAGCGGAGAAATGAAGCCCTTGAAGTGGAAGAAAAGCGGAGAAATGAAGCCCTTGAAGAAAAGCGGAGAATTGAAGACCTTGAAGAAAAGCGGAGAATTGAAGCCCTTGAAGTGGAAGAAAAGCGGAGAATTGAAGCCCTTGAAGTGGAAGAAAAGCGGAGAATTGAAGACCTAGAAGTGAAAGAAAAGCAGAGAGAACGAGAGTATGAGTTGGAAAAATTGAGAATAGAAGCAACTAGACAAACCCAGCAAGGTGCAGTTGATCATTCTAGACCATCGAATCGAGACTTGACCAAGATCCTTCCGAAATACGACATGAAAGATGATATGAGTCTTTATTTAATCTTGTTCGAGCGACAGGCAACTTTGCTGTCGCTGGGAAAAGAAATGTGGGTATCTCACCTATTAAGTTTGATCCCCCAAGAGATTGCTCATATAATAGCCCGTGAACCAGCTGACCTAGCTACAAATTATGATCACATCAAAAATATTCTGTTAAAAAGGTTCAAACTAACACCAGAAAGATTTCGACAGTTATTTAGTTCACACCATAAAGCAGTTGATCGGAACTGGAGGGATTTCTATCATGAATTGTCTACTTATTTCGATGGATGGATTGCAGGTTGTCAGGTCCTTACTTTTGAAAAACTGAGAGATTTGATCATCACAGATCAGATGAAGAAAAAAACACCATCCGAATTCAAAGATATGTATCTCAGAGAATGGACAGAAATAAACTCCCCTACAGATTTGGTGGAACTGTTGGAGAAGTTTGAAGACGTTAGACGAACTGTGAAACGATACCCTGTCTTTGCGAAAGACAAGTTCGAGGGTCGAGTTCAAAACAAGTTTGAAAAGACCGATAATCCACCAAGGAGAAGCGATACCATAAATGGTAAAGGGATTAAGATAGAACGAAGATTTTCCGAACAAGACCCAAATCCGGAATTCGACCGCAGGAGACAGATGCGGTGTTTTCATTGCAATCAGCCTGGTCATATCCGACCAAATTGTCCAAAGTTGAAGAAACCTTCGGAAACTGTAAATTACATTTCGGACATAGAACCTGAGAAGTACCTGGAACCGTATATCATGAAAGGAAAAATAAACGGTCAGGATATAAATCTACTAAGAGACACCGGAGCGACCATTGACATTGTGTGTCGGAAATTGGTGAATTCAGCTGACATGACGGGTGAACATGTTTGGGTACAGCAACCTTTGGACTCCAGCTCAACTTGTTTACCTCTTGCCGAAGTTTTGGTAGAGTGTGAATTGGGAAAAACACTCACTAAAGCTGCTGTGATTCCAGATGAACTAGACCGCGGACGATATCTTTTAGGGAATCGGACTGCTGCCTTGTTAAAAAGGGAAGATTGTCAATCTGTGGATCAACTAAATGCAGTACTGACAAGGCATCAGAAAAAAGTGAAAGAAAGGGAAGAATCTCAATCTTTAATTAAAGAATCCGAAAAACCTATCCCAGCCGAAGAATTTATTACATTGGGAAAAAATGAAATGGAAGCAGGGGAAGTAAGTGACGAGTTCACTCATGTGGCAGAAGATCAAGATATCACTGAATTGTTAAAAGTGGACACTGAGCAGCTAATCAAGGCTCAAGGTGAAGATCAAGAGATGAGCTCTCAAGTTAAACAAATCCAAAATGGAAACCCTCCTAAAGATTTTGAACTTGTGAAAGGCCGACTTTTGGTAAAGATTAAGAAAGACAAGAGTGGTATCGAAAGGAAGCTCATCGTCGTGCCCATAGAGTATCGAGAAAAGATACTGAAATTGTGTCATGAAGGCACGTCAGGTCATCTTGGGACCACCAAGACCAAAGACAGAATGACCAAGTACTTTTTCTGGAAAAACTGTTACAAAGAAGCAGAGGACTTCGTGAAGGCTTGCGATTCCTGTCAGAGAGCTGGAAAGGCAAGGGACAAGAAAAAAGCGCCCATGACTCTTGTTCCAGTGATTACTGAAGTTTTTTCCCGTATTAATATTGACGCTGTAGGACCTTTGCCCGTGACGGACTCAGGCCAAATATACCTGATTACGGCAATGTGTATGTCGTCGAAGTACCCAGATGCTGTGGCAGTACCAAACATAACATCTAGATCCGTAATTAATGCTCTCCTTCAGATTTTTAGTCGAATGGGTTTTCCTAAGGAGATTCAACACGACCAGGGAACCTCGTTTATGAGCGAACTCACATCGGAATTTTTTGAACGTTTCGGCATCAAGGTGGTACTTAGCTCTGTGTATCATCCCCAGAGCAATCCGGTAGAAAGGTTTCATCGTACCCTGAAACGGATTTTGAGAGTTTTGTGTACCGAAGAAGGACCAGATTGGGAGAAGCATGTCCATGCAGTCTTGTTCGCCTTAAGGACAGTTACTCATGAATCCACCGGATTCAGTCCAGCTGAATTGGTTCATGGAAAAAACTTACGGACTCCCGTCACTCTTCTGTATGAAAACTGGTTACAGCCGGAAGAAGGAAATTCTTCAGTTGTTGAATATATCATCAATCTTCTCAGAAGATTGGAAAAATTTCGCAGCCTAGCCATTGATAATATGGAGGAAGCTGCCAAGAAAAGAAAAAAATGGTACGACAAAAATACCATGAAACGTGAATTCAATGTTGGAGATAAAGTACTGGTACTGGCACCCTCACCTGTAAATAAGTTAGCGGTTCAGTGGCATGGTCCTGGGACCATTGAAAGCAAGATTTCGGAGACGAACTACTTTGTTGCCGTGCCCAACCGGAAAAAATCGTCACAAATATATCATGTAAATTTATTGAAGCCTTACTACCAGAGGCCGGAATTCATATATCTAGTCACTACTTGTGAGGATCAAGAATCAGAGTTGGAAGAAGAATTCCCGCCTGTGGAAAACAATCCCAATATTTTTGATCTCGAGGAGATATTGAGAAACAGTGATGTGAAAGGAAGACTGGAGGACGACCAGATTGACCAGCTCAGTTGTGTTATATGTAAATATTCCAAGTGTTTCTCAAACGTGCCTGGCCTCACAGATCGTATCCAGTTTGATATCGAACTTTCTGAAATAAAGCCCCTCTGTGCGAAGCCATATCGAATGTCGGTTCGACATTCGCAGATTTTGAAAGCCGAAAAGGAATGTGCCGCTATTGTGTTTGCTGTCAAGAAGCTACGATGCTACCTGGATGGACCTACCAAGTTCTTTATCCAAACTGATCATAATCCTCTAGTATGGTTAAAAAAGAACTCTGGGGTAAATCCACGTCTCATGAGATGGGCTCTTGCATTGCAGCCCTGGAACTATGAGGTAATCCATCGTCAGGGCAGAAAACATCAGAATGCTGACAGCCTTAGCCGACTGTTCTAAGTTACCAAAATGTCCTTTGAGTCTATTTTTATTGTTTTTTTAGGTAACTTGGCAGTTGTATATATGTTTGTAAATGTTTGTATGAAATTTTGTAGAATTTAGTTTTTTTTAAAGTTATGGTAACTTTTTACAGGGTAAAAAGTTATTCTAAGGGGGGAAGAGTTGTAACGTACACTTCCGGAATATCTTTTAAATGTTATGATAATATTTCTTTTCCCTTATTCCAAGATATTGTGATACTTCCTGTGTTTATTTATACTTCTTATTACTCTTGGAAAGGATATCTTTTCTTTTGACATATTTATGTGAGCTTAAATGGTTTTCCCGGAAGTTCATTTTTTTTCTTTTATGTATAACGTTGGTGAAAAGATATTTTTTTGTAACGGTTTTTTAGAGTCGATTGGATGCTTCGTTGAAGTGTGGACGGAGTGCAGTGTTGGAATGGCGTGTTTCAGCCGTTATGTTTAAAACGTATGATGAGAGGTAGTTGTAACGGTGATGTCGCTACCATATTGTAAATAAATTTTTCTTTATTTCTTTAAAAAAGTCTATTTCTTTTATCACGACGTTACAGCTACCTATTAATGGTGGCATGCACTGTGATCGTTCCCATTAAATTGAAGTCTTGGACATCCCGTCCTGATTTGAAAATAAACTGTGAACATCTCGTCCTGTGTTCAGCGAAAATTTGCGTGCGTCCTGCAGCAACGAAGGAGGCCATCCGGTCCGAAGTTATTGGACATCCCGTCCTCGAGAGTGGAGTATTTGCGTGCGTCCTGCAGCAACGAAGGAGGCCATCCGGTCCGAAGTTTGTGGACATCCCGTCCTCGTGAGTGGAGTATTTGCGTGCGTCCTGCAGCAACGAAGGAGGCCATCCGGTCCGAAGTTTGTGGACATCCCGTCCTCGTGAGTGGAGTATTTGCGTGCGTCCGGCAGCAACGAAGGGGCCATCCGGTCCGAAGTTTGTGGACATCCCGTCCTGTCGAGTGGAGAATTTGCGTGCGTCCGGCAGCAACGAAGTGGGCCATCCGGTCCGAAGTTTTTGGACATCCCGTCCTCGTGAGCGGAGAATTTGCTTGCGTCCGGCAGCGGCGAAGTGGGCCATCCGGTCCGATGTTTTTGGATATCCCGTTCTGTTTCTGTGTATGAAACGTGGCCTGTTACTGCGTGTGTCCAGCAACGAAGCTTAGTCCGGTCAGTAGAATTGGGACATCCCGTCCTGTTCCTGTGTGTGAAACGCGTGTGTGTTCAGCATCGAAAGGGCCATCCGGTCCGAACTTTTTGGGCATCCCGTCCTGTCATCGTCAGCAAAGTCCAGTTCGAACTTTGGGTTCCTGCTCAAGGACTTCCTGTGTACCATCAAGCAACTGTTCCAGATAAGTGGTTTCGGTTTTAAGTCTAAAGTTTTATGCACTATTATATTTAATGTACAATTTTACTTCTGTTTTTGTGATAACTTCCATTTATCGTAACAGGTTTCGAAACAAAAAAATTTCTTAATTGCAAATTTTGCTTTTATAATAGAAATTAGTATTGATTTGGAATTTATGTGAAATAGAAATTTAAGAGATTTTAGTTGTCGTAGATGATTATTTATCTTAATTAATAATTTAAATTTGTTTTGTATTTGAAATGGTGTTTTGATTAAAATTTTTTTTAAATTAATTTTCTTTTTAAGGTCTTTTGGGTTACAAAATTGGTTTTTGTACATTTATTTCTTTTCTATTGTTCTATTGTCTTTGAGTTATATTTCTGGTGGCTTGGCTATAAGGTAAGTCAGAATTCTGGACGGTTTCGGTTTCGAAAAGTTTTCATTTTGTACCTTACGTTATATTTGAGTCCAAAGGGGGAAACTGTTTAGAATTTAATCATGACTTATTTAGTTAAGGGAAAGAAAGAGGACTTGATCAAATTGGTGGAGGAGATAGATTTAGAAATCACCGTAGAAAAATCCATAAAACAGTTAGTGAATCTTATTACTTCAAGTGAGGGATATGATGAGGAATTCACCAAAGCACTTTTTGGTAGAATTATAGAAACTCGAAAGACAAATGAAGCCCTTGAAGTGGAAGAAAAGCGGAGAAATGAAGCCCTTGAAGTGGAAGAAAAGCGGAGAAATGAAGCCCTTGAAGAAAAGCGGAGAATTGAAGCCCTTGAAGTGGAAGAAAAGCGGAGAATTGAAGACCTAGAAGTGAAAGAAAAGCAGAGAGAACGAGAGTATGAGTTGGAAAAATTGAGAATAGAAGCAACTAGACAAACCCAGCAAGGTGCAGTTGATCATTCTAGACCATCGAATCGAGACTTGACCAAGATCCTTCCGAAATACGACATGAAAGATGATATGAGTCTTTATTTAATCTTGTTCGAGCGACAGGCAACTTTGCTGTCGCTGGGAAAAGAAATGTGGGTATCTCACCTATTAAGTTTGATCCCCCAAGAGATTGCTCATATAATAGCCCGTGAACCAGCTGACCTAGCTACAAATTATGATCACATCAAAAATATTCTGTTAAAAAGGTTCAAACTAACACCAGAAAGATTTCGACAGTTATTTAGTTCACACCATAAAGCAGTTGATCGGAACTGGAGGGATTTCTATCATGAATTGTCTACTTATTTCGATGGATGGATTGCAGGTTGTCAGGTCCTTACTTTTGAAAAACTGAGAGATTTGATCATCACAGATCAGATGAAGAAAAAAACACCATCCGAATTCAAAGATATGTATCTCAGAGAATGGACAGAAATAAACTCCCCTACAGATTTGGTGGAACTGTTGGAGAAGTTTGAAGACGTTAGACGAACTGTGAAACGATACCCTGTCTTTGCGAAAGACAAGTTCGAGGGTCGAGTTCAAAACAAGTTTGAAAAGACCGATAATCCACCAAGGAGAAGCGATACCATAAATGGTAAAGGGATTAAGATAGAACGAAGATTTTCCGAACAAGACCCAAATCCGGAATTCGACCGCAGGAGACAGATGCGGTGTTTTCATTGCAATCAGCCTGGTCATATCCGACCAAATTGTCCAAAGTTGAAGAAACCTTCGGAAACTGTAAATTACATTTCGGACATAGAACCTGAGAAGTACCTGGAACCGTATATCATGAAAGGAAAAATAAACGGTCAGGATATAAATCTACTAAGAGACACCGGAGCGACCATTGACATTGTGTGTCGGAAATTGGTGAATTCAGCTGACATGACGGGTGAACATGTTTGGGTACAGCAACCTTTGGACTCCAGCTCAACTTGTTTACCTCTTGCCGAAGTTTTGGTAGAGTGTGAATTGGGAAAAACACTCACTAAAGCTGCTGTGATTCCAGATGAACTAGACCGCGGACGATATCTTTTAGGGAATCGGACTGCTGCCTTGTTAAAAAGGGAAGATTGTCAATCTGTGGATCAACTAAATGCAGTACTGACAAGGCATCAGAAAAAAGTGAAAGAAAGGGAAGAATCTCAATCTTTAATTAAAGAATCCGAAAAACCTATCCCAGCCGAAGAATTTATTACATTGGGAAAAAATGAAATGGAAGCAGGGGAAGTAAGTGACGAGTTCACTCATGTGGCAGAAGATCAAGATATCACTGAATTGTTAAAAGTGGACACTGAGCAGCTAATCAAGGCTCAAGGTGAAGATCAAGAGATGAGCTCTCAAGTTAAACAAATCCAAAATGGAAACCCTCCTAAAGATTTTGAACTTGTGAAAGGCCGACTTTTGGTAAAGATTAAGAAAGACAAGAGTGGTATCGAAAGGAAGCTCATCGTCGTGCCCATAGAGTATCGAGAAAAGATACTGAAATTGTGTCATGAAGGCACGTCAGGTCATCTTGGGACCACCAAGACCAAAGACAGAATGACCAAGTACTTTTTCTGGAAAAACTGTTACAAAGAAGCAGAGGACTTCGTGAAGGCTTGCGATTCCTGTCAGAGAGCTGGAAAGGCAAGGGACAAGAAAAAAGCGCCCATGACTCTTGTTCCAGTGATTACTGAAGTTTTTTCCCGTATTAATATTGACGCTGTAGGACCTTTGCCCGTGACGGACTCAGGCCAAATATACCTGATTACGGCAATGTGTATGTCGTCGAAGTACCCAGATGCTGTGGCAGTACCAAACATAACATCTAGATCCGTAATTAATGCTCTCCTTCAGATTTTTAGTCGAATGGGTTTTCCTAAGGAGATTCAACACGACCACACAGGGAACCTCGTTTATGAGCGAACTCACATCGGAATTTTTTGAACGTTTCGGCATCAAGGTGGTACTTAGCTCTGTGTATCATCCCCAGAGCAATCCGGTAGAAAGGTTTCATCGTACCCTGAAACGGATTTTGAGAGTTTTGTGTACCGAAGAAGGACCAGATTGGGAGAAGCATGTCCATGCAGTCTTGTTCGCCTTAAGGACAGTTACTCATGAATCCACCGGATTCAGTCCAGCTGAATTGGTTCATGGAAAAAACTTACGGACTCCCGTCACTCTTCTGTATGAAAACTGGTTACAGCCGGAAGAAGGAAATTCTTCAGTTGTTGAATATATCATCAATCTTCTCAGAAGATTGGAAAAATTTCGCAGCCTAGCCATTGATAATATGGAGGAAGCTGCCAAGAAAAGAAAAAAATGGTACGACAAAAATACCATGAAACGTGAATTCAATGTTGGAGATAAAGTACTGGTACTGGCACCCTCACCTGTAAATAAGTTAGCGGTTCAGTGGCATGGTCCTGGGACCATTGAAAGCAAGATTTCGGAGACGAACTACTTTGTTGCCGTGCCCAACCGGAAAAAATCGTCACAAATATATCATGTAAATTTATTGAAGCCTTACTACCAGAGGCCGGAATTCATATATCTAGTCACTACTTGTGAGGATCAAGAATCAGAGTTGGAAGAATTCCCGCCTGTGGAAAACAATCCCAATATTTTTGATCTCGAGGAGATATTGAGAAACAGTGAAGTGAAAGGAAGACTGGAGGACGACCAGATTGACCAGCTCAGTTGTGTTATATGTAAATATTCCAAGTGTTTCTCAAACGTGCCTGGCCTCACAGATCGTATCCAGTTTGATATCGAACTTTCTGAAATAAAGCCCCTCTGTGCGAAGCCATATCGAATGTCGGTTCGACATTCGCAGATTTTGAAAGCCGAAAAGGAATGTGCCGCTATTGTGTTTGCTGTCAAGAAGCTACGATGCTACCTGGATGGACCTACCAAGTTCTTTATCCAAACTGATCATAATCCTCTAGTATGGTTAAAAAAGAACTCTGGGGTAAATCCACGTCTCATGAGATGGGCTCTTGCATTGCAGCCCTGGAACTATGAGGTAATCCATCGTCAGGGCAGAAAACATCAGAATGCTGACAGCCTTAGCCGACTGTTCTAAGTTACCAAAATGTCCTTTGAGTCTATTTTTATTGTTTTTTTAGGTAACTTGGCAGTTGTATATATGTTTGTAAATGTTTGTATGAAATTTTGTAGAATTTAGTTTTTTTTAAAGTTATGGTAACTTTTTACAGGGTAAAAAGTTATTCTAAGGGGGGAAGAGTTGTAACGTACACTTCCGGAATATCTTTTAAATGTTATGATAATATTTCTTTTCCCTTATTCCAAGATATTGTGATACTTCCTGTGTTTATTTATACTTCTTATTACTCTTGGAAAGGATATCTTTTCTTTTGACATATTTATGTGAGCTTAAATGGTTTTCCCGGAAGTTCATTTTTTTTCTTTTATGTATAACGTTGGTGAAAAGATATTTTTTTGTAACGGTTTTTTAGAGTCGATTGGATGCTTCGTTGAAGTGTGGACGGAGTGCAGTGTTGGAATGGCGTGTTTCAGCCGTTATGTTTAAAACGTATGATGAGAGGTAGTTGTAACGGTGATGTCGCTACCATATTGTAAATAAATTTTTCTTTATTTCTTTAAAAAAGTCTATTTCTTTTATCACGACGTTACAGCTACCTATTAATGGTGGCATGCACTGTGATCGTTCCCATTAAATTGAAGTCTTGGACATCCCGTCCTGATTTGAAAATAAACTGTGAACATCTCGTCCTGTGTTCAGCGAAAATTTGCGTGCGTCCTGCAGCAACGAAGGAGGCCATCCGGTCCGAAGTTATTGGACATCCCGTCCTCGAGAGTGGAGTATTTGCGTGCGTCCTGCAGCAACGAAGGAGGCCATCCGGTCCGAAGTTTGTGGACATCCCGTCCTCGTGAGTGGAGTATTTGCGTGCGTCCTGCAGCAACGAAGGAGGCCATCCGGTCCGAAGTTTGTGGACATCCCGTCCTCGTGAGTGGAGTATTTGCGTGCGTCCGGCAGCAACGAAGGGGCCATCCGGTCCGAAGTTTGTGGACATCCCGTCCTGTCGAGTGGAGAATTTGCGTGCGTCCGGCAGCAACGAAGTGGGCCATCCGGTCCGAAGTTTTTGGACATCCCGTCCTCGTGAGCGGAGAATTTGCTTGCGTCCGGCAGCGGCGAAGTGGGCCATCCGGTCCGATGTTTTTGGATATCCCGTTCTGTTTCTGTGTATGAAACGTGGCCTGTTACTGCGTGTGTCCAGCAACGAAGCTTAGTCCGGTCAGTAGAATTGGGACATCCCGTCCTGTTCCTGTGTGTGAAACGCGTGTGTGTTCAGCATCGAAAGGGCCATCCGGTCCGAACTTTTTGGGCATCCCGTCCTGTCATCGTCAGCAAAGTCCAGTTCGAACTTTGGGTTCCTGCTCAAGGACTTCCTGTGTACCATCAAGCAACTGTTCCAGATAAGTGGTTTCGGTTTTAAGTCTAAAGTTTTATGCACTATTATATTTAATGTACAATTTTACTTCTGTTTTTGTGATAACTTCCATTTATCGTAACAGGTTTCGAAACAAAAAAATTTCTTAATTGCAAATTTTGCTTTTATAATAGAAATTAGTATTGATTTGGAATTTATGTGAAATAGAAATTTAAGAGATTTTAGTTGTCGTAGATGATTATTTATCTTAATTAATAATTTAAATTTGTTTTGTATTTGAAATGGTGTTTTGATTAAAATTTTTTTTTAATTAATTTTCTTTTTAAGGTCTTTTGGGTTACAAAATTGGTTTTTGTACATTTATTTCTTTTCTATTGTTCTATTGTCTTTGAGTTATATTTCTGGTGGCTTGGCTATAAGGTAAGTCAGAATTCTGGACGGTTTCGGTTTCGAAAAGTTTTCATTTTGTACCTTACGTTATATTTGAGTCCAAAGGGGGAAACTGTTTAGAATTTAATCATGACTTATTTAGTTAAGGGAAAGAAAGAGGACTTGATCAAATTGGTGGAGGAGATAGATTTAGAAATCACCGTAGAAAAATCCATAAAACAGTTAGTGAATCTTATTACTTCAAGTGAGGGATATGATGAGGAATTCACCAAAGCACTTTTTGGTAGAATTATAGAAACTCGAAAGACAAATGAAGCCCTTGAAGTGGAAGAAAAGCGGAGAAATGAAGCCCTTGAAGTGGAAGAAAAGCGGAGAAATGAAGCCCTTGAAGAAAAGCGGAGAATTGAAGCCCTTGAAGTGGAAGAAAAGCGGAGAATTGAAGACCTAGAAGTGAAAGAAAAGCAGAGAGAACGAGAGTATGAGTTGGAAAAATTGAGAATAGAAGCAACTAGACAAACCCAGCAAGGTGCAGTTGATCATTCTAGACCATCGAATCGAGACTTGACCAAGATCCTTCCGAAATACGACATGAAAGATGATATGAGTCTTTATTTAATCTTGTTCGAGCGACAGGCAACTTTGCTGTCGCTGGGAAAAGAAATGTGGGTATCTCACCTATTAAGTTTGATCCCCCAAGAGATTGCTCATATAATAGCCCGTGAACCAGCTGACCTAGCTACAAATTATGATCACATCAAAAATATTCTGTTAAAAAGGTTCAAACTAACACCAGAAAGATTTCGACAGTTATTTAGTTCACACCATAAAGCAGTTGATCGGAACTGGAGGGATTTCTATCATGAATTGTCTACTTATTTCGATGGATGGATTGCAGGTTGTCAGGTCCTTACTTTTGAAAAACTGAGAGATTTGATCATCACAGATCAGATGAAGAAAAAAACACCATCCGAATTCAAAGATATGTATCTCAGAGAATGGACAGAAATAAACTCCCCTACAGATTTGGTGGAACTGTTGGAGAAGTTTGAAGACGTTAGACGAACTGTGAAACGATACCCTGTCTTTGCGAAAGACAAGTTCGAGGGTCGAGTTCAAAACAAGTTTGAAAAGACCGATAATCCACCAAGGAGAAGCGATACCATAAATGGTAAAGGGATTAAGATAGAACGAAGATTTTCCGAACAAGACCCAAATCCGGAATTCGACCGCAGGAGACAGATGCGGTGTTTTCATTGCAATCAGCCTGGTCATATCCGACCAAATTGTCCAAAGTTGAAGAAACCTTCGGAAACTGTAAATTACATTTCGGACATAGAACCTGAGAAGTACCTGGAACCGTATATCATGAAAGGAAAAATAAACGGTCAGGATATAAATCTACTAAGAGACACCGGAGCGACCATTGACATTGTGTGTCGGAAATTGGTGAATTCAGCTGACATGACGGGTGAACATGTTTGGGTACAGCAACCTTTGGACTCCAGCTCAACTTGTTTACCTCTTGCCGAAGTTTTGGTAGAGTGTGAATTGGGAAAAACACTCACTAAAGCTGCTGTGATTCCAGATGAACTAGACCGCGGACGATATCTTTTAGGGAATCGGACTGCTGCCTTGTTAAAAAGGGAAGATTGTCAATCTGTGGATCAACTAAATGCAGTACTGACAAGGCATCAGAAAAAAGTGAAAGAAAGGGAAGAATCTCAATCTTTAATTAAAGAATCCGAAAAACCTATCCCAGCCGAAGAATTTATTACATTGGGAAAAAATGAAATGGAAGCAGGGGAAGTAAGTGACGAGTTCACTCATGTGGCAGAAGATCAAGATATCACTGAATTGTTAAAAGTGGACACTGAGCAGCTAATCAAGGCTCAAGGTGAAGATCAAGAGATGAGCTCTCAAGTTAAACAAATCCAAAATGGAAACCCTCCTAAAGATTTTGAACTTGTGAAAGGCCGACTTTTGGTAAAGATTAAGAAAGACAAGAGTGGTATCGAAAGGAAGCTCATCGTCGTGCCCATAGAGTATCGAGAAAAGATACTGAAATTGTGTCATGAAGGCACGTCAGGTCATCTTGGGACCACCAAGACCAAAGACAGAATGACCAAGTACTTTTTCTGGAAAAACTGTTACAAAGAAGCAGAGGACTTCGTGAAGGCTTGCGATTCCTGTCAGAGAGCTGGAAAGGCAAGGGACAAGAAAAAAGCGCCCATGACTCTTGTTCCAGTGATTACTGAAGTTTTTTCCCGTATTAATATTGACGCTGTAGGACCTTTGCCCGTGACGGACTCAGGCCAAATATACCTGATTACGGCAATGTGTATGTCGTCGAAGTACCCAGATGCTGTGGCAGTACCAAACATAACATCTAGATCCGTAATTAATGCTCTCCTTCAGATTTTTAGTCGAATGGGTTTTCCTAAGGAGATTCAACACGACCACAGGGAACCTCGTTTATGAGCGAACTCACATCGGAATTTTTTGAACGTTTCGGCATCAAGGTGGTACTTAGCTCTGTGTATCATCCCCAGAGCAATCCGGTAGAAAGGTTTCATCGTACCCTGAAACGGATTTTGAGAGTTTTGTGTACCGAAGAAGGACCAGATTGGGAGAAGCATGTCCATGCAGTCTTGTTCGCCTTAAGGACAGTTACTCATGAATCCACCGGATTCAGTCCAGCTGAATTGGTTCATGGAAAAAACTTACGGACTCCCGTCACTCTTCTGTATGAAAACTGGTTACAGCCGGAAGAAGGAAATTCTTCAGTTGTTGAATATATCATCAATCTTCTCAGAAGATTGGAAAAATTTCGCAGCCTAGCCATTGATAATATGGAGGAAGCTGCCAAGAAAAGAAAAAAATGGTACGACAAAAATACCATGAAACGTGAATTCAATGTTGGAGATAAAGTACTGGTACTGGCACCCTCACCTGTAAATAAGTTAGCGGTTCAGTGGCATGGTCCTGGGACCATTGAAAGCAAGATTTCGGAGACGAACTACTTTGTTGCCGTGCCCAACCGGAAAAAATCGTCACAAATATATCATGTAAATTTATTGAAGCCTTACTACCAGAGGCCGGAATTCATATATCTAGTCACTACTTGTGAGGATCAAGAATCAGAGTTGGAAGAAGAATTCCCGCCTGTGGAAAACAATCCCAATATTTTTGATCTCGAGGAGATATTGAGAAACAGTGAAGTGAAAGGAAGACTGGAGGACGACCAGATTGACCAGCTCAGTTGTGTTATATGTAAATATTCCAAGTGTTTCTCAAACGTGCCTGGCCTCACAGATCGTATCCAGTTTGATATCGAACTTTCTGAAATAAAGCCCCTCTGTGCGAAGCCATATCGAATGTCGGTCCGACATTCGCAGATTTTGAAAGCCGAAAAGGAATGTGCCGCTATTGTGTTTGCTGTCAAGAAGCTACGATGCTACCTGGATGGACCTACCAAGTTCTTTATCCAAACTGATCATAATCCTCTAGTATGGTTAAAAAAGAACTCTGGGGTAAATCCACGTCTCATGAGATGGGCTCTTGCATTGCAGCCCTGGAACTATGAGGTAATCCATCGTCAGGGCAGAAAACATCAGAATGCTGACAGCCTTAGCCGACTGTTCTAAGTTACCAAAATGTCCTTTGAGTCTATTTTTATTGTTTTTTTAGGTAACTTGGCAGTTGTATATATGTTTGTAAATATTTGTATGAAATTTTGTAGAATTTAGTTTTTTTTTAAGTTATGGTAACTTTTTACAGGGTAAAAAGTTATTCTAAGGGGGGAAGAGTTGTAACGTACACTTCCGGAATATCTTTTAAATGTTATGATAATATTTCTTTTCCCTTATTCCAAGATATTGTGATACTTCCTGTGTTTATTTATACTTCTTATTACTCTTGGAAAGGATATCTTTTCTTTTGACATATTTATGTGAGCTTAAATGGTTTTCCCGGAAGTTCATTTTTTTTCTTTTATGTATAACGTTGGTGAAAAGATATTTTTTTGTAACGGTTTTTTAGAGTCGATTGGATGCTTCGTTGAAGTGTGGACGGAGTGCAGTGTTGGAATGGCGTGTTTCAGCCGTTATGTTTAAAACGTATGATGAGAGGTAGTTGTAACGGTGATGTCGCTACCATATTGTAAATAAATTTTTCTTTATTTCTTTAAAAAAGTCTATTTCTTTTATCACGACGTTACAGGGCAATGATGGTCCTCCGACTGGGTGCTCCTTCACAAGGGGCCATCACTTCCGGCCTTGTAGTGGCCAATGACTTAGGTCAAATGTGCCCGCCATTAGAAAAAAAAATTTCATTCTGAAAAACTGTAATTGATAGTTTCCCTAATACATCACTGGGTCCGTCGTGGCTTAGTGGGAATCCCCATGAGCTTGCAATCTGCGAGTTGTAGGCGGCGAAGGTTCGATTCCTCCCTGGTTGTATTTCTCTGTTCTAGTGAAAACCTTCCTTGTGCGTGTTTGACCATTACTTGATGTTGTATGTCTTGTTTTAGGCACAGCATAGACAAATATGGCCCTTACGCCATACAACCCAACCAACCCAAATTCCATCAGGAATCATTCATCTTTAATTTGAGCAACCATATAAATACAAACAACTATTTAAGTATCAACCGTGAGGGAAAGTAGATGAAACTGCGAGCATCGAAGAATCGTTGCAATCAAGTTATTCTGACGATTCTTGCATTAGAAGGTCCAAACAGCAAACCAGCTTAGAGTAGCTTTGTAGGTATAGTGTATAGCATATATGGGCAACTCCCGGCCCTCTCTGGAATTTGAAACGTCCCGCGGAACATTTTAAAATCGCGCTCAAAAAAAAAGTAATAAAAAAATAAAAATATTTAAACATTTAAATTCTCTCTTCTCCGGTGCACGGCTGTCGCGACAGTCGCTTCAACAGAGCCATTTAGAAAATGTTTCGATCATCGGAAAGTTCTTGTGGCAGTGGCACAAGTAAACCTTCCTCCTGTATAAACCCGTTAAGGTCGTTAACCCGTTAATTTTGTTTTCTCATACTGTGTATTTAAGAATTTTTATTACGTTCCTTTGGAGCGAGAGTTCGATACTAATATTTTGTTCAAACATAAAAATAACATAAAACACGTTCTCCCCTTTTTTTAACGTTAGGTGCACGATTATATTTTCATGTGCACAGTGCACCTTTGCACACAAGTATTTCTAGCCCTGGTTTAGTGTGATGGTAATTCAGCCCTTTGCATTTGATTCATCGATATTACTCTAAGGCATATATGGGCAATCCCTGGCCCGCGGGCCGGATGTGGCCCTCTCTGGCATTTGAAACGGCCCGCGGAACATTTTAAAATCGCTCTCGAAAAAAAAGTAAATATTATAGATTCTAGCCAACAGGAGAGTGAGACTGAGGGGGGGGGGGACAAAAACCTGAACTACGTGGGTCAGTGTTTCTCAACCTTTTTTTAGTTGCCAGCACACCAAAAATATCTTAAATTGCAGCACACCTAAATATAAAAATGAAAAAGTAGGTATTTCCAATACTACCTTATATAGTTATTAGTACTAATAAAATTAGTATTGGATTTCAAGAGATGGCTGAGCCTCTTTTCTTGAACCATTTCAATCAAAACGAGGTTTTAAAGTCGCTTGACAAGTTATCGGTGACACATCACGCCACTCAATTCCACAGATAATAGGTAATAATAACTATAAATTTCGGCATTGATTGTATCCGAGAAACGGCTTTGCACTTCTTGATTTCATTCCTTACAAGCGTATGTGATTGTTAAAAAACACTGATTGATGCAAATCAACAATACTCGGATTTCTGCGCCCATCGGCATAAAATACTGATACTTAATCAATACGATATTATTTTGTTCATATAACTTTACCACATTCTACTTTATAAATATATAAAATAAAATAAACCTTATCATTATTACTTTTTTACAACTACCTATTATCTACGGCCCGCGGTTTCATTAATATCCCGCAACTTTCCAAAGGTTGCCCATACCTGGTGTATAGGATATAAACTTCTGGCTCGAAATAGGTAATATTAAAGGTAATTGGTAATTTTTTAGTTAACGTCGTACTAGAGCAACACAATGGGCTATTAACGACGGTCCGGGATCAGTCCCTTAAGGGAAAGATCCGAGGACAACACCTCGTAAATTTGAACCACGGTCAGATGACGAAGCAACACCTGAGCTGGCACCCCACTCTCCAAACTTCCACGCCAACCCAACGTGAAGACTTTCGGCCACGACAGATTTAAGGTGCACCAGCCGCCTCTACACCATACGTTTACAAACATCCATGCCCAGACCCGGATTCGAACCAGGAACCTTCCGATCTAGAGGCTAACACCTTAACCACTATACCGCGGTTGGTCGGTAATATTAAAAGAGAAATGTTCCTTAAACTCGAAGTCTTTTATTGAGAAAAATTCGGAATTTTATGAAGAAGAATCATTTTGGTATCCACGTGTGTTGTGCAAGGCGTGACGAGTGTCTTGAGAAACCAAATCTGCCATTTCTGGACACCGCTTCTCTTGTTTTCTTCTCGAGGATCTCCCTATTTCCTTAGTTGGGCAAATGTGCTGGCGAGCGTTAGCGATCAGGTAGGGATTCGGCATCGATGTCGATGTTTTCAAAACATCGATGTTTTTTAAAAAACCGATGTTTTTAACATCGATGTATTGGAGTCGATGTTTTTGTAACATCGATGTTTATACGTGTCAATGATTTTACATTGTCGATGTTTTATTTTTGAATAAAAAAAAACGTTATAAAAATTTAAAAAATAATCAAGTAGCATAATTTTTAAATTCAACAAATCGAACATACTTTTAGACCAAAGTGGCCAAGTGTGAAGGGTCTGAAATGTAGGGATGTGACATCGATGTCGATGCTTTCACAACATTGATGTTTTATAAAAAAACATCGATGTATTAGATCCGATGTCGCATCACTTAGTTATTTCCCCATTTCTCAAAACTGGTTTAGCAAGTTTAAATTCACTGAATTTTTAAAACATCGATGGTTTGGGGACAATGCATTATCAACATCGATGTTTTTCTGTCGATGTTGCATCAATAGTTGGTAAACCAGATTTAAGAAATGAGGAAACAAGTTTAAATACACTGAATTTTAAAAACATCGAGTACATTCTAATGTTTCCTGCGATGTTTCCAAATTTAAAAACTAATAGTAATAAGATATGACAATTTCAAAAAAGTAACAAAAATGTCCCGCTTTTTCCCGAATTAAAAATATTTTCAGGAACCAAATTGATATTTCTAAAAAAAACTTGATTAGCTGCAAAAAAAACCACGCTTAGAGGTACTCAAAAAAATCAAATAGGAAGTCAATGATTCGATTCAGTTTGAAGCGAAACGGTGGACCGATTCGTTCACATCAAAGATTCAATTCTAAGGAGCGATGGTCTCAATCTTAACTGTCAATTCTTTCTCTTACTTTTTAACTGCTGACAAGGCAGTATGGTGGTTAAAGTGTTAGCCTCCAGATCGGAAGGTTCCTGGTTCGAAACCAGTTCAGTGCATGGATGTGACCTAAGCATGATGTTCCTGGTAAATTGAACGCCGACGCCCACATGAACATTTTGACAATCAGGTTCTTCATGCGCTCTGGCAATTTTATGGAATGGACGAATGTTACTTACAGAACGACATCGCTCCATGTCATGTTGCAGCCTCTGTCAAGCTGTGGTATCAAGATATGGATGTAAAACGTCTTACCTGGCCTGCTCAGAGTCCCGAACTAAGCCCCATAGAACATTTTTGGGAAGAGTTAGAGCGCCGCTTATTGACCAGTGAACCACGCCCGAAAGCTACAGCTGAGCTGGCGACATTCTTCCAGCAGGAATGGACACAAATACTCATAGCTGTGTATCAAAACCTGGTTGAAAGTATGCCCAGAAGGGTTGCTAGTGTAATTGCAGCACGTGAGGGACCACGCCCCTAATAAAGCATTTAGTCTTTTCCTTATACCATCACATATTGCTGTCCGGTCCAATATTGAAGGGTAGTGTACATCTAGAGCGGCGCGCGTGTTCTGCGCGTAGCGGTGAAGGCAGAAGAGTCCATTTTCTCCAGGCCATTGTAGCCCGGTTAGGTGAGCAACGGATTAGCAACCAGAGTGTTGTGTGATCGAAATCATCCAAAGATCTTCGTGTACGAGGGGGTTTGGCGCAGGTTAAATCTGTTGTGTCCTCAAATGTCCTTCTATTGGCGTGGAAGTTTGGGGTGCCAGCTCCAGGATTGTTTATGACGTTTCGAACTTAATCATCCGGTTGATAATCCGTTAATCTTCCTACCGGGTTACTGCGGCACGCGTACCAATTCTATGAATATTCAGATAGCTTCCTACATTTTGTGGTTCCGACGAGAAATTTACCAACTTTTAGTGAGCAGATTTTTGAGTTTTATGGGAATGTCGTCAGGAGGAAGGCTGCACACAGTGAGTGGTTTTTCTTCACCAACTTATTATCACTGCCACCGCTTATGGCATGTGTGACATTGCACATTTTATTTTTATACATAACTGACCTATGTCAGTGTACGTCTACCCCGTGGACACAACCTCTGCAATCTCGGTCTGCTATAGACGCAGAACCCCCACAAAAAGTCGTTAACAAGTCGCTGAACCCAGGGTACGGGTGCGAGAGGAAGCTCCCTGGCCGAAGAACTGTGAAAAACAAACACATTAAGATGCCAGAGTGATCGTCTTCTTGGGTTGGGAGAAGGAAAGACTACAACTCAACATGACAGAGTGAAACAACAAACGTTTCTGAGCACATTAAGCAGGCAGGCTTTCTCTCAACTCATCTCTACAAAACAGAACCTATAAAGTGATGGAACGTCAATTTTGGACACGGACACTTACGCGCCCTCCTGATTCACCCACGCACCAAAACCGACTCCCGCTTGAGAACGACTATAGATCCGCCGGTAAAGGGCGATAACCTAATGCGCGTGAATACCGCGCCTGATTCGGGAGCCATCGTGTTTTCAACCTAATTCTCTCCCTCAGTTTCCCCCTTTTTTTTTCTTTTCGTTTTTTATGTTCTAATACCTTCCGCCCTTTATCCAACGCGCTAGATGGGCTTGGAGATCAAATATAATTTAAATAAAAAGAGGATTTAATATGAAAATGGTGTTTCTTTCATCTTTCCAGGTATGTTGATTTTCTTTCATTCCTAGGTGATTCTCTTTCTTCAAAAACTATTTACGCAAAAAGGACTCCTGGTTATTGTCAACTCTTTTTATACCACTATCGATCATTCATTTTAGGCCAAACACGATTAACGCAAATATTCATTCCAAATTAATCTCTATCGATAGCTTCTTAATTTAACTCCTCGTCTATACCAAGTCATACGACAGCATGGAATGATGAAATTGGAATCAGAATCCGCGCTAAAGACGCCAGTTGTGGAAGTGCTTTGATTTTATGTTTTAACCTATTACCTGTTTTTAGAAAACATAACTTTTTAAAAGACCCTATATATTCCTCTACATTCCTTACCTCAAATATTCCACCCAAAACCTTTCTCCTCCCTGTACCCGATATTTTAAATTTCTGTAATGACCCCCACTTCAAACCTATTTCTATTTCCATGCTCGGGATCGAAGTGGGCATAAACACCAAATATTCCTCTATATTCCCTCACTCAAATACTCCCATTTTCTTTCCAAGAGATACTTTCGAGTTCAACAATGAACCACTTCTCAAACCTATTTTCTCTTTAAGGATCGGGCTCAGAGTGGACACCAAGCCCCAATATTCCTCTACATTCCCTTCGTCATACCTCTACATTGCCTCTCACACATACTCCACCAAAACACTTATCTTCACTATAACATATATTTTCAATTCTTATAACGACCTATACTTCAAACTTATTTTCCCTTTAAAGCTCCGGCTCGAAGTGGGCATCAACACCAAATATTCCTCTACATTCCCTCTCCCAAATATTCCTTTACAACCAATTTCAATCCCAAGACGAGATACCTTCAAGTTCAACAATGAACCACTTCTTAAATCAATTTTCTCTTTCAGGCTCAGGCTCAGAGTAGGCACCAAGCCTAAATATATTTCTACATTCCCTCTCACAAATATTCCTCCAAAAACATTACCTTCCCTATACCCGATATTTTCAAGTTCCATAATGACCCATACTTCCAACCTATTTTCCTTTCCATGCTCGAGTTTTAAGCGGACAGACACACCATATATTCCTCTACATTCCCTCTCACAAATATTCTTTTATAGTCCATTCTCTTCTCAAGATGAGATACTATCAATTTCTATAATGACCAATTCTTCAAACCTATTTTTGCTTCCATGCTCGAACGAGCGAACCATACGAACATTCCTCTACATTCCCACTCCCAAACAAATTTTGTCAAGTTTACTGTAGGCTTTAATTGAAGCTTTTCCTTAAATGGTTCTGCATCTGCACTTGTGAACTAACCCAGAACAGCCAAAGCTACACATAACTCGAAAGAATTGTTACACCAATTCTGCCGCACCTGGGACTTTGATTTACGTTACTGTAACATTAGGGTGGTCACAAGGAATATGGGGAAAAAAATTTCCGCTCAATCTTCCATGGTACCCCCCTAAAATTTGCCAATAGACTAGAAACTGTGATTATCAAAGTTTCAGCTCAACCTGAAAGTATTAACCCGTGCCTCATTGTGGTTAAAGTTAAGAAAAACAGCGATTTTCAGCAAAAAAATCGTAGTTTTTACGCTTTAAAATCGAAACTATTCGTCCTTGAAACCTGGTTCTTGTCTAATTTCATAGGACATTTTACTGATTTGAAGTTTGATACCATCCACTTTTTTGCTAAAACGGATAGAATGGTATTTAGCATTTTACAGGTAAGGTCGTAGTGGATATCCTCAAAATTGAATTTTTATGCCAAGCCCCTAAAAACATTACAATATTCAATTACATCTGCTTTCCAGATTTTGCTTTTGTATTTTTCATTTTATACATTAAAAAGGCTTTAGTTAGAGGTATTTTTAAAAATAAATCCAACAACATTCAAATTCAAAATGAAGGAATTAGGGGTAAAGAAGAGGAAGCAAGGAGTAAAAATGACAACAAATAGTGTTCAAATGTATTTTATTAATTATATAGTTGAATTATACATCATTATATTATTATTTTTTAAATATACAAATTAAGTGGTAATTACAAATTAAGGTGGTAATGTCTTAGATATTGTAGCTTTTGAAGAGTCCGGAAAAATTTGTCTACATTCAGATACTACTTGTAAAAGGAGCTACCGTTGTTCTTCGTCTTTCGTCAAAGAGGAATTAAAGTCTTTAATTAATTTCACTTCTCTCTCAGCACTATCATTAACAACCCTTAAACCGTTTTTTTTTAGCTTTTAAATAATATTGATTTTTACACCATATATCGGGATCAGTATTTAAAAAATCTGTATCGATTTCAAATCGCTTAAAAAATTTAGAATTCAATCAGAAACTAAATAATTAACTTCTCTGTCCAATAATTGAACAACTTGTGGGAGATTGAGTTTTGGTTTTACATCCCTATCATCACAATAATCTTCATCATTTTCAACTTCGGACCGTAATTTTTCAACCATGCTTGTTTTGGCATTTTTTCCCAAAGTATCATCGAAAAATGAAAATGCAACTTACTCCCAGTTAAGATACCACAGAATGTTTATTATTTTAGACAGGGCCTTGTCTGCAACTTCTTTATCAATTTTCCTGTATCTAACTAAAGATTTTAATAATTGTATCCATCAGGCGTGATGAATAGCACCAGGTACTCTAAAAGTAATGTCTTTTTTGAGGAAGACGCCCTAAATGAATCAAGCAAAGTTGGATGAATTCTTTATAATCATCCCTGGGTTGTCGGTTTTTTATTTGTTCAAAAATAAAACTTGAAATTTGGTCTGGATAACTTATTATATTTCTAATATTTTCATCTTCTATACCAGTTTGTATTTCTTCTTGTCTAGCTTAGACCACAAAGTCTGGAATTTTCGAAAAATATCTAGCTGAGGACCAGTAGATGTGCCTATTTTGCAATTAAAAACTGCTTTGTAAGCAACTTCTAAAACATGGTGGCGACATGCTAAATTCAGAAAGTTTTTCTCTAATAACTGCTCTAGATAACGCAGGTTCCCCTAAGTCGACCAGTATTTACTGCCGTTGTATCAAAACACAATGCCTGAATTTTCCCAACTGCCCCCCCTCCCCAACCTACCAATGCTCAACTGCTGATAATACAGCTTTTGCCTGAATTATCCTCGTACTATTTTCAAGGATTGGAACACCTATCAACTATTCTTCATCGCCACATGTAATCAAAATCGCTATCCGCTCCACATTTTCTTCACTCAACAAATCTGGAAGCAATTTCCCATCCCAGTGCACAACAGCTCCCTGTAAATCGGAATTTCTAAATCTATTTTTGATGAAATCAGTTGCGGAGTCGTATGGCACTTCTACCTAGAATTAAATTCTGTGGGTCATGACCTAATGTCTGAAAAATGTTAAATACCACTCACAAGTTGTATCTGAAGTACTTTAACAAGTTGTATCTGAATGTAGGCACATTTTTCAAGACTATCTAAAAGCTACAATATCGAAGACATTACCACCCTAATTTGTAATTACCACCTAATTTGTATATTTAAATAATAATAATGTAAAGATGTGTAATTCAACAGTATAATTAGTAAATACATTTGAACACTATTTGTAGTCATTTTTACTCTATGCTTCCTCTTCTTTACCCCTAATTTCTTCATTTTGAATTTGAATGTTGTTGGATTTATTTTTGAAAATACCTCTAACAAAATCCTTTCTAATGTACAAAATGAAAAATACAAAAGCAAAATGTGGAAAACAGATGTAATTTAATATTTAATGATTTTAGGGCTTTATAAACATTCACACTTTTGAGGATATCCACTACAATCTTACCTGAAAAATGCTAAATACCATTCTATCAGTTTTAGCAAAAAAAGTGGATGAGATCAAACTTCAAGTCAATAAAATTTCCTATGAAATAAGACAAGAACCAGGTTTTTAGGACGAATAGTTTCAATTTTAAAGTGTAAAAAACTACGATTTTCTGCTAAAAATCACTGTTTTTCTTAACTTTAACCTCAATGAGGCATAGGTTAATATTATCAGAAAGATCTAAAACTTTGCCAATCATATTTTCTAGCCCATTGACAACTTTTAGGGGGGTGCCCTAGTAGAAATTCGAAAATTGATATGTTGTGACTACCCTATTGTAACATGCATACTCTTTCAATTTGTACCACATAATTTGTACCACATAGTTCTGAATCTTTGCTTTGAAACTGAAGTTGAAATCGACAGTCGATTCGCAGAAATATATTCTATACGAAAACACGTCTGTGGTGGAACATCCCCATACAAACCAAACCAACTTCCCTCCTTCCTTCGCAAATGATAACAAATATAGCTGGTCTATCAAAAGTCTTCTTTCAGAGTGTAAATGAGTCTAATAGAAAGACGTATTGTGCCCTTTTAGTTCCTAATATCCCAGTATTTGGAAGCCTCTTCCCTCAGCTACCCCAAGAAAGAGTAAGATTAATAGCGTAATATGACCTTAACATCATATCAAGGAAATTCCTTGTGTATTCCCATTAGTCTGAGAAATGGGTGGCATTTCCAGATGTTTTACTACGCGCATTGATCAATGAGAACTCTTAGAGTTAACGAACATTTAATTGTGGTTTACTATTTTTGTTTTGTTTACCAAATGTATCGACAAGAGATAAGAGAAGATTGGATATTTTCAATAAAAAATCTTGGAGCCCGGTAGATTGAAATTCCTTTGGATAATGGGTTGTGTTGCTCTAGTACGACGTTGATCAAAAATTACCAATTACCTTTGGATAATAGACGACTCAATGACTTTGGATAATAAACGACTCAAGTTAAGACTAGTTTATTAAAATATCCTAGTTTCATTTTTTGGTGACACGTGGAAGTTTGGAGAGTGGGGTGCAAACTCAAGTATTGCCTTGTCATCTAACCGTGGTTCAAAGTTACGTGATCTGTACTCGGATCTTTCCCGTTGGGATGAATCCCGGACTGTCGACAATATCCCTTTGTGTTGCTCATGTACGACGTTAATTAAAATACTGCCTACTAACATAATTACCTAGTCATAATTCACAATGAATCTATCTGGTTGGTATTTTAATTAACGTCACATTGGAGCAACACAACTATGGGCGACGTTCCGGTACCAAACCCGAAAGAATATTTCTTTGTGGATCTTGGACTTTATCAAGTCTGTGGATGTTCAAAGGGGAGACTGAAAATGTGCCTTGCTAAACCAAGACACGTTTTCAGTCGTTACTTTTACAGCTGATCGATATTATTTCATGTTTTACTGCTGATAATAATTTTCTGCTGTTGATGAACCCCTGGGCATTATACATGACACTGGAGTCCAAATCTGGGAGGATTTTGTGGAAACATCCATCTGGATATGGTTGGGAAGTTTTGGAGCACCCTCTATACAGCCCCGACCTAGCACGCTCCGATTTTCATCTGTTTGGACCCATGAAGAAGTTCCTGGCCGGTAAGAAGTTTGACTCTGACGACGCACTCAAATGAACCGTGCGAAGGCGGTTCTTCTCGCAGCAGACGGAGTTCTATGAGACCGGGATTATCAAATTGATGTAACGTTGGGACAAATGCCTCAACACGCATGGAAATTGTGTGGAAAATTAATAAGTATGCAATACTTTCATTTCTGTTTCATATTGTCATTAATTGCTTTTTTTTTTATTATTTTTTTACATTATGTGCGTTACTTATTGATACACCCTCGTAAGTTTAATGTTTTTTTTTTTAATTTTAAAAAAGGTTTTTTTATTTTCTAGTTTTTATATAGAATTTAGTACAATTTAAACAGAGAGTCATATACTATCTTCACAATCCACATTCAAGATATATTTGTACCTAAAAAATTTAAATGAAGAGTGTATAGTCGCAAAAAGTTTTACAATTTGTGAATGGGCCTGCCTAACAACTCATTAAGAAGTTAGGCTGTAGATCGTAAGATTTTTTTTTATTTCCAATGGCAGGTAATAAGACAGACGTTAGTACACAAACAAAGAAGTCAATATCCCATCATTTGGCCTCTAGCGTTTCAATTGATCGGAAGGTTCCTGATTAGAATCCGGGTCATTGCATGGCTGTTGGTAATCGTATGGTGTAGAGGCAGCTGATGTACCATAAATCTGTCGTCGCTGAAAGTCCTCACGATGGCCTTGTGTGGGTAAAAGAATATCTCCTTTCGAGTTCGATCCCTGACCGGCACCTGTGGTATGAAATTAAGTGGTGTTGTCCTGGGATCTTTCCCTGAGCGGTTAATCCCGGACCTCAATCTAGGATCTTTCCTTTGGGGAATTTATCCGTGACACTCGTCAATAGCCCGGTGTGTTTTCCCAGTGTGACGTTAATTAAAGTACCTACCTGCTTACTGGACCGACATCAATAGCCCGTTCTGTAGCTCCAATTTTTATGTTATTTAAAAATTACCAACTGACCCCAATAGCCCGTTGAGTTGCTCCAGTGTGACGTTATTTAAAAATTAGCAATTGCCCCCAATAGCCCGTTGAGTTGCTCCAGCGTGACGTTATTTAAAAATTAGCAATTGCCCCCAATAGCCCGTTGAGTTGCTCCAGTGTGACGTTATTTAAAAATTAGCAATTGCCCCCAATAGCCCGTTGAGTTGCTCCAGCGTGACGTTATTTAAAAATTAGCAATTGCCCCCAATAGCCCGTTGAGTTGCTCCAGTGTGACGTTATTTAAAAATTAGCAATTGCCCCCAATAGTCCGTTGAGTTGCTCCAGTGTGACGTTATTTAAAAATTAGCAATTGCCCCCAATAGCCCGTTGAGTTGCTCCAGCGTGACGTTAATTAAAAATTACCAACTGCCTTCAATAGCCCGTTGAGTTACTCCAGTGTGACGTTAATTAAAAATTAGCAATTGCCCCCAATAGCCCGTTTTGTTGCTCCAGTGTGACGTTAATTAAAAATATCAAATACCCTGACCCTCACCAATAGTCCGTTGTGTTGCACCACCACGATGTTAATTAAAATACATCTAACCTTATCCCGACCAACGGGTATGCCGGTTAAGGTGTTCGCCTAAAGATTGGAAGGTTTCTGGTTCGAATCCGTGCCGAGCATGGATGTTTGTAAGCTTATGGTGTAGAGGCGTCTGGTGCATCTTAAATCTGTCGTGGTCGAACGTCCTCACGTTGGGTTGGAGTCGAAGATTGGAGAGTGGCGTGCCAGCTCAGGTGTTGCTTCGTCATGTGACCGTGATTCAAAATTACGAGGTGGATTCCTAGAATCTTTCCATTAAGGGATTGATCCCGGACCGTCGTCAATAGCTCGTTGTGTTGCTCAAGTACGACGTTAATTACAAATTATATTAGAGAGTGGGGTGTCAACGCAGGTGCCTCGTCATCTCATCGTGGTTCAAAATTACGAATCGTTTTCCTCGGTAATTTGTAATTAACATATACATATATCGTACTAGAGCAACACAACGTGCTATTTTTTTCTTAAGGCCTTGATCCCGGACCGTCGTTGATAGCCCGTTGTGTTGTTCGAGTACGACGTTAATTACAAATTACCAATTAGGACAATAGCAAAATGCTACATTACTCCCTTTAAATATGTTACAGAAACAAAACTTATAAGATTGCTGGCATTTACTCTACTGGCTCGTCAGCGGTATGTTGACATTCGAACAGAATTATGCGTTTGCCAGAGATCTCGTGCAATTCGTTTTGCTGGAAAATTTTGTTGTTTGGCAGGACACAGTTGTGATAGATATGAGACGTGAACCGTCCCCTTTCACCCAAGCTATGAGGCGGAAGGTGGACTTTATTAATATAGCTCTAGAAAACCATTGGCACATGACATGTCACGAGATCTTGTTTGGAAAAGTTATAAACGACTACAGCGACTTCATTCCTTGTGCAAGAAAAATAGTCGACAGCTTTCCGGATATGCCATATCAACCATTTCGCTTCTTAAACCTTTGTACTGGATTATCAATTCTGGGCCTTCACTTATGGTATCGAGAGGACCGAAATGGTCCATACTATGCAGTACTGGCTATACTTGATGCTACTTTAGAACTGATGGAGCTGGATTTTTATCCACATTTCATGTTTTTTTAAAAATGTGGAAAGGAATGACCTTTTATGAACGAAAGCGTATTTGAATCGTTCTTTGCATGATATGGAAGGTGATCCGTATTTTATTTCTTTAAGGTTTTGGGAATCCCTTTTATTTGTGTGACTACCTTTTAACATTCATTTTATTACGTACCAAATTAGAGTCTTACAAATTCATAATATTAAAAATATACCTTTTTTTTTTTAAATTTGATGCTTGTTAAGAATTATATTTAGTTAAAACTGTTCTAAAAAGAAGTAAATGGATGTTTCAGAAATATTTCTTCAGGAGAAAATGTTAATATTCAACATGTATATACTGTATAACCACGTTTTTAAGGTCACTAAAATAACACTGGAAGAATAGTTGTGTGTATGTTATACATTGATGTCTGTTCACTGTAGTGTAGAATATTTGTAATGTTTTAGATATTTCACTGTTTAACCATAAACTTTTATGTATTTTGAATTGTAAAATAAATAAGAATTACATCAATCTAACTACATATTAGACGTAAGAATAACAAACATTTACTACCTTTAGCGATTGCTTGCTCTTTGTTTACTTTTAAGTGATCAAAATGATTAATGTGTTTATGTACAAACAAGGATCAAGTTTAGCGATTTTTCTGCCTTTTGTGCTATGATTCCTTGGACAACTCCAACTAGTAATTCCTTAGGTCTTTGCACTTGAAGTTTTACGTTATCTAAATAACTTTAATTTTCAAGTTGTTGTTGTCGTGTGACCAGTGCAATAATTGAAAAAGGATGGGAGAGAGGCAGGGAGAACATAGTTAAATGGGTCCAAAAGCGTGGAGCTGTTTTCAAGTTTCAAACAATTATCAAACTGAAAAAAATTCTTAAATTGTTCTTTATTCGAGGTGCCTGGTTCTTTCAATATTTCAAGGATTCAAAAATTAAATTATTTGATCCTCTTGAATTTTAATCTTTTTCATTACAGAACAGTATTTATGTGACTTGTTTCCCAAGGCACTTCAATTTCTTAAGCATGGGCTCAGTACAGCCGGGGTTGGTGCACGTTAAATCTGACCGGGGTTTAAAATTACGTGATGTTGTCCTCGGACGTTAACTTGGAGAGTGCTGTGCCAGCTCAGGTGTTGCTTCGTCATCTGACCGTGGTTAGAAATTACGAGGTGTTGTCCAATGATCTTTCCCTTAAGGTATTGATTACGGACCGTCGTCAATAGTCCATTGTGTTGCTCCAGTAGGACATTAACTAATAATTACCAATTACCACGGACATTAACCTTGGGGGATTATTCCCGGACTGTCTTCAATAGCCCTTTATGTTGCTCCAGTATAATAGTTAAAAATACCTATATACCAACACCTTTAGGTATTTTATTAACGTCCCACTAGAGCAACACAAAAAAAATTATCTTAAAGAGGAAAGTAATGGTAATGGTAATTTTAGTTAACGTCGTACTAGAGCAACACAACGGGCTATTGACGACGGTCCGGGATCAGTCCCTTAAGGAAAGATCCGAGGACAACACCTCGTAATTTTGAACCACGGTCAGATGACGAAGCAACACCTGAACTGGCACCCCACTCTCCAAACTTCCACGCCAACCCAACGTGAGGACTTTCGCCACGACAGATTTAAGGTGCACCAGCCGCCTCTACACCATACGCTTACAAACATCCATGCCCGAACCAGGAACCTTCCGATCTAGAGGCTAACACCTTAACCACTATACCGGTTGGTCGGCTTAACCTTGGGGGATTAATCCCTGAATGTCGTCAATAGCCTTTTATGTTGCTCCAGTATGATAATTAAAAAATACATATATATACCAACACCTTTAGTTATTTTATTAACGTCCCACTAGAGCAACACAAAAAACTATCTAAATGAGGAAAGAAAGACCTTAGGAAAATTTTAAATAACTTTCGAGGGAAAAAAAAATTATTTGCAGTTGTAGAAGCAGTTACGGCCCACATTCGAACAGCTGCAGAAATTGCAATTTTCGGCAAACTCTCGGCCACGACAGATTTAAGGTGCACCAGCCGTCTGTACACCATACGCATGGCATGCAAACATACATTCACTGACCAGGATTTGCACCAGGTACTTTCCGGTCTAGAGTCTAACACCTTAACCACCAGACCAAGTAGTCGGCCTGCCTTAGAGGAATCCAGATATTAAATTGAACTTTCCTCATACTTTGACTTGGGTATTGATGTGTCTTCAGTAAATAACATTAACCATGCAATTAGAAAGTTACATTGGACATGTTTAACTTTATTTCGCTTACTATAAGTTTCCGTAGTTCTACCCGGGGATAACGATTATATTAAAAGGGTGATTGAAACTGTTATAAGTGCGTTAGGTAGGTTAGAAGTGCTTCACATGTAAGAGCCATTAGCGTAAAAGTAAAATCTTCGTTTGTTTCACTGAAGATCACTCGAACGGTATAACTTTGGTGAGATTTCAATTCTTGGTATTAATGTACAATATGGCTTCGCGCCAATTCTGCGATTCAAGAACATGTTTCCAATTAAATCAGTCACTAAAGTTTTGAATACGGCTAAAGATATAGCAAGCGCGATTATTTCTTGGCGTGATTCTGACATACTGGCCGATATCTAAATTCTTTCTTGGTGCGATCATGATACAACTGATATACCGGTCATGGTGTTTTTTCTAAAGGATAAATCATTTATCTAGATTTTATTCTTCTTATTTCTGCCGACCAACCGGCATAGTGGTTAAGGTGTTTGCCTATAGATCGGAAGGTTCCTGGTTCGAATCCGGGTCCGGGCGTGGATGTTTGTAAGTGTATGGTGTAGAGGCGGCTGGGGCACCTTAAATCTGTATTGGCCGAAAGTCCTCACGTTGGGTTGGTGTGGAAGTTTGGAGAGTGGGGTGCCAGCTCAGGTGTTGCTTCGTCATCTGACCGTGGTTCAAAATTACGAGGTGTTGTCCTCGAATCTTTCCCTTGAGGGTCTGATCCCGGACCGTCGTTAATAGCCCGTTGTGATGCTCTAGTACGACGTTAACTAAAATTACCATTACCATTACGTCTTCTAATTTGGTGCCGACCAACCGGTATAGTGGTTAATGTGTTAGCCTCTAGATCGAAAGGTTCCTGGTTCGAATCCAGTCCGGGTATGGATGTTTGTAAGTGTATGGCGTAGAGGCGGCTGGGGCACCTTAAATCTGTCGTAGCCGAAAGTCCTCACGTTGGGTTGGTGTGGAAGTTTGGAGAGTAGGGTTCCAGCTCAGGTGTTGCTTCGTCATCTGACCGTGGTTCAAAATTATGAGGTGGTGTCCTCGCATCTTTCCCTTAAGGTATTGATCCCGGGCCCTCTTCAATAACCCGTTGTGTTACTCTAGTACGACGTTAACTAAAATTACCATAACCATTACCATCTTCTAATTTGGTGAATCGAGGTATCCAGATTGGACCGGATAGATTCTCTCTGAGAAAGTTAACAATTTCGGCAAATATCAGTTCGGATTCTACAAAACACAATTACTAACGACTGATTGTAAAAAATGGTGTCAAACAAATTTCCATCTGTAAACCACAAAGATCTACAGAAATCCTTGCTGACGACAATGCTAAATTTAATTTATATTCCTCCGCTTCATAGCTCTTGAACATTAAAAACTAAGCATACACATAATTATTTATAAATCAAATCAAAACCACACTGCGAAGGAAAGCATTTAAGCGATGGAATACGAGAGTAGCTAACCTGTATAGCACTTTGACGCTAAGCTGATGACATTCGGTGACCGGACTATGTACTACTATTTAAAATTGAGTTCGATTAAAATCGATTCCAACACAATTGTTCTTCCGATCGGGCTATCGCGGCGAGTTGCTCGTTCACAAATAACTCACCATTGACAAATATAATCAGACTGCTTCAAAAACAAACAATCCTTCAATAGAATACGAGATAGAGTGAAATGTGCCCCCTATTTCCAGTAAGCTGGATACCTTTAGGGATTGTACCGTCTACTAGTATTTAAACCAGGCCTCGAAATGGATTTTTTTATTACAGGTGCACCTTGTGCAACCAAGTTTTTAAATTATGTGCACAGATTATATTTTAGGTGCACATGCAAAAAACCGTAATATATGAGCATTAATGTAATGTAAACTACTTTATTAGTTGGGTATGTTTAGATAGGTTAGTAGTAGATAGTAAATAAAAATATTTGAGCAATTTTTTTACCTGCGATATTATTACTCACAAATATTCAGTCATCATCAGACATTGATGGGCAATCAGAAACGTCTACGTTTTTGGCAGATCTTTTCCCATAAGGTTTAGTGTCCATCCTTCTGTTTGTATTTTTCTTCCATTGCAACACTCACGTTGGGTTGGCGTGGAAGTTTGGAGAGTGGGGTGCCTGCTCAGGTGTTGCTTCGTCATCTGACCGTGGTTCAAAATTACGAGGTGTTGTCCTCGAATCTTTCCCTTAAGGGACTGATTCCGGACCGTCGTCAATAGCCCGTTGTGTTGCTCTAGTACGACGTTAACTAAAATTACCAATTACCATTCCATTGCAACACAGCATTCTCTGGTTTGAAAGTATCTAAGGTCTCTTCGCTTAGATTAATATACATTAGATCAGCCAATGTCTATAAACCCGTTAAGGCCCGGCGATTTTGTTTTCGCATAGTGTGTATTTAGTAATTTTAATTACGTTCCTTTAGAGTGAGAGAGATCGATACTAATATATTTTGTTCAAACATAAAAATAACATAAAACAAGTTTCCCTCACCTTTTTTTTAACATTAGGTGCACGCGTGCACCAAGCTGGAAAAATTTAGGGGCACAATTTTATTTTCATGTACACAGTGCACCTGTGCACCCGGGTATTTCGAGCCCTGATTTAAACTGATGTTAGCCTGTTCCAATACTGGTGCAAGTGAGTAGTCTATAATCTATCTGACGTTATCGTGTAACTCAGCATTCTAAAGCATTAGGCTGGCAAATAAGTCCGTTCGGTTCTTTTGTGTTATAAAAAATACAATTTCCTCAACATAGAAAATACGTACTTATCAACTATGAATTTTGCATTCTTTTCTATGACTTCTTGCCATCATTCAAACTTCATGATGCCACGTTCATAAAACGCATGAGGTTTATGTTGAAAAACTGATTTATATGCTTTTTTACAGCGTTTGTCAACTTTATATAGTTCACATAATTCAATCAGGGCCTCTCTACAGAAGATATTTACTCTGCGCACCTTATTGTGTTTGATTTTCTGGTAGTCAATGGACTTATGGACCTTGTCTTACTTCGTCAGACACTGGTAGATTAGTAACAACAACAATACCGTTCAAAGAATTTGTAGAATAGGCAGAGTGAGGCAAAACGTCCCAGCCAAGTCTTTACAATTCCTGTCGTGTCGTTAAAGAAGTATGGGTATGGCATTATCATGGTGAAAGACGACTGCTTTACGATTCGCCGATTCTGGACGCTTTGAACGTATGTCTTCATCCATCTTTCTTAGATGGGAGAAGTATACGTCTGAGTTGAATGTCTTGCCTTATGGTAAGAGCTCATAAAAAATCATATCCTTGTAATCCCACTACATTGAGACTGTCTTGTGCAATCCCGCCTTCGAGGTTGATTGTGGTGGTTCGTTACTATTTCTCCATAATCTTCTACGAACGACGTTGTCAAAGACAATCAACTTTTTATCACCCGTAACCAGCTGATTTAAAAATGGGTATTCTCCCTGGCGTTTAAGGAGCTTTTCGCAGATGGAAATGCGAGTAGTTAAGTTGTGTTCGGCCAACTCGTGTGGCAAGCAATCATTGATGCGAGAAATGTATTCCAATTGATAAGAGGGTGTGTCAATAAGTAAAGCACATGTCAATATTTAAGTTGGAAAATAATTAGTCAACATGAATATATTTAGTAAAAAGGGAACTATAGGGTGCTACTGACTGGGCACAATGCAAGATCTCGTGATTCCACGTACCGGTACCGTTCGTAAGTCACCGGTAAAATGATGTTAGGGATTACATCGTCAACTGTGGTGGAGCAACGAACTGTGATAAGATTTCTTTTTGCAAAAGGAAAGAAAATTGGAGAGATCCATTCGTAGATGGTGTAAGTTTACGTAAAAGACTGTATTGGCCGTACAAATGTGGGAAGATAGTGTAAAATGTTTCAAGATGGACGAACGAGTTTGGTCGATGAAGTCCGATCTGGGAGGCCTAGTGTCTTCTTGTTCAATTGTTGATGAAATTGACAACGTCATACAAGAGATCCGTTGAATGAAATAAAAGAACGTTGCAACATTTCTTATGGATCTGCCTGGGACATTGTTCATGAGAAGCTTAGATACAGGAAAGATTGTTCTCGCTGGGTACCAAAACAACTGTCGGAACAACACACTGGATGCACAATGGCTTGCAGTCTGACACATTTGCAGTGATACCACGAGGAAGGTAATGAGTTTTGGGCGTGTATTGTCACGGGAGATGAAACATGGCTTTACACATGACACCGGAGTCAAAATATGCGAGCATGATGTGGAAACATCCATCGGAATACGGTTGGGAAGTTTTGGAGCACCTTCCATACAGCCCGGACCTGGCAACTTCCGATTTCCATCTGTTTGGACCCAAGAAGAAGTTCCTCGGCGGTCAGAAGTTTTACTCTGACGACGCACTCAAACGGGGGGCGTGTGAAGGTGGCTCTTCTCGTAGCCGACGGAGTTCTATGAGACCGGGATTTTCAAATTGATATAACGTTGAGGCAAATGCCTCAACATACATGGAAATTATGTGGAAAAGCAATAAAGGGGCAATACTTTCATTTCCTATTTCATACTGTCATTAATTTTTCTTTATTATTATTTTTTTTACATTATGTGCGTTACTTATTGAACGTACAAATGGATTCCACACTTGTGTGGGATATATCGAGTTATGTAGTAATCTCCGTACAGTTTTGGATGAATTGTTACCGACGGACGACCGGAGGGGGGCTCGTCGCTGAGTTCAAAATTCCCGGAACGGAACTTAGTGAACCACTTTTGACACATATATTCTGTTGAGACATCATCCCCATACACATTGCAAATATTTTTATGCATTTCTACAGCTTTTTGAACTTATTCGAAACAAAAAAAAATGTGGCGTTTATGGACGTTCATTTCTTCCATGTTAATAATCACGGAGCTGGCACAATAATATAAGTTACTCGCATACATATGCAAATTACATGCTATTGACGTCGCCGGTTACGTGATCTAGTTAGTTACGAATTTGCGCCGTGGAATAGAGATTGTGGATAGAAGATATTATGCTCCACAGAAAAACCGAACAAAGTTATTTGCCAAACCAATAAGACATTGTAAAACTTTTGTTCCTTTAGAGCTGAATTGTTCTGGTATGGAAGTATGCAATCAATAATTTTTGTTTGCGTTCGAAGTGGTGGACCTAGTCATGAAACTTTCCAAACCCAGATGGTGTCTTCCTCGTACTTAGTTCCGAAGTGGTAATCCGAGGCAACTTACAACTGAACGCAAATCGTACGTTGAGATATGGTGTCACGAAGCTAGCGATGTAAATCGAAGCGAATTTTTTAAATATTTTACAACTCATTAATATGCAAGAAGAGTTTATTTAGACATTGTATTTCACGATTGAAAGGTATACGAAGAGAGAATACACTGCACAAAATATTCTTTCATTTTGCATTTCGATGACCATCTCGAGAGGTTTACTAAATGAAAGAGGTCGGGTTTTTAATACGTACCATATGTTGTGATTGAAATGATATTTAATCTGACAACTATGATCTTGAGGAACGGAACTATTTAACATTCTCGGTGGTACATGAATCATAAATGAGATGCTATAAACCTAATATTACGCAGTGTTTTAATGGGCATTGTTTTTTACAGAATGGAGTTTACAGAAACTAACTTGAAAACTTTGACGGCCGTTTTTGTGTTCAACTCTTCGAAATTCTTAAATTTCCTTTCGGGAATTGTTCTAACTTTGGAATTGTAAACAAGACTGCCATTTAAATTATACTTAAAGTTTAACACACGTTGTTCATATTATAATTAACGAATATTTCGGTTTTACTGGAAAATCTGTACGGTAATTTTTCAAAAATTTGACTTCGAGAATGAATAATGGGAAGTCTTTGCTTAGTGTTGTGACATCCTTCTAGTTATAAGTGGAACTTGTTTTATTCCTTACTGGATGTATTTCTCTATTCTGTGTAGTAAAATTTTAACTATGTTTATGTTTACTTGACGGGGGTTGTCTCGTTTGATGCACCCTTGTAAAATATGGCCATGGAACCATGAAACTCAACTCAAGAGTGACGTTTTAATTATTGAACTAATTTGTATTTTTACCAGCCGTTTAATTCATGTTAGCTGTGTATTTGTTTTATTGTACAATTATTCAGAGCTTAATTGAAAATGTATTGATTATTCTGTGAGGAATTTGGCTAGTCAAAGACCTTGCATTTGGATATTAGAATCTTTCTCAGTGTAAATAAATAAAAATTAAATGTATTGCAGCATTATGAGTTTTCAAATTGTAGAAGTTATGAAAAATTATCCAATACCTGTGCACCGCCATTATTATTTCTAATATTATAATATTTCAAAGTTCGATTAAAGCAATACTTTATTCGTGCATTCCACAATAGTTTAAAATTTTGGTTTGGGAAAAATTCGAAATTTATTTATAGTTTCGGAAGTGTTTGAAAATCAAATACTGATCTGTTATTTTGGAGATCTTCGAAATACATTTTACTTTGAGAACCAATGAACACATTGAAAACACGCGTTTAATTGAAAACATCTAAAAACTGGCTTAATATGTTCAACAAATTAAAATTACATTGTCTTTGGTGAATAAATACATTTAATAAGCATATTGAATTTTGCTTCAAATTTTTAAAATATATCATGTATCATCACACATCACTATTCTTTGGCCGAAAATTCCCGAAACAGCTATCAGGATTATATTTGATAGTGGCGTAGTGCACTAGCAAAAACCATACAGAGGGTTTTTACTAGTGCACTACGTCCGTCCTTCATTGAACGGGACCGTCTGGATGGAAGAGTAACGGAACAACAACAGGTATGCAGCGAGTTCGAATCCAATCAAAGCCTCATGTACAAAGGGGATGGTGTACTATGAAATCTGTCGGTGGCAGAATGTGTAAGTGATGCGAGCAAATGTTCAACGTTATCGGTGGTAAGTGAATCATGAATAAGCTGCTACTATCTTTGATATTATGCATAGTGTTTGAATGTGCATTATTTTTATTACTGCATGTATCTTACAAAAACTAACTGGAAAACCTTTTCACGGCTGTTTGTATTTCTTTCATTCTCACGAATGCATAATTTCCGTTCGGGAATTGTTTTCACTTTGGAAATGTTACCAAGACATCATTGAAATTACTGTAAACTGCTTACAAATAATATTCATACTATAAATGAAGAATAATGAAAAATAAAATCGAAAATATTAATTTTCACGAGTGTGCGATAGTTTTTAAATTTGGATTTTTCAATGAATTTGGGAATGTTGTGACTCGGTGGTTTGCCAACCTGCTTGTGGAACGTTTGAATTAATCCGTAGTGTATTCCTCTGATCTGCAATTTGAAACTTTATGTGAATGTTCATTGCTCGTTTGCTGTCTGATTTGATGCAGATTTGCAAGATGTGGCAATCAGACAATAAAAACAGCATTTCGAGGTTATATATTTAATCCTTGAAATAATTTTCAATTTTAATAAACACTATTTTTTTATGTTTATGTTAGTGTAATGGTATTTGTCCAATTACTTTGTAAAAGTTTAAATGAATTGGTTTTTATTATTCTGACGCACAATATGCAAGTTAATCAGTCGAAAGTCCTTGCTTTTAGTGACTACAATTTTTCTTAATGAAACTAATTAGAAATTCTTTTAAATGCATTGTTTGTTATATTTAAGAGTATAATGTTTAAAACATTATCCAACATTTTTGCACCTCGTTTATTACATATGTTACATTAAAGTTCAAAGTTTAATAAAAATAATAATATTAATAATAATAATAATTTGAATCGTATGATAGGTATGGGGCAGAAGCACAGAAGTCGAAACAAATTTAAAGGTTCCACAAATTCCAATGGTAATGGTAATGGTATTTTTTAGTTAACGTCGTACTAGAGCAACAGAACGGGCTATTGAGGACGGTCCGGGATCAATCCCCTAATGGAAAGATCCGAGGACGCCACCACGTAATTTTGAACCGTGGTCAGATGACGAAACGTCCATATTAAAAAACCTAGTTTGAATACGTAATGGTAATGGTAATTTTAGTTAACGTCGTACTAGAGCAACACAACGGGCTATTGACGACGGTCCGGGATCGGTCCCTTAAGGGAAAGATCCGAGGACAACACCTCGTAATTTTGAACCACGGTCAGATGACGAAGCAACACCTGAGCTGGCACCCCACTCTCCAAACTTCCACGCCAACCCAACGTGAGGACTTTCGACCACGACAGATTTAAGGTGCACCAGCCGCCTCTACACCATACGTTTACAAACATCCATGCCCGAACCCGGATTCGAACCAGGAACCTTCCGATCTATAGGCTAACACCTTAACCACTATACCGGTTGGTCGGCCCTAGTTTGAATAGACTTAAAACTAATTATTATTTAACTTTGGAGAATATATATAGCAATATTTCAGTAAAAGTAAACAATTGATTAAATTAAATGCGTACAAAGTAATAGAATGAATAACCAGCTATGAGGATTTTTTGAAATTTTAAATCAGTCAGATGACGGGGTCAAAACCTGATCTAGTGTAGAACTCTCCAAACTTCTATTCCCGTAGTTCAAAATTACTTGGAATTGTAATCTGGTGTTTCACTTCCGATCTTATCCAAAGCCCTAGCCTATAAACCGCTGTCTTGCTCCAGTACCAAAATTAGTTAAAATATCTACCTACATCCGTCCAATCCTCGAAAGTCCTCACGTTGGGTTGGCGTGGAAGTTTGGAGAGTGGGGTGCCAGCTCAGGTGTTGCTTCGTCATCTGACCGTGGTTCAAAACTACGAGGTGTTGTCCTCGGATATTTCCCTTAAGGGACTGATCCCGGACCGTCGTCAATAGCCCGTTGTGTTGCTCTAGTACGACGTTAACTAAAAATTACCATTACCGTCCAATCCGGCTCTGCGAATAAAGGAACTGGATACGGAATCACATAAACAGCGTACTACATTGAAGGTGCCAGCTCAGGTGTTGTCTCGTCATGTGACCGTGGTTAAAAATTACGAAGTGTTGTCCTCGGATTTTCCCTTGAGGGTTTGATCACGGGCCGTCGTCAATAGCCCGTTGTGTTGCTCTAATATGACGTTAATTAATATACCTTACCTTGCCTCGTAGATAGTATCATTGAAGTACTGTATAGCCAGGGTTGCTGATTAAATACGAAACAAGTTTGTAGACTTGAACGCCTTGTTGAGTCGGTTCAAAACTCAGCATTCGAATATAAATATTCGGTCATTGTAAAGCTGGTATTCCCCTTGATCTGAATTATGGTATGGAAGTATACAATTGTACGTTTATGTTTACATTCGAATTGGTGGATGCAGTCATGAATCATTTCAAACCCAGCTATCGTCTACCTCGTCCTAGATTTGCACCTCAAGCTGTGAAACTTTTTACACCTGATCGCAAATCCTTAATTTGGAGCTGGTGTCACCGAGTCAGTGAAACTGGCAAACTTGTGTTGCAAATGTTAAATCGCTTAACAATACCGAAATAATAATACCGAAATAATAATTAATACCGAAAATAAGTTCAACGTGGTAGTTGGTTTCATAGTTAGCATGTACAGCGATTATAAATACAATGAAAGAAATTTCCTTGAAGTTTGCACTCTGATATCCATCTGGAGTGTTGTTAGAAAATAGAGACGAATATTCGTATGCACCGCATGCTGTGATACGGGCGATTTTTCAGTTGACGACTATAATCCTGAATAATGGAACCATTAACCAATCAAATTGGTGATCAGAGTGTGAATGTATCGGTACGTCCTCTGATATACAGGGTGGTCCCGAATTCATGGTACAAACTTTAATGGTAGGTACAGGACATTGTAACAATGATTTATTGCATAGGAATGTATAGTCGCAAGTGACGCGGTGAGGCGAAAACAGGGGAAATAACGGCCGAAAGGAAAAACAAAGATTTTATTGAAAGCGTTGTTGACAAGTGTCATGTTTACAGTAATTGTTCAAAATTGCGTCCACCAGTATCGATACATGCTTGACAGCGTCGGTGGAGCGATTGGCGTACACGTTCAAAGATGCCTGGTATTTCACGCACACCTGCAGCAGCTACAGATAAGCGAGCGACGAGATCCTCATCTGAGTCAACTGGAGTCTCATAAACAAGATGCTTTAGATGTCCCCATAAAAAGTAATCGAGGCTCGATAAATCGGGAGATCGGGGTGGCCAAGGGACTGGTCCACCACGCCCAATCCATCGAGTACCAAACGTGGCATTCAGGTAATTCCGTACATCAATGCTGAAGTGTGCTGGCGCCCCATCGTGCTGAAACCACATGCGGTTACGAATGGCGATCGGAACATCATGCAGCAGTTGTGGTAACACTTCTTTCAGAAAAATAAGATAGCTTCCGCCAGTGAGCCGCGTGGGTAGTAAGTATGGGCCAATCAAAAAGTCGTTCACAATACCAGCCCACACATTAATACTGAAACGATTAATACGAATACTGATTAATACAACCGATCACTCCATTTCTCTTTCCTTTTATTTCCCCTGTTTACGCCTCACCGCGTCACTTGCGACTATACATTCCTATACAATAAATCATTGTTACAATGTCCTGTACCTACCATTAAAGTTTGTACCATGAATTCGGGACCACCCTGTATTATGTCGAGGTTTACTGTGCATTGTTTTTAATTACGTGGAAATTAGATCAAGTCTGAATACTTTGAAATTAATATTTATTTCTTCGACTCCTCAAATTTAAATAGTTAATTTCAGGAATTTGAATACGGATCTTTCGACGTGTTATCAATGCCTCATGATAAAAAGTTCTAAGCGTTTTACATCTAATGTTCGTATTACATACGAGGAAATGTTTGTTTTAAAGGATAACTATGAGTGATTTTAAGTGCGATGGATTATTTTTAAAATGTGACTTCCAGAACCAATTTGTAGTAATTTTGAATTGTTTTGTCTATATAGTAAAATTTGTTTTAATTGTATATCGGTAGTACTTTGTTTTATTGTAAAGTATTTCAAATATTTAGAGCTGAGCCTTGACATCTTTATGTCATTTGGCCGCCTGGATAGTCTTACACTCGCAAATTCTTGTTTCTGGAGACTAGCCCTTTCAAATGGAAATGACTGCTAAATAAATGAAAATCAATGTATCTCGATTCATACTCAAGAATGTGGTGATAGTAAGATGATAGTGTAATTTTTAATATTCACTATAATTAAGGTGTACATACACACTAGAAGTTTTTGTTTTTAAGTTTATCTTTAAAAATCCAGTTTTTTCACAGTAGGTCATTGGTTTATGTTTAAAACTATTGTAGTGAGAAAAAAATAATATTTAATTAATTAGCAAATTAAGATATGAGCTAATTAGCATGTTTTTTGAACAGTAATATCTCAAATTCGAATTTTTGTCTAGAAAGACAATTCTAGTTGTAAATTATTTCCAATATTATTCTTCATGTTTGGACCTTCAATCAGGTTACTAGCGAGAAAAGTTTTTCTGTTACAACTTTTTCCGCCAAAGATGCATAAAAAAAAATCAAGATTTTTTTTTCTGGAAATTTAGAATTTAAAAATTTTTTAAAAATTTATTTCTTAACTAATAACACTATGTCTCAAAACATCCGTTGTATTACATAGATTATAATGATAAAAATAATTATAATGGATTAATTTATTGTTGAGTTATCACTTTGAACAAAACATCATATTGTAAAAACTTGTTTCTTCAGAAACCGAGTTTAAAGTTTTGGAAAGATGTCTGTTTAGGTTAAAGTACCTAATAAAATCCCTTGTAACTAGAAAACGATTTCAAATAGTTTCAAGTTCTTGGCATCGTTTGAAAGCTAAAAAAAATTAAGATTATTTTGAAGCAATAAAAAACATAGACTTTGTTTGCTTTTCACGATTTCTTGTGTATACATACACCTTAATTTCACAGTCTTGACGAGCAATAATTTATTCGTTTAAGTATCCAGCAGATGAGGGAACTAAACACTAAGTTAGAGGCTTGACAACTGACCTGCTTTTCATATTCGAATAATCCTTCAAGTTTTAAGGGGGTCCGACCTCTAAAACTTCGAAAAACATCCTTTTTGAGATTTTTACTGTTTATGAAAATATTAATTGTCTTTTAAACGGTACCTTATTTGTAGAAATCCGTTAATTGGAAGTATTTTTAAATATTTTAAAAGTAGATGCACTTACGAGGTGTTGTCCTAGGTAATGGTAATTTTAGTTAACGTCGTACTAGAGCAACACAACGGGCTATTGACGACGGTCCGGGATCAGTCCCTGAAGGGAAAGATCCGAGGCCAACACCTCGTAATTTTGATCACGAAGCAACACCTGAGCTGGCACCCCACTCTCCAAACTTCCACGCCAACCCAACGTGAGGACTTTCGGCCACGACAGATTTAAGGTGCACCAGCCGCCTCTACACCATATGCTTACAAACATCCATGCCCGGACCCGGATTCGAACCAGGAACCTTCCAATCTAGAGGCTAACACCTTAACCACTATACCAGTTGGTCAGCGTGTTATCCTAGGTAATGGTAATGGTAATTTTAGTTAACGTCTTACTAGAGCAACACAACGGGCTATTGACGACGGTCCGGGATCAGTCCCTTAAGTGAAAGATCCGAGGACAACACCTCGTAATTTTGAACCACGGTCAGATGACGAAGCAACACCTGAGCTGGCACCCCACTCTCCAAACTTCCACGCCAACCCAACGTGAGGACTTTCGGCCACGACAGATTTAAGGTGCACCAGCCGCTACTACACCATACGCTTACAAACATCCATGCCCGGACCCGGATTCGAACCAGGAACCTTCCGATCTAGAGGCTAATACCTTAACCACTATACCGGTTGGTCGGCGTGTTATCCTAGGATCTTTCCCTTAAGGGACTGATTACGGACCGTCGTCAATAGGCCGCTGTGTTGCTCTAGTACGACGTTAACTAAAATTACCAATTACCTCTCCGTTTAGGGATTGATCCCAGACCGTCGTCAATAGTCCGTTGTGTTGCTCTAGTACGACGTTAGTTAAAAATTACCAAAAATTACTAAATATCCAACTGTGTTTTCTTTGTCAATCAGATGATTATCAACATGTAACTTCTTATGCTGGTCCTGGCAATAAATTGATAGAATACAGAATATCACTAAATCTCATTTTAATTTCTACAGCCAATTTAACTCATTTTTTCTTTTCACGTTGGGTTGGCTTGGAAGTTTGGAGAGTGGGGTGCCAGCTCAGGTGTTGCTTCGTCATCTGACCGTGGTTCAAAATTACGAGGTGTTGTCCTCGAATCTTTCCCTTAAGGGACTGATTCCGGACCGTCGTCAATAGCCCGTTGTGTTGCTCTAGTACGACGTTAACTAAAATTACCATTACCATTACCATTACCATTACTTTGTAAATTTTCTCTATTAAATTATGCAAATCAGTTTTATGTTACACACACCTGATGACGTTGAGTTAAGCTGCTTTGGAGTAGGCACTCCGGAAGTGATTGTCCAGTCCAGTCCCACTAACTCTCATACCACATTGACGTTAAGCTGGTGACCTTCCGCGTTTTTATCGAACATTATTATTTAACCTCATATTTGTCGACTCAAATACAATACAAGTTTGTAGATTTGATATCCCTCTTGAGTCGGTGTAATACTTAGCATTCTAAGGTAACAATTGATACATTGTCAAGATTGTATGACCAGAATTGCTCTGTAATGGAAGTATACAACAAGGAGTTTATGTTTGCATTCGAGTTGGTGGACCTAGTCGTAGATCATTTCAAACCCACCTGGTGTCTAGATCGTCCTCGGTTTTCAAATCGACTTCTCAGATTACTTACACCTGATCGCAGGTCACTAGTACAGAGTTGGTGTCACAAAGTCAAGGAAAAAGGCAGACTCATGATGGAAATGTTAAATAATTTACATCCAATTGTCACAGAAAAGGATTTTAACTGGATAGTGGAAGTCGTAGTTGGAATGAGTAGGCATTCTGAGTATACGGAAGAAAATTTTCTAGAAGCATGCACTTTGTTGGCCATTTGGAGTGTTTCGATTAAAAATAAAGGTGAATTTCCTCACGCCCCATATTCTGCCATCGAGGCGATTTTCAAACTGACGACTGAGATCTTGCAGAATGGAACTTTTCAACATTCTCGGTGGTGAGTTGAATTTCCTTACGCACCATATTCTGCGATAGTGGCCATTTTTAAACTGACGACTGACATCTTGCAGAATGGAACTATTCACCATTCTCGGTTGTGAGTTGAATTTCCTTACGCACCATATTCTGCGATAGTGGCGATTTTTAAACTGACGACTGACATCTTGTAGAATGGAACTATTCACCATTCTCGGTTGTGAGTTGAATTTCCTTACGCACCATATTCTGCGATAGTGGCCATTTTTAAACTGACGACTGACATCTTTCAGAATGGAACTTTCCAACACTCTCGGTGGTGAGTTGAATTTCCTTACGCACCATATTTTGCGATAGTGGCGATACTTAAACTGACGACTAACATCTTGTAGAATGGAACTATTCAACATTTCAATAGTGAAATGTCAATTTCAACACGCACTAAGTATTTGATTGTCGTGATTTTTGTCTTCTAAAATTGTGAATAATAGAACAGTCTCGGTGGTGAAACAGAAATGTTTCGGTACAAGAAATAATATACGTAATGAATCAATGTGAATGCGTTTTAATTTACATTGAACGCACAACAAACAGGAAAACGTTCAAGACGCCTCTCTTCAACTTTTAAATTCAAAAATGTACTTTCAGAAATTGTTTTCAAATTTGGAGTTAGAAACAAGGTCACTTTTTAAATGGTTCTAAACTTTTTAAACTTAATTTTAAAATGATTAACAACGAATGTTTTTAATTTTATGGAAAAAATATGTATGATTGTATGTGCGATGGAGTATTTTCGTAATTTGACTTAAAGAATGAATTTCTTGCATTTCTGAAATATATTAATAAATTATGATTTTTCCTCCAATTTTGTACTGTACTTAGTTTTTGCTGTAAAATTACTTGAAATCCAAAACTGAAAAGAAATTTGTTGTATAAGCTTTAGTGTTATACGGTCGCAAGTCCTTGCTTTTACTGGCTGTTTTTTAAATAACTAATTTAAATTACTACTATTGTATATAAATTAATTTTCAGACTAGAATGTTTGAAAAATCATTCAATTTTTATACACTTTTTATAATGTGTGTGTGTTATTTAATGTTAGATCAACATAAGAAATCAAGGTTCTAAGCAATAATTTACTTGTATGATAGGGGTATTTAGATGCTCAGAAATAAATACAAGCTTCTAGACTTGAATATTGACCAGTTTGAAATTCTTACTATACCTTCTCATTTCAAATTTTAATCTCTGGTCAATGTATCTTTAATTAAAAATTGAGTGATAAGTTTTTGAAATCTTTAAATTATACTTTTTACAACAATATTAAATAGATAATTTTGAGATCGCGGGCTTAAGCATTCTTTTTTGGTTATCTGAAAGAAATTGAAATTACATTCTTGATAGCTATATTTTATATAGATATTTATACATATTATAATTGTTTAAATGTAAGGTAGCAGTTTTGCTTAGAATATATAAGTACAACTTTCTTTTGCAGACTACTAAATGGTTAGCGAGTTTTGTTGGCTTCCTTGTGGGGCAGGTAAAGGAAATCCCAATTTTTGATGATTGTGGCAACCTCGTGATTATATGAATCTCGATAATTCTGACCAATTACATTTTAATGTGCCTAAACTACTCAAATTTGCTAGAATAAATGTGATATTTTATAACATCCATATTAAAAAGTCTAGTTCCGTTAGACTTGGGTCACGTTCACGTGGGGCGTTTAAACGCGCGTGTGGCGAGGATTTCAGGGTCCCGTCGTTAAATTATAATTATTTATTCCTCTAATTCAAGTATTTTGAACTTGACGTGAGGACTTTCGGCCACGACCAGTGCAAGGTGCACCATCCTCCTCTAACACCATATGCTTACAAACATCCATGCCCGGACCCTGATTCGAACCAGGAACCTTCCGATCTAGAGGCTAACACCTTAATCACTACACCAGTTTGTCGGCAACGTCAGACTGGAGTAACTATGGGATATTGAACATAATGTGGGATCAATCTCGAAGAGAAATATCCGAAGACACCACAAATTTTATAACATTATCATATGACGAGGTCTAAATTAGAGCTTGTTTCCACTCTCCAAAATTACATTCCTGTATTTCAAAATTACTTGGTCTTGTTATCTGGTCTTTCCTTCGGGTATGGCCGACCAACCGGTATAGTGGTTAAGGTGTTAGCCTCTAGATCGGAAAGTTTCTAGTTTGAATCAGAGTCCTCACGTTGGGTTGGTGTGGTAGTTTGGAGAGTGGGGTGCCAGCTCAGATGTTGCTTCGTCATCTGACCGTGGTTCAAAATTACGAGGTGTTGTCCTCGAATCTTTCTCTTAAGGGACTGATTCCGGACCGTCGTCAATAGCCCGTTGTGTTGCTCTAGTACGACGTTAACTAAAATTACCATTACCTAGCAGACCAACCGGTATAGTGGTTAAGGTGTTAACCTCTAGAACGGAAGGTTCCTGGTTCGAATCCGGGTCCGGGAATGGATGTTTCTAAGCGTATGGTGTAGAGGCGGCTGGTGAAGCTTAAATCTGTCGTGGCCGAAAGTCCTCACGTTGGGTTGGCGTGGAAGTTTGGAGAGTGGGTATGCCAGCTCAGGTGTTGCCTCGTCATCTGACCGTGGTTCAAAATTACGAGGTGTTGTCCTAGGATCTTTCCCTTAAGGGACTGATCCCGGACCGTCGTCAGTAACCCGTTGTGTTGCTCTAGTACGACGTTAACTAAAATTACCATCATCATAAAATAAATAATTTAATATTACACGTCGAACTAAAACACACAACGGTCTATTGACGACGGTCCGGGATTAATACTTTAAGGGAAAAATCAGAGGCCGACACGTAATTTTTAACCATGGTCAGATGACGCTTCCTGGTCACCCTACTATCCAAACTTCCCAACCATCCCAACGACTTTCGTCCACGACAATTTTAAGGTGCTCCAGCCGCTTCTACACCATACGCTTACAAATAGCCATGCACTGACCCGGATTCGATCCAGGAACCTTCCGATCTAGAAGCTAACTCACATTAACAATCACACCGGTTGGTCGCTTTAATTATCTAAATAGCAATATAACGTCTTACTGGAGTGAGTATGGGATATTGAACATAGAGTGGGATCAATCTCGAAAAGTAATATCCGAGGACACCACAAATTTTAAAACATCATCAGATGACGAGGTCTAAATTAGAACTTGTTTCCACTCTCCAAATTTACATTCCTGTATTTCAAAATTACTTGGTCTTTCCTTCGGGTATGATAGTCCCCTGTGTTTCTCCCCAGTTGGATATTAATTAAAAATAACAATAAATTTCAGGTCTGATCCCGGAATGTCGCATGTAGACCGTTGTGTTGCTGTAGAGCAACGCTAATCAAAATACTTACTCTGGCAATATGCTGAAAAAATAAGAGATTGCATAAGCAGCATACCAGGGATTGATCCCGGACCGTCGTCAATAGCCCGTTGTGTTGGTCTAGTACGACGTTAACTAAAATTACCATTACCAAGCAGCATACCACATTGACGCTAAGCAATTGATTTCTGTAGATGGCATCATTGTACTACTGGATACCCAAGCTTTTGCCGATCCTATACAATACAAGTTTATAGACTTTAACCACGTGTCGAGTCGGTTCAAAACTCAGTATACGAATATAAATATTCGGTCATTGTAAAACTGGTTCTCCCCTTGATCTGAACTGTGGTATGGAAGTATACGATGGTACGTTTATGTTTGCATTCGAATTGGTGGATACAGTCATGAATCACTTCAAACCCAGCTTTCGTCTACCTCGTCCTCGGTTTGCACCTCGAGTTGTGACCCTGTTTACACCTGATCGCAAATCAATTGTTTTGAGCTGGTGTTACAAAATCAGTAAAACCGGTAGACATGTGATGGTTTTGTTAAATAACTCAATAGACATAAATAACGAAAAAAAATTCGAAAAGGTATGTGTTTACATAATTCGTATATATAGGGATTTTGAATACTGTGAAACAAATTTTCTTGAAATTTGCACATTGATATCCATTTGGAGTGCGCTGTTAAAAAATAGAGATGAATATCCTTATGCACCGTATGCTGCTATAAAGGTGATTTTGCTATTGTTGAAACTAATCCTGAAAAGTGGAACCATTGAAAACTCAAATTGGTGATTAAAGTGTGAATGTTTTGAAACGTTCCGACTCAATGTATCAAGGTGTATTGTAAATTGTTTTAACTATAGAGAGCAACAAGCCTGAAAACTTTGAAATTCATCTTTATTTCTTCGACTTCAAAAATTGAAAATGTTAATTTCAGGAATTTGAGTATGGATCTTTCGATTTGTTTATCAATGTCCCCTGTTAAAAAGCTCTCCACGTTTTACACATGTTTGTATTATGAATGACAAGATCTTTCAATTTTAAAGAATAACTATGAATTATTTCAAGTGCGATGGATTATTTTTTGAATGTGACTTCAAGAACGAATTTGTAGTATTCTTGAAATATTTTATTTAATAAAATCTGTTTTAACACTGTACTCGTAGAACTTTATTTTATTGTAAAATGATATCAAGCATTTGGAGATGAGCAATAAATCTTCATTTTATCAGTTGATCGTCTGTTTAGTCGTACAATCGCTAGTCCTTTATTTTAATGACTAGCTATTTTGAATGTAAGTACATGCTAAATACGTAAAAAGTATCCAGAAGATCAGGGAACTAAACAAGTTCAAGGCTTGACAACTAACCTGAGGAGTTTCATATTCTTCGCGAACTCAAAAATTGTTAGTCATTTTAGCTATTGAAGTATTTTTTAAAAAATCGGCCGACCAACCGCTATAGTATTTAAGGTGTTAGCCTCTTGATATGAAGGTTCCGGGTCCGGATGTTTGTAAGTGTATGCTGCAGAGGCCGCTGGTACACCTTAAATCTGTCGTTGCCGAAAGTCCTCGCTTTGGGTTGGAGTGGAAGTTTGGAGAATGGGGTGCCAGCTCGGTTGTTGCTTCGTCATCTGACCGTGGTTCAAAATTATGAGGTATCCTCGGATATTTCTCTCAAGGGACTGATCCCAGAACGTCGTCAATAGCCCGTTGTGTTTCTCTACTACGATGTTAACTAAAATTATCATTACCATCAAAAAATCGAAGCGTTTTCAATAGCCCGGTAATTTACTACTGTACAGAGTTTAAAAATACTTATGTAACTTCACTATCTACCAACATCTGAGGTAGATATAGCAGGTATTTCGAACAATATAATGGGATTGACTACGGTCTGAGATCAATCCCTTAAGGCAGTGGTTCCCAAAGTGTGGTACGCGTACCCCCAGGGGTACGGGAAGAGTTTGGTGGGGGTACGCGTTGTACCGGAGTTTGGTGGACTGATTATCTGATATTTCTCAAAGTCGTTATTATGCATTGTAAGTCGATGAGTCCACTGATATTGCGAATTTTGCAAATCTTATGGCGTTTGCTAGATACGAAAAAAATCAAGAATTTCATGACGACTTTTTATTTTGCCAGCCGTTATTAGGTCACACAACAGGAGAAGATATCTTTAATGTTATGAAAAATTTTATGCAAGAGAACAAAATTGATTGGAATAGATGTGTTCTAATAAGCACAGATGGAGCAAAATGTATGGTCGAAATTAATAAAGGACTCGTTGCAAGAATTCAAAATGTTGCCGCAAATGTCATATTCACACATTGTTGCATACCTGAGAAGCTTTGGCAACACGTAAGATGCTCGCTGATCTACATAAAGTTCTGGATGAAAGCTTGAAAATTGTTAACTAGATTAAAAACCCTCCTTTGAATGCACGACTTTTTTCGCAAATATGCGAAAAAATGGGAAGTAGTCTTACCCAGCTTCTTTATCATACCGATGTTCGTTGGCTATCTCGAGGAGAAAATTATAAATCGATTGTTTGAACTTAGACATGAACTTCAATGTTTTCTTAGTGATAGATTTGAGTTGAGAAATTGTTTACATGACTGAAATGGCTTTGTAAACTAGCATGCTTAGCACATATATTCTCTGTTTTAAATTGTCTCAACTTATCGTTACAAGGTAAAGAAATTTCATTGTTTCAAGTTCAAGATAACGTGAACGCTGCCATCGCAAAACTAAAGTTATGGCAAAAGAGAGAGGGTAATGTAGAAGTAGACTCGTTTCCCTCTCTTCATGAGTTTATAACACGTTCGACTACTAAAATTGATGCTGATACTCTAAAATGCACACAGAATTTGGAGAGTTTGCAAGTGGGCTTGAAAACTATTTCCTTGATTTAACCAAAAATATTGAATGGATAATATATCCGTTTAACATTAACACAACATCCATGCCAGAAGATTTGTCGCATGCTGAAGAAGAGTAATTGTTGGAATTGGCTTCAGACGGATTCTTGAAAAATAAACATAAGGAGAGTGCTTTAACATCATTCTGGTTACAAATGCAACTTGTGTATCCGGTTTTAACAGAAAAAGTTCTAAAATTCAGCTTGCCTTTTCCAACTTCATATTTATGTGAAGTTGCTTTTTCAGTATGTGTAGACATTAAGTCGAAAAAAAAGGAACAGGCTATTGGACGTGGAACCACATCTCAGATTAAAATTAACAACCAGGGAACCAAATTATGACGATCTGTTATCTTAGCACAAACAATTTTATCTTTCTCGTTGATCCAAATAAACGTTATTTATAATATAAATTTAATTTATATTTTATTGTGAATAATTTTATTTATCTTTTCTTATTAGTTTGTGTGTCACAAAAATGGAAAAAAAATTTTTTGATTGTTATTAAATATATTCATTTTTTGACGAGGGGTACTCAGCGTTACGAAAATTATACAAGGGGTACACATATGTCAAAAGTTTAGGAAACACTGCCTTAAGGGAACGATTCGAAGACAACACGTAATTTTAAACCACGGTCAGATATCGAGACACCTGAACTGGCACCCTACTCTCCGAACTTCCGCACCAACCCAACGTAAGGTAATGGTAATTTTAGGTAACGTCGTACTAGAGCAAGACAACGGGCCATTGACGACGGTCCGGGATCAGTCCCTTAAGGGAAAGATTCTAGGACAACCCCTCGTAATTTTGAACCACGGTCAGATGATGAAGCAACACCTGAGCTGGCATCCCACTCTCCAAACTTCCACGCCAACCCAACGTGAGGCTTTCGTAATTGGTAATTGGTAATTTTTAGTTAACGTCGTACTAGAGCAACACAACGGGCTATTGACGACGGTCCGGGATCAGTCCCTTAAGGGAAAGATCCGAGGACAATACCTCGTAATTTTGAACCACGGTCAGATGACGAAGCAACACCTGAGCTGACACCCCACTCTCCAAACTTCCACGCCAACCCAACGTGAGGACTTTCGACCACGACAGATTTAAGGTGCACCAGCCGCCTCTACACCATACGTTTACAAACATCCATGCCCGGACCCGGATTCGAACCAGGAACCAAACATCCATGCCCGGACCCGGATTCGAACCAGGAACCTTCCGATCTAGAGGCTAACACCTTAACCACTATACCGGTTGGTCGTACCTTACCTTGGATATTTCCCTTAGCCCATTGTGTTTCTCTAGCACGACGTTAATTAAAAATTACCAAATAATCTTTTTGGTGCATATTTGGGATTGATACAGGGATGTTCCTGACTAACGTAAGTTAAAATAAATACCTGTTTGGCGCAATATCGCTAATAGGGTCCTTGCACCATTAAAAGCATCAGCTCTATACAAATTATAGCCAATAACCCATATTTGTTCAATTTCTTCAAACAAAGAAACATGACGGAATAGCTTTAAGAACAAACCTCTTCACGCTAGCCTAGAGCCGCGGTAGCTCAGTCAGTAGAGCGTCGGGCTCGCATCAGAAGGGTTGTGGGTTCTGTCCTCGGCGGAGCCTGCAATTCTGATGATTGTGAGATCGACTCTTCGACCTGGCTAAATACCGTCGTGTTCACTAATGGTGACTGGGGCACGTTAAATAGGTCGTGGTCACAAAGTCCCCCATGTTCCCATACCAAATCAATACTTCTGGGGGTATCTGATCAGAGGGTTATCGGCCTCTGATTGGTATCTAAAATTACGATATGTGTGAGTGAATGGATGTATGAAAGGGACCTTCCTGTAAAACGGATGTGTCAAGTATGCCGAGCAAAGTCGGACTTCCTCCCAATGGGGCTCAATAACATGGAAGGCGCACCCCCTCGCCTCTTGCCGTCTTCGACGGGCCTGGCACTCCTCTGGTCTGCCAGTGTAGGCATTAGAAACAACAACAACAACAACAACGCTAGTTTATCATTGACAGCCTGTTTTCAAGAACCACTACAGGTGTTAGCCTCTGGATCCGAAGGTTCCTGGTACGAATACGGGAAGGGATGTTTGTAAGCGTATGGTGTAGAAGCCGGCTGGTGCACCTGAAATCTGTCGTGGCCGAAATTCCTCACGTTGGGTTGGGGTGGAAGATTGGAGAGTGGGGTGACAGCTCAGGTGTTGCTTCGTCATCTGATCGGGGTTCAAAATTACGTTATCCTCGGATTTTCCCTTAAGGGATTGATCCCGGGCCGTCGTCAATAGCCCGTTGTGTTGCTCTTGTACTACGTTAATTACCAATTACCAAGAACCATATCTGTTGTGGACCAATTTTATCCATGCAGGAATGAGAACTGTTATTGATTCTAGCTATGTATTTGCAAGTGGGGGTTCATTCTGTGATGAACATTTTTTAAGCCGGTTTGTACAAACGAGATGCATACAACATACCATGTACTATAAGAATCTTCAATTGTCAACACTAAAGTAATCACGACGTTTGTGTTCAGGATGGGTACATTATTATGGCATATCTATTACACGCTGTTTTTACCAAAACTTTCGGACTATTCATCATTTGGTATGTTCATAAAATACATTTATGAATTTCATGCCCAGGTTCCCTGCTAAGAATTGAAGTTCATACACACATGTGCACTCACATAGCGCTGTTGTCTGTTTTTGCTAAAGGTGGCTGTGGATTAACCAAAGTTCCTATATGTGCTATACATTATATCCAGGCTATCTGTCGAGCGATTAATATCGAAGAGAGGCTGAAAAACTACATTGATGAATCGAAAACTAAACAAGATGCTAACGTTCACGGAAACTTCTTCCTTTGACATTAGTAAAAAACTTTTTTAAGGTGAGACCCATTGATTTGAAATTTTATTGCTGAAATTTCTTGTGTTAATTCTATTTTAAATGAGCTTATATACACAGGTGGATAAGGTGTTAGCTTTTATATCGGAAGGTTACTGGTTGGAATCCGGGTATGTGCATGGATGTTTGTAAGCATATGTTGTAAAGGTAGCAGGTGCAAATTAAATCTGTCGTTGCCAAAAGTCCTCACGTTGGGTTGGTGTGGAAGTTTGGAAAGTGATTTGCAAGCTCAGGTGTTGCCTCGTCATATGAATGCGGTTCAAAATTACGTGGTGTTGTCCTCGAATTTTTCCCTTACGGAATTGATCCCGGAACGTCGTCAATAACATCATACTAGAGCAACATAACCGACTAATTAAAAATTACCAGCTTACACGATTATCGTTTGGATCCAGTTAGGAATTCCCAACTCTCCTGTCACTAATCCGTTACTCACTGTAGTCTACATCGAAACTTGGTCTACCGTGACACCCAAAAGAATTTATTGGTTCGATCTAAAGTTAATTAATACTTTTCAATGTTTGTGATCCATTAATTACAGATAAGCATCCTTTTTATGAATTTAAATATTGTTTCGAAACTGATATAAGTAATTGTACGAAAAATTGCAATCTCAAATTTAATGATTTTGTATGTATTAGTTGAAATTCGAAGAATGAATTAATTAAAATTGTGTATCCACTGTCTTGTATAATATACGCATTACTAAGATCAAAGAAAATAAAAGGTAATGGTAATTTTTAGTTAACGTCGTACTAGAGCAACACAACGGGCTATGAAAATAAAAGGACATTAATGTTCTAAAATTATATTTACAAGGTCACTGTTCACACACATAACTAACAGAATCATCGACTTCAAGTGATGATGGATTGTGTTGCTCTAGTACGACGTTAATTAAAATATCTACTGAACGAGCTTAACACCACTACAAAAATTAACTTACGATGTTACCCAACTCTATGAGATGAAGGAAAAATGTTCACATCAGTTTTGTTTATTTTTATGTCAGAGCAGGCCGCGAATTAGATTTTTTAATACAAAAGCACCTTGTGCACCTAAGTTTTTAAATTAGGTGCACTGATTATATTTTAGGTGCATATTTAAAAAAAAGTAATATAAGAGCATTCATGCAATGTAAACTACTTTATTAGTTGGGTATATTTGGTTATGATACAAGTAGATAGTAAATAAAAATATTTAAATTTTTTTTTTATCTGCGAAATTATTACTTACAAGTATTCAGCCATCATCAGACAATGGTGGGCAATCAGAAACGTCTATGTTTTTGGCTGGGCTTTACCCATAAGGTTTAGTGTCCATCCTTCTTTTTGCATTTTTCCTTCATTGCAACATAGCATTTTCTGGATTAAAGTTTTCGCATACTGTGTATTTAGGAATTTTAATTACGTTCCCTTAGAGCGAGAGAGGTCGATACTAATATTTTGTTCAGACATCAAAATAACATAAAATATGTTTCCCCACTTTTTTTAACGATAGGTGCACAATTTTATTTTCAGGTGCACAGTGCACCCGGGTATTTCGAGCCCTGGCCTAGAGACCATACAAAGTCCATTAGTGTTGAACTGTTGATAATTCAAAATACTTGCTATATCAAACACATTAACTTTAATGCATGGAGTATAAAACGTACACGACAGTTTAGAATAAATTTAATAATCGAAATTTTGTATTTGTTTGTATCGGTACGTCCATTTACTTCCAATAATTTACAGTTATCAGCTTAGAAAATAATCAAAAAAGTTATAATCATCAGATAAGTTCTAACTAGATAACTCGTTTATCAAGAACTGGCCAATTTGGCAGATATCTAGTCACACGATAAAGGCGAATTGTTTTAAGACTGGATCAAGATAAGGTCAGGCTTTCCCTTTACGAGATATCTCGACCGTTAAGATTTGATCAGTTTTGCTCTCTCTCTATCAACAGGGTGGTCCCGAATTCATGGTACAAACTTTAATGGTAGGTACAGGACATTGTAACAATGATTTATTGTATAGGAATGTATAGTCGCAAGTGACGCGGTGAGGCGTAAACAGGGGAAATAAAAGGAAAGAGAAATGGAGTGATCGGTTGTATTAATCAGTATTCGTATTAATCGTTTCAGTATTAATGTGTGGGCTGGTATTGTGAACGACTTTTTGATTGGCCCATACTTACTACCCACGCGGCTCACTGGCGGAAGCTATCTTATTTTTCTGAAAGAAGTGTTACCACAACTGCTGCATGATGTTCCGATCGCCATTCGTAACCGCATGTGGTTTCAGCACGATGGGGCGCCAGCACACTTCAGCATTGATGTACGGAATTACCTGAATGCCACGTTTGGTACTCGATGGATTGGGCGTGGTGGACCAGTCCCTTGGCCACCCCGATCTCCCGATTTATCGAGCCTCGATTACTTTTTATGGGGACATCTAAAGCATCTTGTTTATGAGACTCCAGTTGACTCAGATGAGGATCTCGTCGCTCGCTTATCTGTAGCTGCTGCAGGTGTGCGTGAAATACCAGGCATCTTTGAACGTGTACGCCAATCGCTCCACCGACGCTGTCAAGCATGTATCGATACTGGTGGACGCAATTTTGAACAATTACTGTAAACATGACACTTGTCAACAACGCTTTCAATAAAATCTTTGTTTTTCCTTTCGGCCGTTATTTCCCCTGTTTTCGCCTCACCGCGTCACTTGCGACTATACATTCCTATACAATAAATCATTGTTACAATGTCCTGTACCTACCATTAAAGTTTGTACCATGAATTCGGGACCACCCTGTATACATATATAAATGATATGGTACCCGTCTTCCCAAGTGACCATTTGAAGGGTTAATTGGATTGCTTGGACCATTAACAATTTTCAAATCCTTTTCGCAGTTAAAACATTTTCTTAGAAGCAAGTGAAACTAAAATTTAATAATTGATCAAAATATCTGAAAACACTTAAGAAACGCATTTATTACTCTAGGCTGCTTATGTGGATTTTGAAGTCTTCTGTTCCATTTAGTTCAAAGTTGGAAATTGTCACTAACTTGATTAATGAAAATATAGTACAAGTTGCGTTTTCAGGAATCCAAAATTGAATTTTTGATAAGGTCAAGCGGTATCAATTATATTAAATGCAACAATATGAGACAGAATGCTAACAATAATCACATTAGATTAAAACCTTGCACAGTGCATGTAGAAAAATACAATAGATTTTTGAATTAAATTTTTAACCTTATCACATAAAGCTACTCAAATATATACAGGATTGATTACAATTAAAAACTGATAATTCGTTTTTATAGGACGGAAGTAATTATTAGTTGAAGAAATGTTATTGATTTAATAATTTAATGTAGTTCTTTTTTTTTTAATTTCGGAGCCTGCAAGTTTACTTGTTATTTGTCTGGAAACGTTTGCTTGCAGGTTCTCGTTAGTTCTAATTTTCAATCTTCAATCTGTTCAAAAAATGCTTTACCTTAAAAACTTCTAAGCATCCTGACACTTTAGTAACAGTAATGAGGTAAATATATAGAAAATGATTTCTACAAACCAAGTAATTTGAAATTAACTTTTTATATATCTTCAAAGTAACATTAACAAATGGTTTAGTTTAGCAGAAGCAGTTTAGCAGAACTTAAGAGCAGTTTTTCAAATGTAGTATTAAAACCAATTACATACTTATAATAAAAAATGTAAAAAACATATCTATATGCATCAATTTTTTTTTTATTTAGAATAAATATGCCTTCTACATTTGATAAAGTTCACAATTTTTTCTCATTACAACTTTTAAAACATATCAACTCAAATTCCTCAAGTAAATAAATCCAAGAAAGTTTTTTAGTTATTGAATAAAAATAATTTTTTAGAATGTTAAATAGTTTAATGCAATTTCGTTGACATTAAGCGGAACAAATTAATTTTAAGCCAGTAGATATTCATGCTATATTATCGAACTTTGAAAGATGGTTAGTCAATATACAGTTGAACTTTTACTGGAGAATGAAAATTGGAGAAAGGTCACTTCCGTTGACGAGACACCCAGATATTATGGAAATGGCACCACAAAACAGCATACACGATATACAGAAAAACATGAACTACATGTTATTACTGCTGCTATTGAAAGATTCGTAAATTTCCGGATTAAAAGTTATATTCACTGATTTGCCGCAGTATTCATTTGATGCGATATTTTGGTAACGTGTTTATTACTTTGTGGTAAGCAGCATTCTACCGGTGAAGTTCGGATCAGTAACGATCAAAGTACGAACATTCGGTCTCGAAGCTCAATTTAAAACTAAACAAAAAATATATCTATTTTGGTTGGATGATATGACGGAACCTCAATTTGATAATCAAGTTTCTACAGGAAATATTTCAAGACCAGCTTCCATCAACTTGTTCAGCTTCAATTTAACGGCAGCTATTCTGTGTTAATCAGAGCACCTTTAAACAAATACTATTAATTTAACTTTAATGTTAACGTTATAAAAAGTATATTTTCTGCATCTAAAAATCAGCACTAAATTAACTTTGATTTGGTTAACTAGCCATAATGGATAAAATGCAATTCTTCTACATGCAACATTTGGCAACCTCAACTCAAAGCAACCAACGTAAGAAACTTATTTCTTGCCCAATACAGAAATGTTAGCATCTACCAGGACGAATTCTGGAGTGTTCCCGATTCACGCACTTTAGTCGTAAGATTCGTAATGAAATATATGGCTATTTCTGAAGGATCGACAAGACCTCGTCTGATCGAGAGGAAGGACCATATTGCGATAGAGGTGCACATCTGCAAAAACTTGTCCTCTGAATATGGAGACCGTTTGTACATATCTATGACAACGTCCACGGAACTTCTGAAGCTCTCTTCGGTTATGGTTCCTTCAAAACTGCTTATGGACATTATAAGTGGCAGGACCAGCATGTCCAATATTCTCAAAACCTTTGGAAAGCACTCAGTGAACAGTCGTTCGCAAGATTCCGAAATTCTTCTGGGCTTTAGGTTCGCATCAACTTGGATGTACTGGTACACGCAGCGAACCATCTCGTAAGCAAACACATAGTTGGGACACCTGATTTCTTCAACTTGATCAAGATTTGCCATTGCTGAAGTTCTTTACTGATAACGCTATTCAAAGAGCAACAGAAAAGATATACACAGTATCTATCTTTATACTGTTCAAATGTCAAATATTCGGCATGTTTATTAGGTTTAATGTGGCAAGAAACGCAATAGTTTTCATCGCTTCTTACTGCCAGTCCTGCTGACAGTTGGTAGGTATATAAAGTTGCACTGGTGAAACACACGGCTATTGGTAAAGGTCCAGTAATTGGTAATTTTTTGTTAACGTCGTACTAGAGCAACACAACGGGCTATTGACGACGGTCCGGGATCAGTCCCTTAAGGGAAAGATCCGAGGACACCTCGTAATTTTGAACCACGGTCAGATGACGAAGCAACACCTGAGCTGGCACCCCACTCTCCTGGTAACGGTCCAGAATTAACCCTCAAAGGGAAAGATCCAATAAGAGCACCACGTACTTTTAAACCTTGTTCTGATGACGAGGTTAAACTGAGTTAGAACCCCACACTCCAAACTAGTTGATGTCAAATGTCTTCATGTAGGCGTGGTGTAGACACCATGCCAACGAGAAGACACTTGACGTCATAAGAGATTTTATAGTGTACTAGCCCCTTTGTACATGACGGTCTTTGAACACGATTGGTTTGATTTGAAATCTGGTTGATAGTTGGTTACTCTTGCAACCGGCCTACCTCGGCCCTGCTGCCAGTTACTCCAGTGCGACATTAGTCCCCAATAGCCTGTGTTGCTACAGAGTTACGACGACCAACCGGTATAGTGGTTAAGGTCTTTAGATCGGAAGGTTCCTGGTTCGAATCCGGAACAAGCATGGATGTTTGTAAGCGTATGGTGTAGAGGCGGCTGGTGCACCTTAAATCTGTCCTGGCCGAAAGTCCTTACGTTGGGTTAGCGTGGAAGTTTGGAGAGTGGGGTGCCAGTTCAGATGTTGCTTCGTCATCTGACCGTGGTTCAAAATTACGAGGTGTTGTCCTCGGATCTTTCCCTTAAGGGACTGATCCCGGAACGCCGTCAATAGCCCGTTGTGTACTCTAGTACGACGTTAACTAAAGTTACCATTACCATTACCTTCCATGGTGACTTTGTTGGGTTGGCGTGGAAGTTTGGAGAGTGGGGTGCCAGCTCAGGTGTTGCTTCGTCATCTGACCGTGGTTCAAAATTACGAGGTGTTGTCCTCAAATCTTTCTCTTAAGGGGCTGATCCCGGACCGTCGTCAATAGCCCGTTGTGTTGCTCTAGTACGACGTTAACTAAAATTACCAAAATTACCAATCCATGGTGACTTTAGCCGACCAACCGGTATAGTGGTTAAGGTGTTAGCCTCTAGATCGGAAGGTTCCTGGTTCGAATCCGGGTCCGGGCATGGATGTTTGTAAACGTATGGTGTAGAGGCGGCTGGTGCACCTTAAATCTGTCGTGGCCGAAAGTCCTCACGTTGGGTTGGCGTGGAAGTTTGGAGAGTGGGGTGCCAGCTCAGGTGTTGCTTCGTCATCTGACCGTGGTTCAAAATTACGAGGTGTTGTCCTCGGATCTTTCCCTTAAGGCAGTGGTCCCCGGTCCGTGGATCAAATGGTACCGGGCCGCCCAAAGAAAATTAAATTATTTCCATTTTATTTACTGTGGTGTATTTCTCTCGAGTTTGTGCGACTTTGCATGGAGGAGAGGTTAACAGGGAGATGAGAGACGTCATCTAAAGCCGCACCAATACCGCGCCTGCTCAAAATATTGTGATATCGGGTCGGTTTTAGGTGACTTCTGCAAGCGGCAGTGGCGTTGTATCTTTGGTAAGAGAAGATGTGTCGCTCTTTTCTCTCTGTTCACAGGAACTTTAGCATCTTTAACAGTGTTAGGTGTACGTGTATATTGTGTTTGCTAAAATTTTTATCCCACAAATTAGCAAAAATGAGAACGATAGACGTCATTAGGAAGTGTTCTTGGGAAAAAGAAAAGGCCCAGTGAAGAGACAGAAGAAGAGCCTGTAACATCAAAGAAACATGTAACTTTTAACAGACAGTACCATGAGTCCTAATTGAAATATGGATATATCGAGACAAATGATTCCGACACACCAAAACCGCTCTGCATAGTTTGCGGCGACCAGCTCTTTAATGAGGCAATGAAACCTTCAAAACTGCTTCGCCACTTGAACGCCAAGCACCCTGGATTAAAAGACAAGCCCCTGGAGTATTTTGAGAGCAAAAAACGGGAACACGAAGGACAGAAGAAATTTATGAGGGCCACCACATCAATTAAGGATAATGCACTGAGACCATCATGTTTGGTGACTAACCGTATTGCTAAGGCTAAAAAGTCATTCACTGTCGGTGAAGAATTGATCTTGCTCTCCACTAAAGACATATGCAGTGAACTTCTAGGAGAGGCTGCTGTGGAAAAGATAGCACATATGCCTTTGTCGGCTAGCACTGTGACTAGACGCATTGAGGAAATAGCCGAAGAGATTGAGACACAATTGTTGGAGAGGATTAATACATCTCCGTGGTACGCACTACAGGTTGATGAATCTACAGATATTGACAACAAGGCAATACTTATTTTTTTATGTGCGATATCTATATCAGGAGGATGTGCATGAGGATTTGTTATGTGCACTATCTTTGCCAATCAACATCATAAGAACAGAACTGTTCAAGTCACTAGAGGGTTATATATTAGGACAACTAAAATGGTCCTTTTATGTCAGCATATGCACAGACGGAACTGCTGCCATGACCGGACGATTGTCTGGTTTAACAGCTCGGATAAAGGAGGTTGCACCTGTGAGTGAATCTACGCATTGTCTCATTCACAGGGAAATGCTGGCAAGCCGAAAAATGTCACCAGAATTTAACAAAGTATTGAGAGATGTCGTTAAAGTTATTAACCACATCAAAGCACACGCCTTTAACTCGCGACTGTTTGAGCAGCTTTGTGAGGAGATGGACGCAGAGTACATATACCTTCTCTTACACACAGAAATAAGATGGTTATCCAGAGGAAAATCGCTAATCAGAGTATTTGAATTACGAGAGCCATTGCAAAGATTTCTCTAGAAAAGAAGTCACCGCTGGCATCACATTTCAGTGAAAAAGTATGGGTCACAAAAACTGTCTTACCTGTGCGACATATTCAACCTGTTCAATGAACTCAATATGTGCCTTCAGGGGAAAATGACAACTGTTTTCAAGTTTGCAGACAAAGTAGCTGCATTTAAAGTCAAACTGGAGTTAAGGGGACGACGCGTGAACAAAGGCATTTTGGACATGTTTCAGACGTTAGCGGGGATTTTAGACGAGAATGAGCCTGAACATTCATTCTCCCAGTTGGTGCACGATCACCTGTCTTTGCTTTTAAAAGAGTTCGAACCCTACTTTCCCAACCACAAAAGACCCACGAACTGGTAAGGAATGGATCCACGACCCATTTTTCAACAAATCAGGCGAATCTAGCATGTCTGTGCAAGAAGATCAACTGCTGGAGATTACAAATAACGCCGGCCTTACAACTACGTTCGAGACAACAACTCTGCCGGTGTTCTGGATTAAAGTCATGGCGGAATACCCTGAGATTGCCACCACAGCATTTAAATCCCTACTGTCACTTCCGACAACCTATCTGTGTGAAGCGGGGTTTTCTGCAGTAACATCAAAAGCAAAACAAAACAACGGAATAAACTGGACATAAGCAACACACTTCGGGTCTTGTATCCTATTACCCCCAGATGGAACCGTCTCGTTGCAAAGAAACAAGCTCAGGGTTTTCATTGATTTAGCGTTCTAATGAGTTAAAATGCTAAATCACTTTATATTCATTTTTTGGTGCAACTGTATTTTGTTTTGAAGGCATGTTTAAATACAATTAAATTAAAATTATTGAATGAAAACAACAATCTAAAATATAAACAATCAACAAGGTTGCTAGGTCAAATCTAACTAAAGATTACCGTGTACTTATAAGGACTAGTGACCATTTTATATCTAAGGCACTCAAATGCCCTTACATTGGCGTGATGTGAAAGTCTCTAGTGAGGGAGCCGGATCAGTTGTGATCACGTCATCTGACTGTTGTTCAAAGTTATGGATTGTTGTTCTTGTGTCTTTCCCTTTGGTCTTGATCACGGTCTGTCGCCTCGTCATCTGATTGTAGCTCAAAATTACATTCAGATCTTTCCCTTAGTGCAGTGGTCGTCAAAACGGGGCTCGCGAGCCACATGCGGCTCTTTAGCAACTTGAGCGTGGCTCTGCCACGAATCGATTGTGTCTAAATGCTGGTAGTAAATATCCCAAAGGTGATACAAGGACGAAAACAGTTGAAAAACTTTAGAAGAGTTATAAAAAATCAAGACCTGTATGTAATTTTTGTGTGCAGTCTTATAACAATGTTCATATTGCAAGCTTTATTGCTAGTCCGGAGATTGCTAAGAGAGGCAAACCGTACACAGACGGTGAACAAATTAAAAGTTATTTAAATGCATCCGAAGAGCTCTTCCAGGATTTTAAGAACAAGGCGGAAATTCTTCACAAATTAAAGAGTTACTACTGTTTGCTAAAAACGCAAAAGTCAAAATGTCTCCGAACATAACCAATCAGCAAATCAAAGATCTTAAATTGGTTTCAGCATTATCAATAGCTGTTAACAAATATTGTGACATAAATGACACAGCGCAAGTTTTACTTTTTGTTCGATTTATTTCGTCTTCGGGTCCTAAAGAATGTTTAGGATTATTGCCACTTAAAAGTCAAACAAGTGGCGAGGATATTGCAAAAGCTGTCATTGAATGCATAGAGAAACATCATATTTCACTCGAAAAATTTCATTCAATTTCAACAGATGGGGCAAAAAGTATTACCGGAGTAAGTAAATGTTTTGTTTTTCTTTTGAAGAAAAAATTAATCACGAGATATTTGTTTACCATAGCATCATTACTCAAAAAGCGAAATGTGCAATGTTATGAAATTAGTGATCAAGAATGTCAACACAATTGTAGCTAAAGCTCTATCATCGCCTATTTAAAAAAATGTTTGTTGAAATAGAGAGTGGAATATACGCACAGGTATTCCGCAGCATAATTAGGTAAGCTTAATTAGGTATGTCTTTTAAGAGGAAACGTTTTAAAACGTTTCGCTGCCTTATTATTTAAAATTAAAGCATTTCTCCTTGAGAATGGTGTTGACTATTTTAAACTAACGGGTGATCACACAGTGGATCCAAACATTTTATTTCATACTCGACACGTTACGTCTGATCTAAATATTCAATCTTAACCGTGAACAACAGGAGAAAGGAAACACAATTTTAAAGATGTTGGAAGAGGTCATTTCATTCGAAAACAAATTATCCCTTTTTGCTCATGATTTGATAAGAAACAGTAATTCATTTTCCAAGCCTGCTGAAACATCGGCAAAAAAATAACTTGATAATTGACATTAACTATTTCAAAAAATTTAAACATGAGGAAAGCTTTTCAACTCTCAGGAATTCAGAAATAGCGTAGCGACGTTAGACTTTGTTATAAAACCTCAGTGATGACATAACAGAATTGAAATTTTATCCCTTTACTTTTGACATAGGCGATTTTGAAATGCAATTAATGGAGTTAAGAAATAAAGAATTATGGAGCTCAAAATTTGAACTCCTTAATGCCTGAAATAGAAAAGTTGGAGAAAAATAAATATGATCTTAGCTCACAGAAAATGTGGACTGCTTAGAAAGACCTGAAGAAGAAAGATATAAGTTTCAACACCTGTAATAGTTTTCCTGACTCATATGATCAGTTACAAATCTAGGATTTTCTGTGCTTGCACACTTTGGCTCCACACATTGATGCGAACTCTTTTTCAAGCCTAACCCTTATCAAAAGTAAATTGAGAGCCTGAAATATTACTTGAAATTAAAAACGACAAACACATCTCACTTATCAAACTTTCCAAGGAAATGCAAGGTCATTGTTCACATTAAAGCCTCTAGATCGAAAGGTTCCTGGTTCGAATCCGGGTCCGGGCATGGATGTTTGTAAACGTATGGTGTAGAGGCGGCTGGTGCACCTTAAATCTGTCGTGGCCGAAAGTCCTCACGTTGGGTTGGTGTGGAAGTTTGGAGAGTGGGATGCCAGTTCAGGTGTTGCTTCGTCATCTGACCGTGGTTCAAAATTACGAGGTGTTGTCCTCGAATCTTTCCCTTAAGGGACTGATTCCGGATCGTCGTCAATAGCCCGTTGTGTTGCTCTAGTACGACGTTAACTAAAATTACCATTACTATGTTCACATTAAAAATTTTCCGTGTTTTTTCATATTTTTATTTTAATGTACAAAATATTTTTTGTCAATAAATCAGATTTTTATTAATATGATTTCTGGTTTTATTTAATCTTATTAGCCAGTTTAAACCGACTCATAAAAACTTGGTTCTTAAAAATAAATTTGGCTGTCAAAAAAAATCTTAATCGTACTGCTGATCTTTGGCTTGTTTGACTAATGAGTTTGCTGACAACTTCCTTGGGAGATTGATCCCGGACCGTCGTCGAAAGCAAGTTGTATTGCTCTAGAACGACGTTAATGAAAAATTACCAATTACCCGGAGCGTCTCCGGGACACGGTAAACTGGTTGGAAGATGAACGAATTAACAAACGGAAAGTTGCGAGTTTGAATCCAACCAAACACCGTCGAGTATATAGGGACTGGTACATGTTAAATCTGAAATATTATGAGTATATGATACCACATTGACGTGGTGTGGAAATTAAGATAGGGATGCCAGCTCATGTGCCATCATCTGATCGTGGTTCAAATTACGTTGTGTCCTCGTATCATTCCCAATGCGGATTGATCACGAACCATCGCTAATAGCCGTTGTATTGCTCTAGTGGGAGGTTAATTTAAATACCTACTGAACTTCATGCTGTCTTCTGTTTGGTGCATATTTGATATTGATCCTGGATCGTCGCTAATAATCTTAATCGTAAACTCCGTCTTATTGTATTGTTCCAGTGTGACGTATATTAAAATACCAACCTGTTTGGCGCGACATCGCCAAAAAATGTCCATCCAACATTAAAACCAACAGCTTTCGAGAAAAAAACTACTGGGATGCAGCTTTGTACAAATCATGCCCAGTAACCCATATTTGTTCAATTTCCATCTAAAAAAGAAACATGACGGAATAACCGAAAGATGAATCCTCTTCACGCTAGCCTGTCATTGACAGCATGTTTTTCAAGAACCACATTTCTTGTGGACCAATTTTCTCCCTGCACGGATGAAAACTTATTGATTCTCGCTATGTATTTGCAAGTGAACTGGTTCATTTTGTGATAAACGTTCTTAAGGCCGGTGCGTACAAACGAGATGTATACAACATACCAGGTACTAGAAGAATCTTCAACTGTCAACACTAATATAATCACGACGTTTGTGTTCAGGATGGGTACATAATCACGGAATATCTTTCACACAGTATTTACCAAAATTTCGAACTATTCATCATTCGGAATGTTCATAACAGACATTTACGAGTTTCATTCCCAGGCTCCCTGCTGAGAATTCAAGTTTATACACATGTGCACTCACATAACGCTGTGGTCTGTTTGCTAAAGGTATCTGTGGATTTGCCAAAGTGCCTATATGTGCTATACATTATATCCAGGCTATTAGTCGAGCAGTCAATATCGAAAACAGGCTGAATAACTACATTGATGAATCGAAAATTCAACAAGATGCTAACGTTCAAAGAAACGTCTTCCTTTGAAATGAGTACTTTTCTAAGATGAGACCCATTGAATTGAAATTTTACTGCTGCAATTTCTTGTGTAAATTATAAATTTTAATTACGCCTTTTATACACTATCATTTAATTAATGTATTTAATTGCGTATTTATTGACTGGGCTCTTTTGAACCTTAAATTAACTACCTTTCTGACATTGTGACTTCAATTCTATATAGCACGAACCAAATCTGGAGAAACTGTTACAGTTCGAAGTTTGTGACGAAATAACCCGTTGTTTTACTCCAGTGCAACATTGATTGAAACATCAAACTACCGCCAAGGAGAGGTAGCCCACTGGGATGTGTCGAGGATTTGCAACCAAGTGTGTGGTAATTCAACACTTGGTTCAGCGAAGGACTGTCGTGAACGCGGTGGGCTTGGTGCACGCTTTAACTATCGTGACATCAAATGTCCTCACGCTGGCGTGGTGTGGAAATTAGACGCGTTACGATCCTGGTATAGTTTAATTCATCTGACCGTAATTCAGAAATACGTGGTGTTTTGTCTTTAAACTTCTTTCCTCCGGGATTACCTGTCACCAATAGTCCAATATGTTTCATCAATGAGATGTTAACTACCAACCTCGAGTATCCAGACGGTGACGTGTAGTGGATATTTATAGAGGGAGGTGCCAGCTCAAGTCTTGACCTCATCGTCTGACCGTGATACAAAGTTGGGTAGTGTTGTCCTTCAATCTTCCATTTCTAATCTATCTCGTACCTTCACCAAAAGCCCGTTCTATTTCTCCAAGGAGACGTTTAGTTCACTCTCATGGCGCTTATCAAGTAGCCGTGATTCTATAGATATTTCCGCCGACCAACCGGTATAGTGGTTAAGGTGTTAGCCTCTAGATCGGAAGGTTCCTGGTTCGAATCCGGGTTCGGGCATGGATATTTGTAAGCGTATGGTGTAGAGGCAGCCGGTGCACCTTAAATCTGTCGTGGCCGAAAGTCCTCACGTTGGGTTGGCGTGGAAGTTTGGAGAGTGGGGTGCCAGCTCAGGTGTTGCTTCTTCATCTGACCGTGGTTCAAAATTACGAGGTGTCGTCCTCGAATCTTTCCCTTAAGGGACTGATCCCGGACCGTCGTCAATAGCCCGTTGCGTTGCTCTAGTACGACGTTAACAAAAAAATTACCAATTACCTCTAGATCGGAAGGTTCCTGGTTCGAATCCGGGTTCGGGCATTGATATTTGTAAGCGAATGGTGTAGAGGCAGCTGGTGCACCTTAAATCTGTCGTGGCCGAAAGTCCTCACGTTGGGTTGGCGTGGAAGTTTGGAGAGTGGGGTGCCAGCTCAGGTGTTGCTTCTTCATCTGACCGTGGTTCAAAATTACGAGGTGTTGTCCTCGGATCTTTCCCTTAAGGGACTGATCCCGGACCGTCGTCAATAGCCCGTTGTGTTGCTCTAGTACGACGTTAACAAAAAAATTACCAATTACCTCTAGATCGGAAGGTTCCTGGTTCGAATCCGGGTTCGGGCATGGATATTTGTAAGCGTATGGTGTAGAGGCAGCTGGTGCACCTTAAATCTGTCGTGGCCGAAAGACCTCACGTTGGGTTGGCGTGGAAGTTTGGAGAGTGGGGTGCCAGCTCAGGTGTTGCTTCTTCATCTGACCGTGGTTCAAAATTACGAGGTGTTGTCCTCGGATCTTTCCCTTAAGGGACTGATCCCGGACCGTCGTCAATAGCCCGTTGTGTTGCTCTAGTACGACGTTAACAAAAAAATTACCAATTACCTCTAGATCGGAAGGTTCCTGGTTCGAATCCGGGTTCGGGCATGGATATTTGTAAGCGTATGGTGTAGAGGCAGCTGGTGCACCTTAAATCTGTCGTGGCCGAAAGTCCTCACGTTGGGTTGGCGTGGAAGATTGGAGAGTGGGGTGCCAGCTCAGGTGTTGCTTCGTCATCTGATCGTGGTTCAAAATTACGAGGTGTTGTCCTCGGATCTTTCCCTCAAGGGACTGATCCCGGACCGTCGTCAATAGCCCGTTGTGTTGCTCTAGTATGACGTTAACTAAAATTACCATTACCAGTAAGGCATTAGTTCACTATCATGGAGCCTACCAGGTGGCCCTGATTCAATAAATATTTTCAATGCTCCAGAGATATGCGAAATTACAGGGACACATGTTCGATTCCTATGTCTGTAAATGGGAGGTAACGTAAGGTAATTTTTAATTTACATCGTACTAGAGCAACACAACGAACGGGCTATTGACGACGGTCCTGGTAAGGAAAGGTAATTTTAATTAACGTCGAACAAGATCAACACAACGGGTTATTGACAACGGTCCGAATCAATCCCTTAATTTAAAGATTCGAGAACAACACCACGTAATTTTGAACCACGGTCACATGACGAAGCAACACCTGAGCTGGAACCCCACTCTCCAAACTTCCACACCAACCCAACGTGAGGACTTTCGGCCACGACAGATTTAATGTACAACAGCCGCCTCTACACCATACGCTTACAAACATCCATGCCCGGACACGGATTAGAACCAGGAACCTTGCAACCTTGCTATCTAGAGGCTAACACCTTAACCACTATACCGGTTGGTTGGTCGATATGGATTATTACTTAACGTCATACTGGAGCAGCATAACGGTCTATTGACGACTTAGATGGTAATTGGTAATTGGTAATTTTAGTTAACGTCGTACTAGAGCAACACAACGGGCTATTGACGACGGTCCGGGATCAGTCCCTTAAGGGAAAGATCCGAGGACAACACCTCGTAATTTTGAACCACGGTCAGATGACGAAGCTACACCTGAGCTGGCACCCCACTCTCCAAACTTCCACGCCAACCCAACGTGAGGACTTTCGGCCACGACAGATTTAAGGTGCACCAGCCGCCTCCACACCATACGCTTACAAACATCCATGCCCGGACCCGGATTCGAACCAGGAACCTTCCGATCTAGATGGATCAACTTACGACTTAGATGGATCAAACCAAATGGGTAATGCTAATTATAGTTAACGTCGTACTAGAGCATCACAACGGGCTATTGACGATGGCCCGGGATCAGTCCCTTAAGTATAAGATCCGAGGACAACACCTCGTAATCAAACCTAAGGGGAAAGAGCCGATGACAACACATTAATTTTTTATTATCACTGAAGGAGCACAACGTGCTTTTCTTTACAAGAAACGAATATTTATTTATATTTAGACTACAGTTAGAGTACAACGCCGACCAACCGGTATAGTGGTTAAGGTGTTAGCTTCTAGATCGGAAGGTTCCTGGTTCGAATCCGGGTCCGGGCATGGATGTTTGTAAACGTATGGTGTAGAGGCGGCTGGTGCACCTTAAATCTGTCGTGGCCGAAAGTCCTCACGTTGGGTTGGCGTGGAAGTTTGTAGAGTGGGGTGCCAGCTCAGGTGTTGCTTCGTCATCTGACCGTGGTTCAAAATTACGAGGTGTTGTCCTCGGATCTTTCTCTTAAGGGACTGATCCCGGACCGTCGTCAATAGCCCGTTGTGTTGCTCTAGTACGACGTTAACTAAAATTACCAATTACCAGTTAGTACAACAGTTGTATCTTTATCGTGCCAAAAGGAATAAAATATTGAAGCCAATACGACACATTAAACATTGAAAGTTATAAAAATCACGCCAAGAAAGAATTTGGTCTTCGGTCGGTACAGCTGTTGTACTTTGAAAGTTATAACAATCGCGCCAAGAAAAAATCGCTTTAGGTTTAAAAAATTAACAAGTTTTTCCTTAAGTTAGTTTAGCTATTACTGTAAATCCAAGTTCATCCGACGAGCCTGTGCTTTTCCAACAGTTAATTGCGTTATGGATATATCAGTTCAACAGTATTGCAAGCATTGAAAAAGTACAGCATACTACAGTACAACGTTTTCAAAAGTTTTAGAAATCTCATGAACTCTTAGCAAAATCTCCAAATTAAGCAAGCCAAGCAAGCGAGTTACGAGTGCATTCTTCAACAGTGGTTAACTCTTGTGTTCCCTGCATCAATGGATTTAAGGCCGCCATTGTCTCGACAAGTGACGTATTTATTCATCGGGGAGATGATCAATTACGTCATCCAACTCTACGGCTCAACATTTATCGACTTAACGCCGTACTATGAAGGTAACGTCCTCAGAACATTCAGTGAAGCAGATCGTGCTATTGTTTGGGAGTTATGGTGCACAAAAGCCGCAGTGTGGAGAACGCTTTTCGTTCGAACTTACACCCCAACCGGCTTGTCTGAAAATCAGTTTAATCGTCTAATGACTGAGTTGCACCAACTCTATATGGGAATGGGCCCCTGTTCAGAGAGGATTTTTATCACATTTACCACCCAAGTAGCGGTTTGGTCTCTCGTGGCCAAGCATCACTTCGGAATGGTCCCGGCTCCCTACATGGCACTCGTGTTTATCAATAGTGTAGCTCAAGTCACAATTCGATACTTTTAAGGATTCTGATTAGTAAGAAAATGTCTTTGTAATATATATTGTATCAACATAAAGGGTGACAGACAAATGAAGACATGTATTTTAGTGTATATGTCGTTAATTACATAATACTTCTACCCTATTTGTAATTTTAAAATAATAACTAGATTCAGTTTTTGTGACGCGTGTGAAACTCTAGAATAATTTTATCTTGTCTGTGTTAAATAAATTATTGAATATGCTTAATTTTTCGCCGTCTTTCGTATGTGTAAAAGCGTAGGACCTTCGCGGTTGAAAATACCATGACAAAATTTGCATATGATGTTCACGCAAATTTTTGTTCAAACTCAAATTGCAATTTATGGTCCCATTCGATGGTTACGTTTTCAATAATACAGAATAGTATTATTGAATAGTATTATATAGTAATCAACTTTTTGCATGTCTATCGTGATATGTGTTTCTCAGCGAGACATAAATTCAGACTATTTAATACACCTTTCATGGCACTTCTATTTAACAATGACGTTGGACTGTCTATAATTTAGTATTTGGTAGCCAGGTTGGAAAAGTAAAGGATTAGATACAGGACGTTTGCGAATTCGAATCCAACGAAAGACTGACGTGTACAAATGCGGTGCTTATTAAATCTGTGTTATGTCCCATAACATGATGTAGTTCTTTCAAAAGTGGGGTGCCAGATGAGGTGTGACCAGATCATCCGCGGTTCAAATTTATGTGGTGTTTTCAAATCTTTTTCTTCGGTTTTTTGATCCCGGACTCGTCAGGGCGTGGTAGGCTAGATGGAAGAGTAACGGATTAGCAACTGGAAAGTTGCGAGTTTAAATTCACACAAAGACAGTCGTTTACAAAGGGGTTGGTGCATGTTATATCTGTCATGGTGTTGTCCTCTGGTATTTCCCCTAGGGCTATTACATTGCAAAGTTCATTAAAATACTGTGACGGTTCTTTCTTTAGGCGGATGTACTAATCATCTGCCTTGTCGTCCCCCAAGCAGTAAAACTATTTCATGAACATATTTCTACCTTTATTTACGCCACTTCTTGACTAATTATAATACAGACGATACATGAAACTTAAGTCTATCATACATGGTCAGGAGTAATTCCCATCGATCTCCAGCGCAAAACCAACGCGTCTGGCTTCCTCGCTGGCCTTCGTGCAAGTCCTCTTTTTTCACCCTTCTCCAAATGAGTTCCTTTTCCTGTACCAGAGGGAAGACCCCCGTGGAGTTCGACCCCGTGTCCACAGGCCCTGCCCAAACCTGGTGAGGCTACGGGGAACTTCACAAATACCTACCATTGGTAATAGCGCGTTGAATTGCTCAAGTGTAGTATTAATTAACTATATCTATGTGTCACCCTTTCCTTCAGGGCCCACAGTAGCCCGGTTGAAAGAATAACGAATTTTCAACCGTATTGGTCGAATAAAAAAAACTTTTTAGTACATAGTGCACTGGTAGACTTCAACTGTATCAATGCCTCAAATGTATTGCAACCAAACCTTACCAATAGTCCGTTTTACCACTACCAGTTTGGCACAGATTATTAAGCTTTTAAAAAGTTTACTATTGCTTACTATTTTTTAAATTTGCTCTTTGGATTATGGAAGACTTATATTAGACCAACCTGCTTCGAGGTAAATAGTTGATTTGACGTGGCACTGGAGGAACACAACGCTATTTTCTACTTGAATAGTAATTTTGGTAACATTTTCCCCCCCAATGGCGGGCACTGGACTCTATACTTGGCCACTACAAGTCCGGAAGTGATGGTCGAATACTTCCAATGGCGGACACTAAGGACCTGTCCTTGGCCACTACAAGGCCTGAAGTGATGGTCACTTGTTAAGGGGCCCCCAGTGGGAGGACCATCATTGCCCCTAACAAAGGACAGCACAATTGAGTAACATTGATTTTGGTAACATGGTCCGGTGCATATAAAAAGGCTACCATTCCTCACGATAGTGTTATATTACCTCTTTTTGGGTATTCTAACAGCTAGCAACTTGAATGTTATAGTTGGCACATTTTTAATATCTCCCTGTATGTATTTCTCTTTGTGTCAGAGTAAAACGTTCCTTATCTGTCTAAACCTTCATTTCTATTTCATGTATTCCTATTACTTGAGGTTATTCTGTGTTTGCAGGCCCTTGCGCAATACGAAAACTCGACCCCCTCAACATACATAATGACAAAATAACCAATGTAATTTAATGTAAAATAACCAATATACCAAGGAAGGATTCTACTTGTCAAGATCAGAAACTAATGACAGGAAACGCGAAATATGGTCTAACGAGTCACTCTTCCAACTGATTCAGATAGATTGAAGGATCTATGTGTAAAAAAACCATGAATACATGGATCTCGTGTGTCAACAGTGAAACCAATTTGTACCAACATATAAAGGATGACTGGCGACCGAAAACATGTATTGAAATGTATGTGTCGTACTTATACTATTTTTTCTACCCAACCCTATTCATTATGTTGCTTCTTACTTGCATATTACTTCTACCCTATTCGTAATTTCAAAATGAATAATTGGTAAAGACAGGGTGGATACCCAATGGTATGATGTTTGTATAGATGGTATTCAATGAAACCCTTGTTACATCTACGAACTTCTATGATTGGTGAACGCTATGTTATGTACCATCACACGAGTTATTTGATTTCAAATCTTACGATCATTCTGCTGGGTTTTTTTTCCTTCTTCCAACAGAATTGTGCGTGTGCCATCAGAATTGTGCGTGTAATTATTGTTAACGTCGTACTAGAGCAACACAACGGGCTATTGACGACGGTCCGGGATCAGTCCCTTTAAGGGAAAGATCAAAGGACAACACCTCGTAATTTTGAACCACGGTCAGATGACGAAGCAACACCTGAGCTGGCACCCCACTCTCCAAACTTCCACGCCAACCCAACGTGAGGACTTTCGGCCACGACAGATTTAAGGTGCACCAGCCGCCTCTCCACCATACGTTTACAAACATCCATGCCCGGACCCGGATTCGAACCAGGAACTTTCCGATCTAGAGGCTAACACCTTAACCAGTATACCAGTTGGTCGGCTTGTACGTGTGGTTCGTGTAACTTAAGTAATTCAGTGTAGCGATTTAATTCCCAACATATCACGTGGTTAAAAATTACGAGGTGTTGTCCTCGGATCTCTCCCTTAAGGGACTGATTCCGGACCGTCGTCAAAAGCCCGTTGTGTTGCTCTAGTACGACGTTAACTAGATACGCCAAAGTCTAGATACGCCAAATTATAGTTAGAAGAACACTCCTGAATTTGAGGTCTTTTATTCCCAACTAAATCATCAGGTTGAAACTTTATCGAAATATCTAGGATGCCTTTCAACGCGCTGTAGAAAACAAAAATCTTAACCTTAGGGATACAATAGAATTACGGATCGCAATGCAGTACCTATGGTTTTCAATGCATATACAATACTTCTGTAAATTCGTCCAGACCATGTTCTCTATGTTTCGGTTATATTCTCCCGTAATAAGTCTACAAATATAAAATTAATGTACCAGTTTTCTGGTGCTTCAGAGTACATACGTACGACATTCTTGACATAATCCTAAGGTTCAACAAAAAATAGACTTAACGAATAAAAATATCAACGTTTAAAATCAATCACTCAATACACGATATGGGTAAAAAGTAGAGATCCTATATTTGTAACAATTAGCATTTTGGTGAGGTAGAAACTTCGCTACACGAAAAATTGCACAATACTAAACACAAGAGTTTACGGATATGCCTATAATATGTTAATTCATTTTTTGATTTCAAGAAATTCATAATTTAATTCAAGTACTCACGGCAGTATAAAATACACTGATACATTCTACATCAGCCGACCAAACAGTCTGGTGGTAAAGGTATTAGCCTCTAGAACGCAAGATTCCTGGTTCGAATCCGGGTCAGTACATCCATGTCTAAGCTTATGGTGTTGAGGCAGCTGGTGCACCTTAAATATGTCTTGGCCGAAAGTCCTTGTGTTGGGTTGATGTGTAAGTTAGGAGAGTGGGGTGCCAGCTCAGGTGTTGCATCGTCATCTGACCGTGGTTCGAAAATTATGTAGTGTTGTCCTCGGATCTTTCTCTTAGGTTACTAAACCCGGCCAATCGTCAATAGCCCGGTGTGTTGATCTAGTAAGACGTTAATTAAAAAAAATTACCAACTACCGTACTTCAAGAAATTCTATAATCCAGAGGGTGCGAGTCCAAATCCAGACAAAGAGCCAAAGGTTCTAGTAGGCTTGTGTACATTAAATCCGTTGTCGCCTCATGTCCTTACGCTGTCGTGGTCACGAGTTGCCTCGTCATCTGACTGTGGTACAATATTACTTTATGTTCACAGATATTTTACTTTGGGATTGATATCGGAACGTCATCTATAGCCGTCGTGTTGCTCTAGTCCGACGTTAATTAAAAATTACCAAATTACTGTGAGTTGTACGTGTGGTAATTTGGTAATTTTTGTTAACGTCGTACTAGAGCAACACAACGGGCTATTGACGACGGTCCGGGATCAGTCCCTTTAAGGGAAAGATCCGAGGACAACACCTCGTAATTTTGAACCACGGTCAGATGACGAAGGAACACCTGAGCTGGCACCCCACTCTCCAAACTTCCACGCCAACCCAACGTGAGGACTTTCGGCCACGACAGATTTAAGGTGCACCAGCCGCCTCTACACCATACGTTTACAAACATCCATGCCCGGACCCGGATTCGAACCAGGAACCTTCCGATCTAGAGGCTAACACCTTAACCACTATACCGGTTGGTCGGCTTGTACGTGTGGTTCGTGTAACTTAAGTAATTCAGTGTAGCGATTTAATTCCCAACATATCACGTGGTTAAAAATTACGAGGTGTTGTCCTCGGATCTCTCCCTTAAGGGACTGATTCCGGACCGTCGTCAAAAGCCCGTTGTGTTGCTCTAGTACGACGTTAACTAAAATTACCATTACCATTACCCAACATATCACGTGGTTAAAAATTACGAGGTGTTGTCCTCGATCTCTCCCTTAAGGGACTGATCCCGGACCGTCGTCAATAGCCCGTTGTTTTGCTCTAGTACGACGTTAACTAATATATACCTATTACCAAATTGTCGAAAATATAATTTTAATCAATGGTAATGGTAATGGTAATTTCAGTTAACGTCCTACTAGAGCAACACAACGGGCTATTGACGACGGTCCGGGATCAGTCCCTTGAGGGAAAGATCCGAGGACAACACCTCGTAATTTTGAACCACGGTCAGATGACGAAGCAACACCTGAGCTGGCACCCCACTCTCCAAACTTCCACACAAACCCAACGTGGGGACTTTCGGCCACGACAGATTTAAGGTGCACCAACCGCCTCTACACCATACGCTTACAAGTATCCATGCCCGGACCCGGATTCGAACCAGGAACCTTCCGATCTAGAGGCTAACACCTTAACCCCTAAACCGGTTGGTCGGCCCATCTAGAAGGAATTGGTATTGATATATTGGTATTGATATATTTTTAGGTATGGTACGGTATGTATATTTAATTAAAGTCGTACTGGAGCAATATAACGGGCTATTGGCGACGTTCCGGGATCTGCACCAATGGGAGATATTCGAGGACAACACGGTGTATTTTTATATAACGTCACACTGGAACAACACAACGTGGCATTTTGTACTAGACAGTAATAATTATTTACATTTAGACATCAGCCGGTAAATCAGTTCCTCAATCGCGGCAATAAAGAATTTAGATTTTAGGCCCCAGTACACACAACAATTTTTTACCATGAAAATTATAAGAATCAAGCCAAGATGAAATCTATATCTTATATCTACAGCCGTAGTCAAAATTTAGTAGAAAATATTTTCCCCTGATGTCGTTTTGTTAGTATTGAAACTCTAGTTTCATCCGACGAGCCAATGCTTCTTCAACAGTTAATTGCGTCATGTCTAAAATTGAATAAGAACATTGCAAAAGAACTTCATACGACAGTACGACGTTTTCAACAAATTTTAGAAATCTCATGAACTCCCAAGAAGACCTCCAAATCAAGCAGGCGTGTTTCGAGTGAATCCTTCCACAGCGGTTAACTCTTGTGTCCTCTTCATAAATGGATTCACCACCGCCATTTGAACCTGTGACGAGTCTATTCGTCGCCGAAATGATCAATTACGTCATTGAACTCAGCGGCTCAACAGGAAACGACTTAACGCCGTACTATCAAGCTAACACCCTCAGAACATTCAGTGATAGACACCAAGCAATTGTTCGAGACATATGGAACAGGTACTATCTATTGTGGAGTATGGATTTCATGCAAAAATACCGCAGTACCGGAGTGTGTGAAAATGAGTTCATACGTGTCATGACTGAGGTGCACCCTCTTTATGTTCAACTCATCCAACTCGGCGGATGTTCAGAGAAGAGTTTTATCACCTTTACCACCCAAATAACGGTTTGGTCTGTCCTGGCCAAGCATCACTTTGGACTGCTCCAGGCTCCCTTCTTGGCTCTAATGTTCATCTGTAGTGTAGCCCAACCCTCAAATTGATACTCTTGAGGATTCTAGTAGGTAAGATTATGCAATTGGGATGTATTTTAGGCCAACATAAAGTATGACAGACGAGCGAAAAACATGTTATTTAAATGTGTATGTCGTGCTTGTACTTTTTATTCTACCTAATCCTATTGATTATATGTTGCTTCTTACATGTTACTTCTACCCTACTAGCAATTTTAAAGTAATTCTTAGGTTCGGTTTTTATGACGCGTACTAAACTCTAAAACTATTTTATCTTGTTTTTGTTTTATAAATTATTGAACATGATTTTAGAATCCGAATTACTTATTTTTTCGCCGTCTTTTGTATGTTGAAAGTGCGGATGAAAGTACGGTCTTTTGTAAGTAAAGTTTGTGGTTAAAAGTGCCAAGACAAAATTTGCGTACGATGTTCCCGCAAGTTTATGGTTTGACTCAAATTGCAATTTTTTGGTCAGATTCGATGGTTGTGTTCTCAATAATACAGAATAGGTGTATTTAATCAACTTAATTGCATGTCTATCGTGATATGTCTTGGCAAGGAAAGGATTTAGACTTTCATACTCCCCTCATGGCACTTCTATTTAACAATGACGTTACCCATTCTATCATAAAATATCGGTAGCCCGGTTGGAAAAGCTACGGATTAGATACATTTATTTCATTCGAATCCAACCAAAGACTGACATGTACAAATAGGGTGCTTATTAAATCTGTATCAGCCTTAGAGGCCATCAGAAACGGAGAGACAAACATCGCCTCCACTATAAGCAACTTGCTCGATCGGAAGCATTGCAAAGGGAAATATTGTATGTTGCATTGGATACTAGGGATGCGACATCGACAGCAAAACATCGATGTTTTGAAACATCGATGTTCAAAATTAAAACATCGATGCTGATAATACATCGCCCCAAAAACATCGATGTTTTTAAAATTCAGTGTATTTAAACTTTTTTCCCCAATTTCTTAAAACTGGTTTAGCAACTATTGATGCTACATCGACAGCAAACATCGATGCTTTAAAACTTTGATGTTCAATATAAAACATCGATGTTGATAATAAATCGCCAGCATACCATCGATGTATTTAAACTTTTTTCCCCATTTCTTAAAACTGGTTTAGCAACCATTGATGCGACATCGGCTCCCATACATCGATGTTTTTTTGTAAAACTTCGACATCGATGTCGCATCTCTACTTTTCAGACCATTGGCCACTTGGGTCTAAAAGTATGTTCAATTTGCTGATTATAAAAATTATGCTACTTGGTTATTTTTTAAATTTTTATAATGGTACTTTTTCCATTGAAAAAAAAAACGTCGAAGACGTAAAAACATCGATGTTACAAAAACATCGATTCCAATATATCGATGTTAAATACATCGATGTTTTTTAAAAAAACATCGATGTTTTGAAAACATAGACATCGATGTCTTGAAAACATCGACATCGATGTCGCATCCCTAGTGGATACCCGCACATGTAGGTATCGAGGGGAATGAGTGTGGCCAAAGAAGCACGAAATCTTGATCCAACCTCTTTCCACCATCACACTGGCAGATGTGAATGCAGTGGCCAGATGCAGACTTATAAACCAACCCTCAAAGAAACCTTTGATAATCGACTTCGACTTCCCTAGAGACATAACGACCACACTTGCTCGACTAAGAACGCATCATTATAAGTGAATGAAAATACTTCCTGACGGGACAAGGACCCATCCTTACTGCAAGAACGGCCCAGAGATTCAACTCACACCAAAACACATCTTTGAAAGTCCAAAAATTACTGCAGAGATCTTGAAACTCGGCTTGTTACCAGATAGAGATCTGCTGTGGGAGACCCTCTACAGTTCTGAGGCACCGAAGCTGGCAGCTGTGGTCCTTCAGACCTTTGACAATATTTGAGACTTTTTTGGCAATCCATAGACACGACATTATCATCATTTAATTTGTGTCGTGCCTACGTGAGACCTCTCATTCACGTGATGTATATGTTTCAAAAGTGAAGCACCAGATGAGGTGTGACCAAGTCATCTGACTTCGGTTCAAATTTTCGTGATGTTTTCGAATCTTTGTCTACGGTTTTGATCCCGGGCTGTCGCCGGGCCATGGTAGTCCAACTGTAATAGTAACGGGAAGGTTGCGTGTTCAAGTTCACACAAAGGCCGTCGTTTACAAAGGGGTTGGTACGTGGTGGTGTCCTCGGATATTTGCATTCAGGTTGCTCCAGCGCAAAGTTCATTAAAATTCCTATATACCTACCCGGACCGTTGGCAATAGCTCGTTGTGTTGCTCAAGTGTGTTGTTAATTATATACATACGCGCCAATCTTTGCTTCAGGACTAGCTGTATCCCGTTTGGAAGAGTAAAGGATTGTCAAACGGAGGGATTGCATATTTGAAACAAACAAAAACCGCTTATTTCATAGGAGACTAGTGCACGTTAACTCTGTCGATGCCTCAAATGTATTGTACCCTAACCGTTACCAATACTTCGTTTCACCACTACCAGTTTGGCTCAGATTATCTTGGGCTCTTTAAAAGTTTACTATTTTTGTATTTGGCTAGTTCGATTATGGCAGACTTGCCATAGTAAGCCAACCTGCTCCGAGGTAGATACGCGCTCAGGGGATTGTACCCGGACCGTCGTCAATAGCCCTCTGTGTTGCTTAATACGAATTTAATCAAAATTAACTTACCGAAGTAGATATAGTCAAATCTCTTTAAGATGAATATCATGGGACGTTCGTATTTAGCGTAATTTGTTTCATACTAATTTAAAAAAAAGCAATATTTCAACAATAAAATAAAACTAACTGTAAAATTCATGATTGAGATAAATATATAAAGCTTATTCCTCGAATATAATACAGGTTATTTTTGATTATCGATATGATTCTCGATTTTACAGATACTTGATTACGCAGATTATTTACTATGGCAGATAATTCTGAATTACAGAAATTTCTTGATCACATAATTTTTGCCTTGAAATCTTATTTCTGATAAACTAATGGACAGATTTAAATGAAATTAGGAACGAATATACAGTTATAGCATAGAAAGATGTACAACCCAAAAGGTATGGTACGCTCGCATGATTGTCAGTAAAGCTCATCAAACAGGAATGTCCAAAATGTTGCGCGATCCAATCGAAAATTAGTCTAATATGGTCCCCTCTCATAGTCAAACAGGTCGTATGGCGCGACGGCATACTGGACACGAGGAAGTTGAGGAATGACTGTGACAGTCGGTCCCACTCCTGCTGCAACGCAATGCAATTGACCTCCCAAGAGCGTTCCAAACATGTTCTTTTGGGTTTAGGTCAGGGGATCTTGCTGGCCAATCCATATGCCGAATATTCTCCCTTTTCAGATTCGACCAGGTGACTATGCGTAAGAGCGTTGTCGTCCATAAACAGGAATCGAAGGCCAACTGCGCCCCTGCGAAGTCGAACCTCAGGGCTCTAAGATCTCTCTATACCTCATAGCAGTCAGGGACCCTCTGTCAAATACATAGAGGGGTGTGCGGCCGATCAACGTGATACTTGCCCTGACCATGTCAGCTCCACCATAATGGTTCATTTTCCTGATGTGGGAGAGATGGTATCTGGTCTCAGGCTCTCTTCAGATGAGGGTACGTCGAGAATTAGTATCCAGGCTGCATCTCGACTCATCTGTGAAGAGCACGGTGGTCCACTGAAGTCTGGTCCAATACTGATGTTGTTTGCACCATGATAAGCGCTCTCTTGTGTGCAGCAGTGAGCGGGAGGCAAACAGAGGGTCTTCTGGCATAAAACCCTCTCATGAAGCCTTCGGGAAACAATAATCCGTGAAACTCGGTGCCGGTGACAGCATGTATCTCACGCGAGAGCTGTGAAGATGTAGAAGTCCTGTGGCGCCACGCTGAAATAGCCAAATAACGATTCTCATTAGACATCGTGGCTCTTCATCGACCTTATCACGGTCTTCTCGATATGTATCCAGTGTCTTGAAACTGTTTCCACACATTGCAGACAACACGTTACACAGAGCTCTGTAGCAACCAGCACTTGTGATTGCCCTGCCTCCAATCTACATCTTCCAACCTACGGCCTCCATCTCTTTCCGTCATCCTTACGTTTGTGGCTACTCATTTTACCTGCTAGCTTATACATTTAATCAACTCGTGCGAGAAACACAGCAAATGTCACAGAGCAGTTCGAACACACGAATCTCTGAAAACGCCTCGAGCTCTTATCATCCTCTCCGCAGTTTCAGCTCCAGCAACACACACGAGTACGCTTACGTATTCGACAGTGAATATTTGCATTATTCTTCGGCGGTATTGTTAGTACTTTGGTTTGTAAAAAAAAAAAAAAATTACAAATTTTCTTCAGTTTGAACATGAATTGTTTGAATTGAACCCGTAGTTCTGTTATTGATTTTTGTGTTTTGTTTATTAATGACATTCTAAAAGAAAACCTTTGACGCGGTCCATGTGGTATATTTGAGCTGACGAATTATCACTTCCGAACTATTTTTGAGCCAGAAATAGTAACTTTAAGGCACGGTGCACACATCCTGTTTTTCAACATACGGCGTCACTGCGGTACCGAAGCCTAACTATGCACACATAACCGTGAAATGACGCACGAACTCATTTCGCGCCATTTGCGATAAATATTCTATCGAAGAAAACGTGTTTATTTCGCTTACTTGGTGTAAAAAAAGTATATTTTGAAACAAAATAGACTTTACTGCATACATCCATTTATTAATTATTATTTATATTCCATTTGTTTATGAAAACCAGGTACTTCAGAACGGAGACTCATGTATGGCGACTGTGCGGAGCAGTGGGGAACTGCCGTACAAATTGCACGCAAGTTGGACGTGCGTCGCCCCAGTGGCGCTGGAGGCATGTGTGCACTGCTCCATTGGATCTAATGTACCTCAGATCGCACTTCCGTTGCGACAGCGGCGCCGCACGTTGAAGTAACGGATCTGTGCACCGGGCCTAAAGAAGACACGCATATTCCTTCGACTTCATTGGAGTCTTCATTTATTCTTTATTAACTCTTCCAGAAATAAATCTTCTATAATTTCTAAATTGGCTCAATGTTTCTGTTAAAGCTACACAGTACCCTAAAAATGACAAAAATATCGAAAAAATGTTTTTTTGCATTTTTTGATGGCCCATACAGTTGGGAAGCTTGCCTCAAAATTCTAGATCTGATATCCAATTAGTTTTAAAGATATTTGAAGTTTTCTGAGTATTGTCAGTGTCAAAATTTGACATCATAGAGGAGGGGGAGTGGTTAAATTCGTTTTTTTAATGTAATTTTACATTCTTACATATAATTAAAAATATTTTTGAATAAAATCAATTCCTTTGGTGAAATGGCTATTATTTACAACTTTGACTACTAAAATCTTATCTGTTAGTTTATGTTCTGCGTTCTCGTCTGAGTTTCATTACTAGCTAACCAATATTGATAAAAGGGTCTTTTTCAAAACCGATATTTGGTTACGATTATTATATATGATATATTGCAATCAAAATTTGGTAAATATTTGGTATGCAAAAATATTTTGTTAGGATTAAGATAAATAATTTGTCGCTGCCGTAACAAATGTTTTTCATCATAGGTAAACATAATATTTTGAATTTAAAAAAATTTATTCAATCACATTGAGTTAAATTAGTGTTTTAGTGCATTTTATAAGTTGGTAAATAACATATTAAAAAATTAGACCTCTACATGCATTATTAGTATTTTGTTTTTGACTTCAAAAACTTAGAAAGCATTTTTCTCAGACTTTTATTTTTGTGGATGCAAGTGTTTTCAATTCCCTAAGGCTTTTTTTCTGTACAAGATACAGTCTAGAAATTTTGTGTAGATACTTTTATACGTATGTACTATACAAGTTAATATGGATTAAAGTCTGCGAGTTCTAGTAATTTTTAAAAAATATGTCAAAGTTAATATTTTTAGAATTTTCCTGTTTTTTTCTTCTTTAGCTACAAAATAATTATTAAAATTCAACAATGAGACTGATGGTCAATTCCATTCTATCTTTTCTTCCCAATTATCCAAGAAATATAAATCACTTAAAATAACTAAAAAATTTTCAAAATTAAATGTTATAAGAATTTAAAAAAACTTCAAAAATTTCAATTTTTAAAAATTTTAAATATTGGTCCTTGTTAAACTGATTTTTTTTTATTACATTCAGTTTATTAATATAAATTTAAAAAGTCATTAATTATTTTTAGTTACTGTCTGTACAAAATTTTTTGAAAAAGGGTACCGTGTAGCCTTAATTCGATTAAAAATGGTTAATTTGACATTAATTTCAAAAATATGTTAGTCTTAACTGGAGATTAGTGTTACACAAATTCTTCTCAAACTAATGAGTTTATATTATTTTGAAACATACATTTTTACAGGAAGTGGAATTTATTTCGAACTGTCATAAATTTGCACTAAGCGAGTTCATCATTGTGAGGTTTGACTGTAGTTGAATTAACGTTGGATTGAAGCAACATAACGGTTTATTAGTTGCTGAAAAAAGGTAACATGATCTTGGACATTAAAAGGCTATTGCTCAGTCTTATTATATTCTCTCTGTTAGGTCTTTTAACAGCTAGCAACCTGAATGTGATAGTTGCCGCATCTTCAATTTCTACATAAGCGTATTTTTATTTGTATCGGTTAGATTTTTCCTTGCATGTCAAAACTTTTTTCCTTTCTATTTGTCTCTTCGGTTTCGGCTCTTCATGATGTTGTTATACATAGTACTGTACGTTTATATATATTACATTATTATTTATATATTAGTGCACATTAATATATCTAAAGAATACGTAGAAACATTTTTTACATTATTTGAAATTAAATAACTATGTAATAACTATCGTAATTATTATTATTTAATTTTAGTTTTAACATACGTTTTAACGTCTAAGGCAGGGATGACGAACCTATGACCCGCGCAGGCTTTTTAAATGACCCGCGCATTGATTTTTATAAATATATCATTTCATTGTATACATAAAGAATTTTAATTATTTTTCGAGCCTCTCTTTTAAAAAATTGAAGAAAATACAAGTGCTATTAAAGAATTTAAAAATGCATAAATGATTTTTGTAAAATGTTTTAGATTTATTGTGATTATACATAATGCTGTTTTAAGATTTATGTGAAGGCCGATTTAGTTCAATTTGTAAATTTATAAAATACCACTTGAGTATGAACAGATGTGGTGTATGCTAATAATAAAGACATATTTATACACACAATTACTGACATTATATCCTTCAGATACACGGTAACGTTTTTGTGCTGACTGGCAACATTTGCCAATGTGATGCCAGTTGTAATAAATGTCATCACCTTTATAAACGCAAGAGGTCTTAATAAACGACAATTTACACAATTATTAAAAGAAGTTGAGTGGCAGTATTCAGAGATTTTGACATACAACAATGTTCAATGACTCAGTTCCGGTCAAGTTCTTAATCGGTTTGTCATTTTATTGGAAAAAATTAGCTCTTTTTGAATGAAAAAAACTGTTCTTACTGTTACTAAAAACTGTTCGGTTAACTTATTTTATGCAACATCACTCAACATTTTAATGAACTGAATAAAAAAACTTCAAGAAAAAGGACAAATTGTTTTAATGATATCTGAGAATATTTTAGGATACTTATTACGAAACTAAACATCTTTACTATGGATTTGAAACTGAAAATCATGAAATTTTTCAATCTATTACAATAACATTTTAAAAACACAATAAAATCTAAAATAGGCTTGACGTTCAAGAAAATACAATAAAAAAATATATGAATTTCAAAGTAGCATAGTTTGGTAATTTTAGTTAACGTCGTACTAGAGCAATACAATGGGCTATTGATCAGTCCCTTAAGGGAGAGAACCACCGAGGTCAACACCTCGTAATTTTGAGCCATGGTCAGATGACGAAGCAACACTTGAGCTGGCAACCCACTCTCCGAACTTCCACACCAACCCAACGTAAGGACTTTCGGCCACGAATGATTTAAGTGCATCAGCCACCTCTGCACCATACGCTTACAAACATCCATTCACGGACCCGGATTCGAACTAAGAACCTTCGGATCTAGAGGCTAATACCTTAACCACTATACCGGTTGGTCAGCCAGCAGCATAATTTGGAAAAATTAATTTGATAACTTGATTTATGAAGTAAAAGGGAAAATGTCTGAAATCGATGCAAATTATAATGATCCCATACTAAAAATTGAAAATATTATATTAAACGTATGGGGATTCTTTACCAAATAATTTTATAACACTGACGAAACTTGCCAATGCTCTTTTAACGATGTTTGGATCCGCATATTCATGTGCAAAATTGTTTTCCTTGATGAATTTTGTAAACTCAACCAATATAAATAAACTCGGAAATGAACTGACAGCAAAATACGTAAAAACTAATGAATACTGAATCTGAACGTAATATTAAGAAATTATCTGACAAAAAAAAACTGATTTCTCAGTACATATGCTTTAACTTTATTATATACTAGCCACTCAGTGACTTGCTCGGCGTTAAACGTGCCGGTGGTGTAAGGTATTAAAATGGTGTAAAATTTTCCGCACATTTCAAAATCCGTTGAAGATATATTTAATCTATCTTTAACGATTCCGATTTTACGAAATAAAACTTAACAATCCCAGCCAATATGTTTTTTATTTCTTGCTCTCATTCCCTGAAATGGAATATTACAGGAAATGTAATATGTTTCTTTTTTTTTAACATGAAGGGCAGAAGATGCAATCTGTTTCACGGGACGTCACAATCTCTTGCGAAAATATAAAAGATATATTCAATTTAAAAATAATTTATTTAAATAAAATCATATTTTTAGGTTATCGATCAAAAGTAAAATTTTCCGCAAATTTCAAATCTGTTGAAATTTCTACTCCATCTTTAACGGTCTAGGAATAGAAAAATGAACTATGCGAGTCCAGTAAAAAGATTTATCGTCTGGCTGGAAAATCATTCCTCCGTGCAAAATCAAAGCGGAAACGAGAAAAGTAATTTTCTCCGAGTTCCCCGCGATGAAAAAAATTCGCATGGTTCTAAAGGCTGACGGCAAGGTCACGTGGGAAAAAGAACAAAATTTGACCAACTTAAAAAGGTTCGCCGTCCTTGGTCTAAGGTAATTATCACGCCCTTTTACACAAATTAAAACTATGGTAAGTCTTTAAACAATTTATAAATTAGTATCATTATATTATTAACTTAACATTAATTTAATAATAGTAACAATAATAATAACCCAGATATCTCGGAATGGATATTCTTTTATTAAAGTTACACAAATTAAAATAAAGCGCATTTCGTTTGTATTGCATTGCCATCACTAAACAAGGCATCTCGGCTACTTTCATGCCCTGAGAGCGGATCTTTTCGAAACTAAATATGGGCACAGAGAAAAGAAATCGGATCACTTCAAATAAAATAACTTGAATCTTCTTTTGATCTATTTTAATTAGGTTCTAGTTTTATCTTCCAAGTTTGGTTAAGTTTAACTTGATTGTAGTTCTTGTTTTTATTCTTTTGTTTAAAATAAAATTTGTGAATTAACAAAAATTAGTTATTTTAATATTTCTCCAACTTGGAGGAGATTGTCATTTTTTTCAGTAGAATTTTGTTGCTATTTTCTATTTAGGTACAAAGGGATTTTTTTGGGAATCTCAACAACAGTTGAAAGAATGTAATGAAATTTATTTTTGTCTTTCACTTTGTTTTCAAAAGAGGATCAAGTCGGGTAAAAATTTAGTAAGTTATCTTAATTGCTACTTCTGTAATCTGTACGGGTTCATAATGGGGTTAAAAAAAAGTAAAAAGATCCCCTTAAAGTAATTTATTTTTTTATGGACTACTTATAAGTTATATGAATTTACATGGTTTTGGGCCGTCTTACAACATCATGGGCAACGCTCACTGTCAAATTCGGCCAAATACGAATTGTGAAGAGATCGGCATGACATCACAATCTCCTGCGAAAATATAAATATTTAATTGAAAAATTACTCATAAAAACAAAATCAAGTCTACAAAGTATCTATCTGCTGTAACATTTTTTACAAAAAAAAAAAAAACTAATCAAAGCCGGTCAAAATGTTTTTTTATCTGTTTTGCTTTCTTTCTCTGAGGCGTATCTATTCATTGCCAAGATAATGAATTTCGTCATCGAGCTCTGCGGTTCAACAGTCAACGACTTAACGGAATACTATCAATGCAACACCCCCAGAACATTCAATAACAGACACCGTGCTCGTTTGAGCGCAGGAAATGGAATATGTGATTTCTCGAATCAAACTAATGCCATTCTTCGCAGCGGCGTTCGTATTGCAAAAAAAAAATTACAATTTAAAAATTATTAATTTTATGAAAATCATATATTTTTTTGAAATAAAACTAATGTGAAATTTTTCGCAGATTTCAAATCCGTTGAGTTCTGTTTTTACCTCTGAAATAATGGCCATATATAAAGCATTAGAAAACATTACTGATCATGTTCATAAAAAATATATCATTTTCACTGATTCATTAAGCGTTTTAGAGTCATTGAAACATCCTGATCATGATAATCATCCCATTGTTTTAGAGTCACTGAAAAAAATTTATCAAATTTCATCCAAAAATTTTAACTTGGTATTCTGTTGAACCCCATCTCATGTTGGGATATTAAGAAATGAAATTGCTGACAAAGCCGCCAAATCGGCCGTAAATAATTTTAACCATACCATCCCGTATCGTGACATAAAACCTTGCATTTACAAATTTTTAGAAGACAAATGGCAGAACGAATGGAATGAACAGTCGGAGAACAAACTTCACGCCATCAAACCAAGTATATCGGACTGGAAATCGCTATCTTTAAGAAGGCAGCAGGTAATAATGACACGCCTCCGTATTGGACATACTCGGATCACCCATAGACACCTCCTCCTCGGAGAAGATCATCCTATTTATAATCACTGTATTTGTCCACTAACGGTAAAACATATTTTAATAGAATGTTCTCATTTTAATAGTCAACGACTTAAGCATTTTAATTCTTATACCTTGACTTTAGAAGACATGGTTGGGGAGAATCCTCATCCAAATATTTTTAGCTTTTTACATGACATTGGGTTCATATATCACTTATAATTTTATATAATATTCATTCATTATGACTTGACTCATTCCACTTTATTATTACATTACATTTCTGATTTTTATCTTGAGTTTGGCATAATATGTCCCAAGAGGACTCAATGCCATAAAACCAAATCCAATCCAATCAAATCCGTTGAAATATTTTTACTCTATTTTTAACTATTAGTTAAATAGTTAAAACGTTTTTTCTTCGGCTTAAATATTCCTTGTCCAAATGAAACGAAAAAATAAATAAATTTCGAATCTGTCGTTTCTTTTTATAGTGTTGCCTTACTAAGGAAAACAATAATAATCAAATTCCATTAAATTAATTTTAAAATGTTCTACATTGAATTTTGAAATTCGGGCCTCGTACAAAAATTGCACAAAAATTCAGTCTACCTGTGTGCAAAATCCCATTATTATAAGTGCCATGGATTCGTTAGTACAGTTCATAGAGGCACTTCCCTTTATAATAGTAGAGACTGGTTTGCTTCAAAAACTAAATGGGAATTCGTAGCCTATTGGATAACTGCCGTCACGGCGCTGCCCTCGCAAACCAGCAAAACGGGCAACGTCATGATGGCTTCGTCGTTATCAAATCCGGCCAAATTCGATAACAGCCGTCACGGTGTTGCCCGTGGTAATAGATAGCTTCTCAAACAAAATTATGAATATTTTATACTTTATATACTTACTTTGCCCGTGGTGTTGGTTTGCTTCGCAATCCAACACCACGGGCAACGCCGTAATGACCTCGTCATTGTCAAATTAGGACAAATTCTAATTGAGAAAAGATCCAATCGGCGTGACGTCACAATCTCTAGCAAAAATATAAATATTTAATTGAAAAAAAATTTATTAAAAGAAAATCAAATGCAAGGTATCAACCTGGTATCATTTTCCGCAGATTTTAAATCCGTTGAAATTTTCAATCTATTTTTAACGATACCGATTTTACAACAAAAAAGAACTAAGCACTTTTAGTCAAAATGTTTTTTATTTGTTTTACTGAGCGCAGAAAAATATTGTTATTTCTCGAATCAAACGAGGGTCATTCTGCGTAGTGACGGTCGTATTGGAAAAAAAAAACCATAAAAATTTTAATTTAAAAATTATTTATTTAAAGAAAATTATATTTTCACGTATTTATCTAATGTGAAATTTTCCGGAGATTTCAAAACCGTTGAACTTTTTGCTCTATCTTTAAGGATCTAGGAGATAGAAAAAAGAACTAATTTAAAACGGTTTTTTCTAGTCTGCTGACAAAACGTTCCTCTGCAAAATCAAACGGAAGAGGAAAAAATAAATTTGAATCTGCGATTTTTGTGATGGTGCTATTTAAAAAGAAAAACAATAATAATTCAAATTTCCATCAAATCCATTTTAAAATGTTCTAGATTGAATTTTAAAATTCGGAGCGAACCAGAAATTGAAAAAATTCGGACTACCTGTGTGTCAAATTACATTGATGTAAGTGCCATAGATTCGTCAGGACTTTGATAACGAAAAACAGACAAACACTTCCTTTTATAATAGTAGAGACATCTCGAGATACTTTATTATATATTTTGAAGAAGCGGTGAGTCATGAAAAAGATTTAGCACTTTCTAGTGGGTTCGGTTCCGATCCGATCCATGAAAAGAGTCGATTTTCCCATCACTACTTTCAACGCGCTATGGAATACAGAAATTATTTTCCCTTAGGAATACAATAGAATTACGGATCGCGCTGCTGTGCCTATGGTTTTCAATGCATATAGAATACTTCTGAAAATTCGTTTAGGCCAAGCTCGCTATATTTCTATTATATTCACCCGAAATATGCCTACTAATGCAAGAACTTCAGAGTACATACGTTCTTGACACAATCCTAAAATTAAACAAAACAAAAGACTTAAAGAATAAAAATATGACCGTTTAAAATCAATCGCTCAATACACGATTAAAAAGTAGTGATCCTATATTTGTAACATAACACAAATAAAAATATGAACGTTTAAAATCAATCGCTCAATACACGATATGGGTAACAAATAGTGATCCTATATTTGTAACATTTATAGCAACATTTTGGAGAGGTAGAAACTACTGAATGAAAAATTTCGCAGTATCGGCCGAAAAACATTATACATTAAAAATGTTGATACATTTTTTTGCTTCCAAGATGGTGTAGTCCTCACGTTGGGTTGGCATGGAAGTTTGGAGAGTGGGGTGCCAGCTCAGGTGTTGCTTCGTCATCTGACCGTGGTTCAAAATTACGAGGTGTTGTCCTCGGATCTTTACCTTAAGGGACTGATTCCGGACCGTCGTCAATAGCCCGTTGTGTTGCTCTAGTACGACATTAACTAAAAATTACGAATTTCCAAGATGGTGCATCAGCCGCCTCTACACCATACGCTTACAAACATCCATGCCCGTACCCGATTCGAACTAGGAACCTTCCGATCTAGAGGCTAACACGGTTCCAAGAAATTCATAATTTAACATCAAGCAATAGCGGCATTGCAAAATACACAAAAACATACTACATCAAATTGTAAATTCCAGAGGGTGCGAGTTCGAAATCAGCCAAGTAGCTCCCGGTACAGAGTGGGCGTGTGCACATTCATGGCTTCAAATGTCCTCGCGTGGTGTGGTAATGGTAATGGTAATGGCAATGGCAATGGTAATTTAAATTAACGTCGTACTAGAGCAACACACCGGGCTATAGATGACGGTCCGGGATCAGTCCCTTAATGGAAAGATCCGAGTCGCGTGGTGTGGAAGTTTGGAGAGAGCGCCAGCTCAGGTATTGCATTGACATATGACCGTGGTTCAAAATTACGTGGTGTTATTCAGATATTTCCCTTGGGGATTGTTCTCAGAAGGTCATCAATACCCCTTTGTGTTTTTCTAGTACGACGTTAATTAAATAAATACCAAATCTATGAAGTCTCGTTTGTTTAACTTAAATTGTTCAGTTTAGAGAATTAATTCCAAACACCAAATGGACGAAGACAATTGGCAATTTTTAGTTAACGTCGTACTAGAGCAACACAACGGGCTATTGACGACGGTCCGGGATCAGTCCCTTAAGGGAAAGATCCGAGGACAACACCTCGTAATTTTGAACCACGGTCAGATGACGAAGCAACACCTGAGCTGGCACCCCACTCTCCAAACTTCCACGCCAACCCAACGTGAGGACTTTCGGCCACGACAGATTTAAGGCGCACCAGCCGCCTCTACACCATACGTTTACAAACATCCATGCCCGGACCTGGATTCGAACCAGGAACCTTCCGATCTAGAGGCTAAAACCTTAACCACTATACCGGTTGGTCGGCGAAGTTTTTAGAGAGCGCCAGCTCAGGTATTGCATTGACATATGACCGTGGTTCAAAATTACGTGGTGTTATTCAGATGTTTCCCTTGGGGATTGTTCCCGGAAGGTCATCAATAGCCCTTGTGTTTTTCTAATACGACGTTAATTAAATAAATACCAAATCTATGAAGTCTGGTTTGTTTAACTTAAATTATTCAGTTTAGAGAATTAATTCCAAACACCAAATGGACGAAGACAATTGGCAATTTTTAGTTAACGTCGTACTAGAGCAACACAACGGGCTATTGACGACGGTGTGGGATCAGTCCCTTAAGGGAAAGATTCGAGGACAACACCTCGTAATTTTTAACCACGGTCAGATCACGAAGAAACACCTGAGCTGGCACCCCACTCTCCAAACTTCCACGCCAACCTAACGTGAGGACTTTCGGCCACGACAGATTTAAGGTGTACCAGCCGCCTCTACACCATACGCTTACAAACATTCATGACCGGACCCGGATTCGAACCAGGAACCTTCCGATCTAGAGGCTAACACCTTAACCACCATACCGGTTGGTCGGCAGGACGAAGAAAAATCATTTTAATGAAACCATGGTAAGAAATAATATGGTAATTGGTAATTTTAGTTAACGTCGTACTAGTGCAAAACAACGGGCTATTGACGACGGTCCGGGATCAGTCCCTTAAGTGAAAGATCCGATAGAAGAAATAATATGTAGTAACGTTTAAAAATTATTGGTATTGGTATTTTTTAAGGCATATATGGTATTTATATTTAATTGACGTCATATTGAAGAAACATAACGGGCTATTGACGACGTTCAAGGATCTATCACAATGGGAAAGGTTCGAGAACATTGGGGTATTTTTTTTATTAACGCCACACTTGAGGAACCACGGGCTATTTTATACTAGATAGAAATACCTATTTACCTTTAGACCAAAGCCGCTGTACCCTGATCTCGTCAAAAATCAATTTACTATATAGGCCAGTACACAACACTTTAACAGGTATAAAACCGAGCCAAGAAAGAATTTAGAATTTAACCTGTACAGCAGTTGTACCTTGAAAGTTACAAGATTCGTGCCAGGAAAAAATCGCGGTAGTTATATCTACAGCCGTAATCAAAAGGTAAATAGATAATATATTTTCCTGATGTCGTTTTGATAATGCTGGCACTATAAGTTCATTCGACAAGCCAATCCTTTTTCAACAGTTAATTATGTCATGGCTAGATCTGTTCAACAGTATTACAAGCATTGAATAAGAACTGCATACGCCCACACCGCGTTTTCCGACAAGTTTTAGAAATCTCAGGAACTCTCAACTAGACCTCCAAATCAAGCAATTGTGTTTCGAGTACATTTTTCGACAGTGGTTAACTTTTGTGTCCTCTGCATAAATGGATTTACGGAAGCCTTGTTTTCAAGACGTGACGTATCTATTCATCGCCGAGATGATAAATTTCGTCATCGAACTTTGCGGGTCAACAGTCAACGACTTAACGGAGTACTATAAATGTAACACTCCCAGAACATTCAGTGAGAGACATCGTGCTATTGTTTGGGACATAATGTGCAGCAAAGGTGGAATGTGGAGTATGCTTTTCGTGGAAAATTACTGCCAAACAGTCTTGTCTGAAAGTGAGTTTAATCGTCTCATGACTGAAGTGCACCAACAATATGTCCAAATGGAGACAGATGACGAATGTTCAGAGCAGATTTTTATCTCCTTTACCACCCAAATAGCGATTTGGTCTCTCGTGGCCAGGCATGACTTCGGACTAGTCCAGGCTCCCGTATTGGCACTCAGTTTTATCAGTAGCGTAACCCAACCCTCAAAACGATATTTTCAAGGATTCTAGTTGTTAAGAGAATGTCATTGGAATGTATTTTGTGCCATCATACATGTTGACAGACGAAGAAAACATGCATTCAAGTGTATTTGTCGAACTTATACTATTTTTTCTACACCACCTTATTGATTATGTTGCTTATTACTTACATATTACTTCTACACTATACGTAATTTTAAAATTATTCTTAAGTTCGGTTTTTATGACGCGTGCCAAACTGTAGAATACTTTTATCCTGTACTTGTTAAATAAATTGTTGAACATGATTTTGGAATACGAATAGCGTATTTTTTCGTCGTCTTTTGTTTGTGGATGTGTACGATCTTCGCAGAAAAATTGCCAAAAAGCAACACATTTTCGTATGATGTTCACGCAAATTTTTGGCCAAACTCAATTTGAAACGTATGGTCAGATTCGATGGTGCGGTTTCTTAATAAGACAGAATATGAGCATTTAATTAACTTTACATTCATATCGTGATATGTGTCTGTTTGGCGAGGCATAAATTCAGAAAATTTCATACTTCCTTAATGTCACTTCTATTTATCCATGACTTTGCCTATTATATAATCGCCACGACGAATTCTAAGTGCACCCGCCCCTTGTGTACACGATAATCTATGGCTGGATTCGAACTCGCAACCCTCCGATAGCTAATGCGATGCTGTTACTACCGCATCCCGGAAAAAAGACCGATCGTTTATACGTCCTGGAGTCTTAATACCCATGTATAACAAAGACAATAAACCCCCGAAAAAGAAAAAGCCTCCAATTTAATTTGGATTTCTTGAATATTATATTTAACTGATATACTTTATACTCATTTGATCTATGACTAGACAGTTGTGACTTCAATATTTGAGTTTTGCACCCAAAGATGTTGATTTCATTAACCGGCAATCACACAGTGGCTCTACTTATTTGAATCTGCTCATGAATTTGATAATATTAAAAGCTGATTTCGTTAAGCAGTGATTCATTAACGGTGGACGCCGTGATTTACTAGTCTACAGGATTATCTTCTAACACTGCACTTCCACTGCCGAATAAACACCACTGTTCGACTAGCGCTGACAGCACCGGATTATAGTCATTTTCAAACTGGTTTAGAAAAGGCCTCGCAAACCTGTCACTAAATACTCCAACACATCGAACAAGCTCTGATAGTCCCTGAATTTAGAAGTTGAGTAGGCGCTACTGAACGTTGCAGGAAGGGATATTTCATTAGTGTGCAGTACTGGTAGGTAATGAAATCTTTATCTTGATTGGTGACACGGTATTATGTTGGCTGTTCTCTAACTTATCTCTTAACTTCAAGACGTTGTAAGGCAAATCCAATATTTCACTGACAACCAAACCAGTGAAAAATTAGGTGATTGAGATAAGCCGCTGACGTTAACAGTGAATTTAGTTCGAATTTCATCGTATGGTGTAATGTACTCCTTTAAAGAACTACCTGCCTACCACTGAATTGATTTTCCACTCTAAGGCTCTGGATTGAAAGATAAAATTCCAAAATTTAATTCATTTTACTGTCGAGTCCTTATTATCCAAACCGAACGGAGGTCTCCGTGAATCCGTAAGTTAGCGTTGACCTTTGCGAAACCAACCTGCAATATATAGGTTAGTGCAGTTTCGATTCCTTACCTGGGAGTATTTATCTTTCTTAAATCAGTAAATGTTTTTAGTTTCCGCTATTGATGGGGCCCCGGTAACGCTGTTGGAAGAGTGACGGACTACCAACCGGAAGGTTGCAAATTGGTGAGGTGTCAACCTCGTTATTTGGCTGGAGTGGTTCAAAATGACAATGTGTTGTCCACGGTTCTTTCCACTGGAGTTGATCCCACGCCGTCTTCAATAGTCCGGTTTGTTGCTCCAGTATGAATTTAATTAACTATTTATCTAGCTTTTATATTTGACGGTTCCCCGATAGCCCAGTTGGCAAAATCGTGAAAGACGATACCTCGTCATTAGCAAACTTTAAAGAAGGTGGAGTCGGAACAACTCTAATTTTTATATTTAATAAATTCAAGGAGTTTTCAAAAGCTTCCTTTTACATTTTATTCCTTTCTGGGTGTATTCTTCTGTCATTAAAAGGCTTTCTTTGTGTGTATGTCCATAATATTTGCGATGTCTGTTTTCTGTATGGCGCAGCTTAGTCAAATATGGCTCTTACGCAACGAAACCCAAACAACTTACCAAACCAATAATGAGGAATTTTCACTGAATTTTAAGACACCTCGTTTGTTAACGAAAAGCTTTCCTTTTAAATGGATGAAAAATTGACATGTAACACATATAAAATCTTAATTGAATACATATATTTAATGGAATATTATCTGAATAAATTAGTACACATAAGTTTAGTACACATAAGCAATACGTTGTGGCGTTGTGAGAAACTTCGTTGTGCTTGACCTATAGGAAGTGTCACTTGCAGAACACGTGCCTCTACTCCATTGTGTCGTCAGAATGCCGAATATATTCCTATCGGTTATTTTTTTGGCGAAAGTTGCTATTCTTTCGCCACGCGGTTTAAAACGACTTGAGAATAAAAGGTGGTTGTTCGTCCAGATGATCTGATTGGTTTTGACTTATACCGTTGGGTCATTTTTAAACTGCGGCACAGACGTTTGAGGCGACGGTTAGAGAAACGAAAATGTCTGAGAACAAAATGCGGCGGGTGTGGCTGTTCTCCACGTTGGCCTGTGATATACATACTTTAAAGTGTGGTTAATGTGAGCTTGTAAATAGTGTATATTTTCTTAATGTTCTTGGAATAAAAATAATGTAAATAACTTATATGTTGGTTGTCTTCTCCTTGTGTTCGATTCGTACTGTTTTTATGCTACCATTTTGGGGCGACGACACCACAATGTAATATAGAAGATAATTAGATACTATATATAGATATATGTATCAAAAAGGTTTAGATTCTAGGAAAAATTTTGTAAGAAGTAAAGTCTAGGTTCAAATTGAACGACTAAATGAAATGTTTGCATTTTCCAAGCACTTTTCAGAATTTTCTGGGATTGTAAAAATCTTCTGGAGGAATGGCTAGTTAAAAACAACTATTTCAGCCTCGATGTTGTAACTAATGCATATTTGTGCTCTCTTCCAGGGAAGCGAAAAGCTGGACCAATACCACCTGTTGAGTGAAGTCAGGTGTCCAGAACCAGAACTCTGCAGCTGCACCCTTGTGTCACCCATTTTATCCCTTTCTGTAAATATGAAAAAATTACTGTGGACACAAGTAGAGCATTCGCACAATTTCAGAAGGCCGGTTGTCTACACGGAATCAACTTTATACAACTGGTTCATTTGGGAAGCCGTTAGACTGAAGAGCATCAAATATTTTGTATTGAAGATCTAATGAAAACATTCTATACCCCAAAACGCGACTCTGGTCTTATTTGATCTTAATAAAACGACTTTAAAAACTATTCAACAATTATGAAATTCTGGTTGCGATGTTGAATACGAGAGGAACACAAATCTCGCAACAAATCGAAAAAGCCACTTTTAAATGAAATATTTTAAAGCAATTTTACATGTAGGCAGCGTTGTTCAGAAATTGTTCGTCAAAGTGACTCAAATAAAGGTTTGGGTTTGCACAATATTTAATTTGGCATGCAACACAAAATAAAAATTTGGGGAATAGAAGAACCAATAGAACAACCCAATCCCAAACTCGATACTTTCGAGAGTTCTAGTTGGTTTGAGAATGTCATTGGAATGTATTTTGTACCAGTATAAAAGATGACTGACGAACGAAAACATGTATCGAAATATATATGTCGTACTTCTACTACTTACTCAACCCAACCCTATTCATTATGTTGCTGTTTACTTACATATTCTATCCTATTCGTAATTTTAAAGTAATTACAAGGTTCGGTTTCTATGACGTGCAAAACAAGAATAATTTTATATTGTCTTTGCAAAATAAATTGAATCTAAATTGCTTGATTTTTCGTCGTCTTTTGTTTCAGTAGATGCGTAGGATCTTCGAGGAAAAAGCGCGAAAAAGCAAAAAATTTGCGTATGATGTTCACGCAAATTTTTGGTCAAACTCAAATTGAAATTTATGTTCAGAAGGGATGATTCTGTTCTTAATAAGACAGAATAGGAGCATTTAATCAACTAGTTGCTTGCCTATCGTGATATGTGTTTCTCAGCGAGGCATAAATTCAGACTATTCAATACATGGCCCTTGTATATTGGTAAATACAAGGGCCATTGCCATTGGTAAATACAAGGGCCGTTCATGGCCCTTGTATTTACCAATGACGTTGCCCTGTCTATAATTTAGTATAGGTGGCCCGGTTGGAAAAGTAAAGGATTAGCAACAGAACGGTTGCGTGTTCAAATGCAAAAAAAGACTGACGCGTACAAATGGGATGCTTATTAAATCTGTGCTGCCTTCAAATGTAATCATGTACACGTGTAGCTTTACTGCTTGACGTTCGCTCTTGTGATGACTTTGAACCCCTTGACCTTCCTGGATTCACCTCTCTGCTATATTGGATTGCAAGACGTCTCATGTCTAAGAAAACAATGGCGGTCGTATTTAAAAAAATAATAATGATAAGCTTTTCAATATAAGACTGATGTCCCAGTTTCCTGGTGCCAGTAGTAAGACTGATATATCAGTTTCCTGGTGCTTCAGAGTACACACTTGCGACATATGTGGCACAGTTCTAATAATAAACAAAGGAAATAGTGACTGAACGAATAAGAATATCAATGTTTAAATCGATTGCTCAATACATGATATGGGTAACAAATAAGGGTCCTGCATTTGTAACATTTACCAATATTTTGGAGAGGTAAAAATCTTACTGAGCGAAAAATTGCTCAGTAAACAATACAAAAATTTGCGGATATACGTTGAATATTTGATACAGTTTTTGATTCCAAGAAATTCAGTTTAACACATCAAGTACTCACAGAATTGCAAATTACACAAACAATACTACATCAAATTATATATTCCAGAGGGTGCGAGTTTGAATCCAGCTGAAGAACTACCGTTAAAAAAGAGGCTTGTGTGCATTAAATTCGTCGTGGTCTTAAATGTTCCCACCTTGGCGTGGTGTGGAGGTGTTGTATTTCTCTAGTACGACGTAAATAAATATCAAATCTACGAAGTCAGGTTCGTTTAACTTAAATAATTGAGTTTAAAGAATTAATTGCATACACAAAGGCCGACCAACCGGTATGGTGGTTAAGGAGTTAGTCTCTGGATCGGAAGGTTCATAGCCCGTTGTGTTGCTCTAGTACGACGTTAACTAAAATTACCGTTACCATTACCTCGAATCGTTCCCTTCGTTGTTTATCATGGACCGTCACCTACTGTCCGGGATCAATCCCTTAAGGGAAAGATCCAAGGACAACACCTCGTAATATTGAACCACGGTCAGATGACGAGACAACACCTGAGCTGGCATCCCACTCTCCGAATTTCCACACCAACTCAACGTGAGGATTTATTTTCGGCCACGACATATTTAAGGAGCACCAGCCGCCTCTACACCATACGCTTACAAACATCCATGCCCGCACCCGGATTCGAACCAGGAACCTTCCGCTCTAGAAGCTAACACCTTAACCACTATACCGTTGGTCGGCTAACACTAGAGGAACACAACGGGCTATTTTCTACTAGAAAGGAATAATTAATTGTTTATACATTTAGACAACAACCGGTAATGGTAATGGTAATTTTAGTTAACGTCGTAGACAACAACCGGAACTGCTGTTGTACTTTGCAAGTTATTAGTATCGCGCCAGGATGGTAATGGCAATTTTAGTTAGCGTCGTACTAGTGCAACACAACGGGCTATTGACGATGGTCCGGGATCAATCCCTTAAGGGAAACACCCAAGGTCAACACCTCGTAATTTTGAACCACGGTCAGATGACGAAGCAACACCTGAGCTGGCACCCCGCTCTCCCAACTTCCACACCAACCCAACGTGAGGACTTTCGGCCACGACAGACTTAAGGTGCACCAGCAGCCTCTTCACCATACATAGGCTTACAAACATCCATGCCCGGACCCGGATTTGAACCAGGAACCTTCCGATCTAGAGGCTAACACCTTAACAACTATACCGGTTGGTCGGCATCGCGCCAGGAGAAACAATCTCACTAGTTATATCAACAGCCGTAATCAAAAGGTTAATAGAAAATATTTTTTCCTGAAGTCGTTTTTCTAATACTTGGAAATCTAAGTACATCCGACGAGCGAATGCTTTTTCTACAGTTAATTGCGTCATGGCTAGAATTGAATAAGCCCACACCCCGCTTTTAGATTTTGAAACCTCCTGAACTCACAACAAGACCTCCAAATCAGGCATACATGTTTCGAGTGGATCCTTCGACAGTGGTTAGCTCCTGTGTCCTCCTGCATAAATGGATTCAACTACGCCATATTTTGAACCCGCGAGGTTTCTATTCATCGGGGAGGTGATCAATTACCTCATTCAACTCCACGGCTCAACAGCCACCGACTTAACACTTTACTATCAAACTAACATCCGCAGAATCTTCGATGATAGATACCGTTCTATTGTTTTTGACATATGGTGTAAAAGAAGCTCTGCGTGGAGAAAGCTTTTCTTGGACACGTACACCCAAACCGGCGTGAATCGAAATGACTTTAATCGTCTCATGGCTGATGTGTACAAAAGCTATGTCCAAATGGGCGCTTGTCGACATCAGGGTTTTATCATCTATACCACCCAAATAGCGATTTGTTCTATCGTGGCCAGGCATGACTTCGGACTCGTCCAGGCTCCCTTATTGGCACTCATTTTTATCAATACTTTAACTCAACACACAAATTCATACTTTCGAGTATTCTAGTTGCTAAGAGAATGTCATTGGAATGTATTTTGTGCCAACATTGTATTGAAATGTAAATGTCGTACTTGTACTATTTCTTATACCCAACCCAATTCATTATGTTGCTTGTTACTTACTTCTACCCTATACGTAATTTTAAAGTAATTTCTAGGTTCAGTTTTTATGACTCGTGCCAAGCACTGGAATAATTTTATCTTGTTATTGTTAAATAAATTGTTAAACATGATTTTTGCATCCGAATTACTTAATTTTTCGTCGTCTTTTGTCTGTATATGCGCAGGGTCTTCGCTTAAAAAGCGCCATAAAGCAAGAAATTTATTGAAATACTTGGGATGCCTTTAAACGCGCTGTGGAATACAGAAATCCTACCCTTAGGAATACAATATAATTGCGGATTGCAGTACAGTTCCTACGGATTTCAATGCATATAGAATAGTCGTAAAAACTCGTATATGCCATGTTTACTATATTTCTATTATTCTAACGTAATAACCTACCTAGTATGACTGATTTACCGGTTTCCTGGTGTGTTAGAGTACATACTTGTGACATTCTTGGCACATTCCAAAAAGTAAACAAAAGCAATAGTTACTGAATGAATCAAAATATTAATGCTTTTATAGTTCTTTGCTTTACACATGATATGGGTAACAAATAGGGGTCCTGTATTTGTAACATTTAGCAATATTTTGTAGAGCTAAAAATTTTACTAAACGAACAATTTTACTGAAAACAACACAAGATTTTGCCGTTATACTTTAAATATGTTACATTTTTTGCTTCCAAGAAATTCATAGTTTGACATCAAGATATTGCAAAATGCTCTAATATATACTACTTAAAATTCTAAATTGTAGTTTGTTTCATGTTTAAGTAAATACATGTCGATATTGTACTGTTGCAATAATTCACATTTGTATTGAAAATCGAAAACTGTCTGGACTGAAATTTGATTTAAGTTGGGTTCAAGCGTTTATGGTTTCCAATTTTTTGTTTTGAAACTTTTCAAATCGAATAACTCGTTTTTAACAAGTATTAAAATAAGAACTTGTAATAAATATTGTAAAATAAGATAAATAATATTGTTTCAACACAAGGCTTTTAACAGGAATGTCAAACAAACTGTTATTAATGAAAATTCCTTCACATACTTAGTACTAAATTCTACAATTGAAAATGTAATTTTCAAAGCTGTTATAAGGGACACATTATAGCCAATTAATCCACCTCAATAACTAATAGTGTATAACTATAGTTTATTTTTAAGATTTATGTAATGGAATAAGTGGTAAGTAAATTGGTAAGGATCAACAAATAAATTTCAATTATAATTCCAATAACATTTTCTAGACTGACTTTACTGGGGCCATTTTTAATATAAAAAAATTATGTTCAACTTGATTTTGTAACATTGATTTTGAGACGTAAAATTACATCTAATATAACGAAACAGATTTCCGGTAGGCACTATAAATGACATATTTCAGTATGCCATAATTCCGATATTATAGGTTCACGTTGGGTTGCTAGCTCAAGTGTTGCTTCGGCATCTGACCGTGGCTCAAAATTACGAGGTGTTGTCCTCGAATCTTTCCCTTAAGGGACTGATCCCGGACCGTCGTCAATAGCCCGTTGTGTTGCTCTAGTACGACGTTAACTAAAAAATTACTACTAAAAATTACCATTACGATTACGGAGATTATCGGTAATGCTTGATAGCCCACAGATAACATTAAGCGATAGTCATAAGTCAAGCGATGACGGTTACTGTCATTTTTATCTACGCCACTACTTTTTTTAGTCAATCTGTAACCCGGTTGATAGAGTACTGCACTCGTAACGAGATAGTCGTCAGTTCAAATCCAAAGAGTGATGTACAAAAGGGGCTGGTGCACGTTAAATCCGTAGGGGCCTCAAATGTCTTCATATTCAGTTGGAGCCGACCAACCGGTATAGTGGTTAAGGTGTTGGCCTCTAGATCGGAAGGTTCCTGGTTCGAATCCGGATCCGGGCATGGATGTTTGTAAGCGTAAGGTGTAGAGGCGGCTGGTGCACCTAAAATTTGTCGTGGCCGAAAGTCCTCACGTTGGATTGGTGTGGAAGTTTGGAGAGTCGGGTGCCAGCTCAGGTGTTGCTTCGTCATCAGACCGTGGTTGAAATTACGAACTGTTGTCCTCGAATCTTTCCCTTTAGGGAATGATCCCGGACCGTCAACAATAGCCCGTTGTGTTGATCTAGTACGGAATTAACTAAAATTATCGTTACCATTACCTCGAATCGTTCCCTTCGTTGTTTATCACGGACCGTCACCTTAAGCTCGTCGTGTTCCATCGACTGTGATGTTAATTTAAAATACCTATACCATAACCCTTGTATTGCTCAAATACGATGTTAATAGAAATGACCTTACCTTACTCTTTGATATCCCGTTGCTCTAGTGCCGACAAACCGGTATAGTGGTTAGGGTGTTAGCCTCTAGATCGGAAGGTTCCTGGTTCGATCCATGTTCGGGCATGGATGTTTGTAAGCGTATGGTGAAGAGGCGGCTGGTGCACCTTAAATCTGTCGTGGTCGAAAGTTCTCAAGTTCGGTTGGTGTGGATGTTTGGAGAGTGGGGTGCCAGCTCAGGTGTTGCTTCGTCATCTGACCGTGGTTCAAAATTACGAAGTATTGTCCTCGGATCTTTCCCTTAAGGTACTGATCCCAGACCGTCGTCAATAGCCCGTTGTGTTGCTCTAGTACTACGCTAACTAAAAATTACCAATTACCCGTTGCTCTAGTATAACGCGTTATTTATAAATTACTTTTACCAAAACCATGTGTCTTTAATCTTGAACCGTTGCCAATAGCCTGACGTGTTGCTCTAGTGTAACGTTAAATCACATACCTACCTGCGATTGGTAATAGGTACTTTTTAATTACGTCGTACAAAAGCAACACAACGGGCTATTGACGAAGGTCCGGGATCAATTCCCTAAAGGAAAGATCCGATAACAACACCGCAAACCGACCGGTCTGGTGGTTAAGATGTTGGCCTTTAGATCGGAAGGTTCCTGGTTCGAATTCGGATCAGTGCATGGATGTTTGTAAATGTATGGTGTAGAGGCAGCTGTTGCACCTTAAATATGTCCCGGCCGAAAGTACTTACTTTGGAGTGGTGAGGAAGTTTGGAGATTGGTGTGCAAGCTCAGGTGTTGACTCGTGATCTGACAGTAGTACAAAATTAAGTGTTTTTGTTCCCGGATCTATCCTTTTAGGGATTTATCCCGGATCGTCGTCAATAGCCCGTTGTGTTGCTCTAGTTTGACATTAAACACCATACCGCTAGGAATACCACGTAATTTTGAACCACGGTGGTAAGCGTACCACTGGTGGTACGAGGCAACGTTTCAGGTGGTATACAAGGATGATACGAGGCACCCAACTATTCTACGAAGTTTGTTCGATTTTTTAGTTTGTAGAAACACATTTTAGGTAATGGTAATGGTAATTTTAGTTAACGTCGTACTTGAGCAACACAACGGGCTATTGACGACGATCCGGGATCATTCCCTTAAGGGAAAGATCGGAGGACAACCCCTCGTAATTTTGAACCACGGTCAGATGACGAAGCAACACCTGAGCTGGCACCCCACTCTCCAAACTTCCACGCCAACCCAACGTGAGGACTTTCGGCCACGACAGATTTAAGGTGCACCAGCCGCCTCTACACCTTACGCTTACAAACATCCATGCCCGGATCCGGATTCGAACCAGGAACCTTCCGTTCTAGAGGCTTACACCTTAACCACTATACCGGTTGGTCGGCTGGATTGGATGAATGGGATGATATGAAATCAATTTTGTGATTAACGTTCTTATTACTTTGTAATAAATGACGCTAACTGTAGCACATTATTTAAAGAGAAACTTCGTTGCTATTTATCTAATTCTATTCAATGGCTATCTCGGCGAAATTAAGTTTATATCTCTCCCTGTCAAATCGATTTACGAACAATTCCTTTATCTTTATGTATGAGAAATACGCACGAATAATTCGAGATAATACGCACGAGATAATTATTTGTTTTCAGACATGTGAGTTAAAAATAAAACTGTAATTTTCAATAATCGTTTAAATTTTTTTTCATTCAGTACGTCATTAAACATCATTAATACGAAATAAAGTGCATTAATCATAAAATATGAAGCTTTCTTAGTATTTTAATTAAAATAAAACAGGTCATTGGATATTTTTCTGACATTAGATATATGTTTCTAAAAAAATATTAGACTGGTGGTAGGACAAAAATTTGTAACAATTTTAAGTGGTACGCAGTTACTAAAAGGTTCGGAACCCCTGCCTTAAGGGATATATCCAACACCACCACGTAATCTTGAACCACAGTCAAATAACGAGTAAATACTAGAACTGACACCACAGTCCCCAAACTTCCACACCAAGCCAACGTGAGGGCATTTCAGGCCACGACGGATTCTAAGTACACCCGCCCCTTATGTACACGATAATCTATGGCTGGATTCGAACTCGCAACCCTCCGGTAGCTAATGCGATGCTGTTCATACCGCATCACGGAAAAAAGACAGATCGCTTATATGTTCTGGAGTCTTAATACCCATGTATAACGACCTACCGGTATAGTGGTTAAGGTGTTAGCCTCTAGATCGGAAGGTTCCTGATTCGAATCCGGGTCTGGGCATGGATGTTTGTAAGCGTATGGTATAGAGGCGGCTGGTGCACCTTAAATCTGTCGTGGCCGAAAGTCCTCACGTTGGGTTGGGGTGGAAGTTTGGAGAGTCGGGTGCAAGGTCAGGTGTTGCTTCGTCATCTGACCGTGATTCAAAATTACGAGGTGTTGTCCTCTGATCTTTCCCTCAAGGGACTGATCCAGGACCGTCGTCAATAGCCCGTTGTGGTGCTCTAGTACGACGTTATTTAAAATTACCAGTTACCTATTGAAAAGGATAAAGCCACTAGTTTAACATTGGTTATCTTGTATGTATATAATAATTATCTTATATCATTTATACTCATTTGATCTGTGGCTAGACAGTTGTGACTGTAAAAGTTGAGTACGACGTTATTTAAAATTACCAATTACCTATTGAAAAGGATAAAGCCACTAGTTTAACATTGGTTATCTTGTATGTATATAATAATTATCTTATATCATTTATACTCATTTGATCTGTGGCTAGACAGTTGTAATTGTAAAAGTTGAGTTTTGCATCTAGGGATGTTGATTTCATTAACCGGCAATCATATAATGCTCTACTTATTGGAATCCGCTCATATAAATTTGATTTCGTTCAGTAGTGACTCATTAATGATGGACCCCATAGTTACCTAGTCGACAAGATTATCTTCTAACACTGCACTTCCACTCGACATTAACTACCAAATAAACCCCACTGTTCGACTAGCACTGACAGCACCGGATTATAGTCATTTTCAAACTGGTTTAGAAAAGGCCTCGCAAACCTGTCACTAAATACTCCAACACATCGGACAAGCTCGGAGAGTCCTTGAATTTAGAAGTTGAGTTGGCGCTTCTGATCGTTGTAGGAAGGGACATTTCATTAGTGTGCAGTACTGCTAGGTAATGGAATGTTTAACTGGATTAGTGACACGGTGATTATGTTGGCTGCTCTCTAATTTATCTCTTCACGTCGAGACATAGTATGGCAAGTCCAATATTTCACTGCCAACCAAACTGGTGGAAAATTAGGTGACTGAGATTTGCCGCTGACGTTAAAAGTGAATTTAATTCTGAATTTCATTGTACGGTGTTATGTACTTCTTCAAAGCACAACCTGCCTACCAATGAATTGATTTTCCACTCTAAGGCTCAGGAATGGAAGACGAGGTCCTAAAATTTAATTCATTTTACATTACAGTCCTCATCATCTAAACCAAAAGGACGTTTTCGGGATTCCGTAGTTGGCTTTGCCATTTGCGCTTCCAACCTGCAATATGTAGCCGGGAATTGCAGATTCGATTGATCTACCTGTGGGTGTAAATTTCTTTCTTAAATCAGTAAAAGGTTTTCTTTTTTTGAGTGTTTCCGCTTATTGATGGGGCCACGGTAACGCAGTTGGAATAGTAACGAACTACCAACCGGTAATGGTAATGGTAATTTTAGTTAACGTCGTACTAGAGCAACACAACGGGCTATTGACGACGGTCCGGAATCAGTCCCTTGAGGGAAAGATTCGAGGACAACACCTCGTAATTTTGAACCACGGTCAGATGACGAAGCAACACCTGAGCTGGCACCCCACTCTCCAAACTTCCACGCCAACCCAACGTGAGGACTTTCGGCCACGACAGATTTAAGGTGCACCAGCCGCCTCTACACCATACGTTTACAAACATCCATGCCTGGACCCGGATTCGAACCAGGAACCTTCCGATCTTGAGGCTAACACCTTAACCACTATACCGGTTGGTCGGCGAACTACCAACCGGAAGATTGCAAATTGCTGAGGTGTCAACCTCGTCATCTGACTGTGGTTCAAAATGACGAGGTGTTGTCCTTGGTTCTTTCCATTCGGAGTCAATTCCATGCCGTCGTCTATAATCCAGTGGGTTGCTCCAGTTTTACTTTAATAAACTATTTATCTAGCTTTTATATATTTATTCACAGTTCCCCGTTAACCCTGTTGGCAATATCGTGATTGGTAATTCGTAATTTGTAATTAACATCGTACTAGAGCAACACAGCGGGTTATTGACGACGGTCCGGGATCATTACCTTAACCCTCTGACTGCTCAATTTGTGGGCCGAAATCGCTACAAAAATCGTGTATTTTTTTTTGGAATATTAAAAATCTACATATATTGGAGAATTGAAAAATGCATTATTTTTTTCTTTCTGGAAAAGACTTTTTATATAGATTTTTATCATGAGAAACTAAACTTTCAGAAGTTATTGTTAGCTATATGCACAGTAATTCCCGGATTTCCACGAACAGGAACTGGAGGAGGAGGACGAGGAATATTCTTCATATCAATTTTGCACCACTGTCTAACGCTTTGCAAGTTTATTGAATCATGATCAGATTCATCGCTATCTGAAGAGCAGTCCGAAAAATTTATGCCGACCAACTGGTATAGTGGTTAAGGTGTTAGCCTCTAGATCGGAAGGTTCCTGGTTCGAATCCGGGTCCGGGCATGGATGTTTGTAAGCGTATGGTGTAGAGGCGGCTAGTGCACCTTAAATCTGTCGTGGCCGAAAGTCCTCACATTGGGTTGGCGTGGAAGTTTGGAGAATGGGGTGCCGGCTCAGGTGTTGCTTCGTCATCTGACCATGGTTAAAAATTACGAGGTGTTGTCCTCGGATCTTTCCCTTTAGGGACTGATCCCGGACCGTCGTCAATAGCCCGTTGTGTTGCTCTAGTACGACGTTAACTAAAATTACCATTACCATACCGAAAAATTTATATCACTATCACTATCAAAACTAAAATCACTTTCAGAATCTGATAAATCATCAGGTAATTGGTAATTTTTAGTTAACGTCGTACTAGAGCAACACAACTGGCTATTGACGACGGTCCGGGATCAGTCCCTTAAGGGAAAGATCCGAGGACAGTACTTCGTAATTTAGAACCACGGTCAGATGACGAAGAAACACCTGAGCTGGCACCCCACTCTCCAAACTTCCACGCCAACCCAAAGTGAGGACTTTCGGCCACGACAGATTTAAGGTGCACCAGCCGCCTCTACACCATACGCTTACAAACATCCATGCCCGGACCCGGATTCGAACCAAGAACCTTCCGATCTAGAGGCTAACACCTTAACCACTATACCGGTTGGTCGGCGATAAATCATCAGGTAATTGGTAATTTTTTAGTTAACGTCGTACTAGAGCAACACAACGGGCTATTGACGACGGTCCGGGATCAGTCCCTGAAGGGAAAGATCCGAGGACAACACCTCATAATTTTGAACCACGGTCAGATGACGAAGCAACACCTGAGCTGGCACCCCACTCTCCAAACTTCCACGCCAACCCAACGTGAGGACTTTCGGCCACGACAGATTTAAGGTGCACCAGCCGCCTCTACACCATACGTTTACACACATCCAAGCCCGGACCCGGATTCGAACCGGGAACCTTCCGATCTAGAGGCTAACACCTTAACCACTATACCGGTTGGTCGGCGATAAATCATCAGGAATATATACTCTGTCAATCGCTGAACGTTTTCTAGCAGGCATTTCTGATTAGAAAAAGGCGCCAAACAAAGGCGCGAAGTTAGAGCGGTAAATACAAAGTACCATCAAATGCCGCAATTTAGTGGACGACTAGCGACAACTGTTGACCAAAATCTAAATTTAACGTCTAACACTGTATGTAATTTATTTCATTGGTTAAACGGTGAAAAAGCGGGATGCGCTCCTCAATAAAGATAGAAAAACACCAGCCCGCGAAAATCGCGGGATGAGCAAATTTTGCTACATTTGAGTTGCCAGTGGAAATCGCGGGATAATCAGCTAGTGGGGTAAGGGAGAGATTCGAGGACATCACCGCCGACCAACCGGTATAGTGGTTAAGGTGTTAGCCTCTAGATCGGAAGGTTCCTGGTTCGAATCCGGGTCCGGGCATGGATGTTTGTAAGCGTATGGTGTAGAGGCGGCTGGTGCACCTTAAATCTGTCGTGGCCGAAAGTCCTCACGTTGGGTTGGCGTGGATGTTTGGAGAGAGGGGTGGCAGCTCAGGTGTTGCTTCGTCATCTGACCGTGGTTCAAAATTATGAGGTGTTATCCTCGGATATTTCTCTTAAGGGACTGATCCCGGACCGTCGTCAATAGCCCGTTGTGTTGCTCTAGTACGACGTTAAACTAAAAATTACCGAGGACATCACCACGTAATTTTGAAAAACAGTCAGATGACGAGGCAACACCTGAGTTGGCAGCCCACTCTCCAAACTTCCACAACAACCCAACGTGAGGACTTTCAGCCACGACATATTTAAAGTGTACCAGCGGCCTCTACACCATGCGCTTATAAATATCCATGCACCGACCCGGATTCGAACCAGGAACCTATTAATCTAGAAGTTAACACCTTAACCACCAGACTGGTTGGTCGGCGGCAATATTTTGAAAACACGGTATCTCGTCATTAGCAAATTTCAAAGGCAGATTCTGTACAAGACTCATTTTAACATTTAATAAATTCACAAGGACTTTTCAATAAACTTCCTTTCAGATTTATAGCTTCCTGTGTGTTTTCTTCCATCACATTAAAAGCTTTCTTTGTGTGTATGTCCATAATTTGGCAATGACTCTTTTGTGTTTGTCTCTTGCACGACGAAACTCACACAAATCACCAAAAATGGTTAACTTTCTCCGAATTTCATGGTACATTGTTATGTTACCTAAAAGCTTTCCTTTTAGATTGATAAAAATTGACAGGTAAAACCCATAATATCATAATTGAATCGAAACATATTTAATGGAATATTATGTGAACAAATTGATGGTAATGATAATTTTAGTTAACGTCGTACTTGAGCAACACAACGGGCTATTGACGACAGTCCGGGATCAGTCCCTTAAGGGAAAGATCCGAGGACAACGCCTCGTAATTTTGAACCACGGTCAGATGACGAAGCAACACCTGAGCTGGCACCCCCACTCTCCAAACTTCCACGCCAACCCAACTTGAGGACTTTCGCCCACGACAGATTTAAGGTACACCAGCCGCCTCTACACCATACGTTTACGAACATCCATGCCCGAACTTGGATTCGAACCAGGAACCTTCCGATCCAGAGGCTAACACCATAACCACATACCGGTTGGTCGGCATAAACAAATTGAAAGAAATGAATGTTTAGTATACATCAGCAATATGTTGTGACGTCGTGAGAAACGTTGTTGTGCTTGACCTATTGGAAGGGTCACTGGAAGAACAAGTGCCTCTACTCCATTGGGTCATCGGAATGCCGAATATATTCCGACTGGTCATTTTTTTGCGACAGCTCCTATTCTTTCGCCACGCGGCTTACAACGACTTGAGAAGAACTGTTGATATTCGTACAGATGATATCTGATTGGTTTTTGACTTTTACCGTTGGGTCATTTTTAAACTGCGGAAGAGACATTGGAGACGACGGTTAAAGACACGAGAGAGAGAGTGAGAGTGCGAGCAAGAAGAAGCGGGTGAGTCTGTTCACAGCGCTGGCCTGTGATATTCGTACTTTTATGTATTGGTGTAGTGAGTGATTGGTGTGTGATGATGTAAATATTGTATGTTTTCTTAATATTCTTGTAATAATTAGAACGTAAATATATCAGCTGTTGGTTGTCTTCTCCTTGTGTTCGATTCGTGCTGTTTTCACGTTACCGTTTTGGAGCGACGTCACGACAATGTAATACAGAAGATAAGAAAATACTATATGTAAATATATGTATCATAAAGGTTTAGATTCTAGGCAAACTTTGTAACAAATAAAGTGTGGGTTAAAATTGAATGACTAAACGAAATTTTGGCATTTTTCAAGTACTTTTAATAATTTTCTGGGATAGAGAAACTCTTGTGGAGGAATGGATAGTTACAACTGAGGGTTTCAGCAAGATGGTGTAACTTATGCATATTTGCGTACTCTTCCAGGGAAGCAAAAATCTGGACCAATACCTCCTGTTGAGTAAAGTCAGGTGTCTGAATAGTAGAGCACTGCTGCTGCCACCCTTGTGTTCACCCCTTTCCCCTTTTTCTGTAAATATGACAAAATTACTGCGGACAGCATTCGTAGTTTCAGAAGGCCGGATGTCTATAAGGACTCAACTTTATCCAGCTGGTTCATTTTGGGAGCCGTTTAGGTTGCAGAATATCAAATATTTTATATTGAAAATCTAATGAAAACATTCTGTACCCCAAAACAACTCTCGACTTTTTGAGCTTGTTGAATCGACATTAAAATCACGATGGCGTGGTGTGGAAGTTTATTGAGTGGGGTACCAGTTGCGGTAGGTCTTGCAAAAAATGGCATGACAGGAAATATTGTAATATTCGATACTGCGGTATTCATCACACAAGATATTTTTAGATAACGTTTGTTATCGAATGTTCTCATACGGATGTAGTATCTGATTTTTAAGTCGTATAATCATTTCAACTCAGTGCCTGCCTACCCGTTGGTCTGATGTTGAAATTGGAGAGTGAAGATCCAGTTCATGTGTTGACCCCGTTGTCTTACCTTGGTTTAAAATTTCGAGATGTCCGCTTACTCCCACTTTGTATAGAAGAAAACTTTAAAATGACAGGCACCCGTCAAGAGAGAACTACATTTTAAAATTCATAATTACAAAAAGTAGGAAGTTAAAACCCCAAATTGAAAACTGATCTGCAATGAATCATTTCGAGATAATTAAATGCCATATTTTCTTGTCCCGTCTAGAAAGATGTTGATAGATCAACCATTTAAAACTGATTTCGGTCTTTGCTTAATCCTCAGTTTGTATTTTTATTTTAAATTTGATGTGTGGCTTAGATACAATGATTTTTTAAAACGTTCTATTAAAGGCTCCGTATATATCTACAAGCAGGGTGAAATGCATAAAATCTATAATTAGTGCTTTATGTTACCCAAACGTTTTACAGGAGTGTAATTTTTTGAGACCCAAAACGCTTGGAAGAAATTATGTATCATTATAATGTACTCCCACCTATAAGCCTTTTGCAGCAAAAAATTGATGTAAGTAAAATAATTAGTTTTGGGTTGTATTCAGTTTTTATTTTTAAATTTAATTATTGTTTCTGATTTAAAACTAATGGTTATAAATGTGTTTTAAGAGTTAGCGGCAGTTAATTTTTAAAAATTTTTATTTTATGCGGTTTTGACGCATGTTTTAAAATAACTGCACGTATCTAATTATAAGGCTTACTAAAATATTTTTTTATCCAAAGAAATATTTCGTATGTCTTTCGTGATATGTAGATGACATCTTTCGGACACTGAAATTACTGAAAGTCCATTATAAGAAACTTAAGTTACAACAAGATATATCCCTAAGTTTATATCGGTGACTTTTGCAGCAAAAAAAATGATGCGTAAAGGTAATATGTATTGATTTAAGAGGCGATATTTCAGAATTCCGTATAAAAAGAATTATACCCTACATTTAAAAATTGTTGTGATTAAAGACGTTCTTTAAAAATATTTTAACTATCTAGACCATAGGTTTTCAAAATGGAGCTCGTAAAAAGTTATCAATGGTCAGCAAAGACACTCACTATCTCACTGGCCAAAATAAAGCAAACAAGAAAAAATTAAATGGTATATTATTTTCTCCTATTCTTTTATGTCTTAAAATTGACTGTGAAAAATATTCATAATACGGGGTGATTTATCTAAGCGTATACAAAGTTCTGGAAGGGCTACGTTGCTTCAAATGCAGTGTCGGAAAAGTCATCTTCATGTACTAGTGTACAGAGAGAACGAGAAGTGAGCGGCGCGTTAAGAGAACAACATTTATGTGGAGTACTAAGTAGTCATGTTGCTGTTCTTTGAAATTTGGATTGTCCGATTTGACCTCGTGTCGCCTGGTTTGGCGACAAAAAATCTTTTGACTGCATAGGTGTGTAAATGCAAATTTTTATAGAGTAACAACAAAAGTGATGGAATCGCCGAAGTATACTACGCCGTACTGACCAATCAAATGATGAATTTATGAATGGGTGTCTTCTGATGTCTAAGGATCATGTTATTACTAGTTTTGGTTTAATGTTCCTTCGCACAAAAACAGTTTACCATTACCCAATCTACTTTTTATATCTCCCTGTTTGATATGACTCCACTCATCTGAAAACCTTTTTCTGGGAACATAGAATATCTTGTTTAAAGATGGAACAAATTAGATTAAAGGCAATTGAACCGTGTAGAAAAATGATGTCATTCTTTTATTGAAATTAAGTTCGCCCTATTACTTATATTTTGCTAACGTATCTATCACAGAAATTGTAATTATTTATCTAACGTCAAATGACAATACAATTGATGTATTAACAATATAAAATAATATATATATAACAAAGAAAACCGCACATAAAAAACGAAAGTGTTAAGAAACGTAAAGACACATGTAGCGTTATATGTAATGTCAAAATGGGGATGCGATTCAATTGGAGCGGGCGTTCAGAAGATAATTGTGGTAACATTAGTAAGATGTACAGTTTTTCCATACGCTTCATAGGAAATAAGAATTATCGACATATGAAATTCACGATATGCTGCTTTTTTATACTTTTGATCAATTTTAATTCAATTGAAATATGGCGTATGCATTTTGATGCTTAGATTCATTATAAATATTATAATATTCAATCATTCTGTGAAATGAGAGATACGACACTGCCATAAATATACAAAAGCAATTAAGAAACATTAGCTCAGAAGGTCATGTGAGGGTATGTCAGCATTAAATAAATTATGTGTTTAATTTTACGCTGCTTTATATAAAATTATAATTTGAAATGGTATCCTTTGTGTGTGTGTCCTAATTATTTAAGTGAAACCATCCCATTGTACTAGATGAAATTTTACTGAATTATACCAACCTTTTACAAACCTTAACACATTTTACAACATTTGCATTAATCTGCAAAGTGTTAGGCAACATCACCAAATTTAGAAAATGTGACATCACTTATTAAATTCTGTATTTATTTACCTCGTACACACTCCCCTAAGATTACATTTATTTTTATAAAATATACCATACAAAATTGTCATAAAATGTAATCCAAAGAACTCAGCCATTACTTGATATAAAGTCATAGATATTATTTAAAGGAGCATTCTCTGTTTAGCATAACGGGCAAATACGACGGTTCAGGATCCATCCCAAAGTGAATGATCCAAGAACAACGCATCGTATTTTTGTTCCAGGGTCAGATGGCGAGAACAACACCTGAGCTATCATCGTAAAGGGAATTCGTAGCAATCACCAATTCGGAATTCGTAGTAATCACCGGAGATTAGCGAGTAGTGGTCACACCTGACATTACGAATAGAACTGTCACGGGCAACGCTCTGCTGGTCACGCAGTGGCTAGTAAATATTTTACTAGCCACTATGAAGCCTAGTAATATTTACCAGCCGGATTTTAGTTTACCTAGTAATATTTACTAGCCGGCTTTTAGTTTACCTAGTAATATTTACTAGCCGGCCTTTAGTTTACCTAGTAATATTTACTAGCCGGCTTTTAGTTTACCTAGTAATATTTACTAGCCGGATTTTAGCTTACCTAGTAATATTCACTTGCCGGCTTCATAGTGGCTAGTAATATTTACTAGTCACTATGTGTGAAGCCAACTTACAACTATTTGTCGTGAAAAGATTGCGATAAATATATAATCAAACTGTACGGCACTATTATGTTGTTGTTGTTGCTGCTTATCCTCTTTAAAAGATCTGATAGATGTCAGATCAACTCCAGTAGATTGTTGACCGCCAGAAAATCAATAACAATAAGGGGCACAGACGTCAAGTCCTCCTTGAAAAGTCCGACGCAACTCAGTATGTGCTCCGGAGAGACTGGATGGTCACAGCATTTTCTGCAAGTGGGATGGATCTTTCTGTCACGTTTAAAAGAAAGACACTTAAGGAGTCACTTTAAAGCCTAGCTAGTGCAGTCTGAGAGCCACGACGGCACTATTATAAAATACATAAGTGGTAAAATGCAAAAATATTGAATGTTTCCGTTAACTACTGAAACTATAAACGCGTTTTTCTCGTATGAACTTTTTCCCGAGTGGTTGGCATATCTATAAAACTATTGAACGCATCAATGTTGCACATTATTTTGAGCTAACGTCTTTTCATTGTATTATGAACCAGAAATACTATATATTACGTTTTTATATTTCTACTAGTAGGCAACCATAGCGTTGCCCGTTTTTTTCTTGTCTTTACGGATACTGAAAACATAAGAAAAGTTACTGGAACATAAAGAAAAATTTTAGGAATGAGTTCCACCTCCCCGACATGTCAATGTAACAATTGAAAAATTATTTTGTTTAAAAAAATCGCATTTTAATTATCGATCTGATGTACAATTTTTCCTCAGATTTCACATCCGTTAACCTTTTTATTCAATTTTTAACAATCGCGAAGGTAGAAAACCTCAAACAATCCTTGCCCATTGACAAAGTTAAAATCGCTAGCAACGAAGTTCTGTTAATCAGCAGCTTAAATCAAAACACGTCATAACTTGTCCCAGTTCAAATGGTCAAAAAGCGCAATATCCTTTGATTTCTTCCATCGAGGAACTGTGACGTCAGCTCCGCGAGTGAAGAAACGATGGGGGAAAAATAATAAATCAATTTTAAAATGGTTTGTATTATATTTTAAAATTCGGGCTTCGAGATGCATTCAGTCACTTTTAGGACTACATGTGTCCCAAATTTCAGGACTGTAAATGGTATACATTCGTCTACAGACACCAGACCCACCCATATACAAACACTTCCTTTTATAATAGTAGAGATAGGATCACTGTTTTTTTTTTTTTTTAAATCAAAATTGAATATTTGGATTTGACGCAAAAAGTTACTGTTTCATAAAATACTTCTTAAAAATTGTCTTGGTTCATCAAACAATAGCTACACGTGTATCAAACAGATCGCAGTTGAATTGTTTTGCGAAAATATCCAAAGATTTCGAATTTTGTATGACCAACTTTTGATCGCATCCAATTTAATTATAAACCGATTTCAAAAATAATAGTACCGTAAGAAAGAGTACATTCTGAGGTATACTGCGATATTTTAAAAATTAAAAAATAATAGTAATAAAATATAGATACGGCAGTTTTAAAAAAAGTAACAAAAATGTCCTGATTTTTCCCGAATTTCAAAAAAATATTATCAAGAACCAAATTGAAATTTCAAAAAAAAACTCGACGAGCTGCAAAAATTTACGTTGAGAGGTACTCTTTAAAAAAAACTCACGGCTGAAGACTGAAAATTTGTATGTGTTTTGCTCACTCGCGGAAGAAATTTCGCTTCTTCAATTTCGGCACTTAATAAACCCTAAACTAATAGCCGTATCGGAAAAAAATCTTAATAATTGTCCAGGGAATACGATGAAGAACAAAGCATGTTAATTTCGTTTTTTTCCAATCAGTACTTTCTCGGGAAATCGTTTAAGAATCGAGCTAAACAGCACAGTTTTCAATCCTGCGGCGGTAACTTTTTTTTAATATAGAGAGATTTCCCTCTGAATTGAGAAATAATACCAACCAGCGAACTAAAAGCTTCGAGTGGTGTCATCGTAGATGAGGGATAGTAGGTGTGATTCTTTATGACAGTTATTTTTTTAAATTGTGAATACCTGCAATGATAACAAATGGATGTGCAAAGTTTGAAATTATTCGACTGGACAGGATTGTAAGTAAATAAATCTCCTCCAAACAGTAATTTTATTGATAAGAGGGAATCACCATTTTAGTAATTAAAAGTTGGGAAACAATATTTACGAGGGAAGTACCAGAAGTACCCGACCTGACGTATAGATGTTGTTGTTTCAAAAGAATGACTGGTAGAACGTACCAACTGTATAAAGCTTAATTTTGAAGTTTGGAGACTCTATGTTGTTTAGTATTTGTTTGGCAGTCATCAATAGTGAACGCTCTCAGTGCATTTGTAAACATGGAAAGAATTGGTCACCATTATGTGATACAATACTTTCATTTGAAAAGCCTCAGTCCAACCAATTTCAAAGCGGAGCTATATTTTGCTCTGGGGAAGCCTGTTTCTTCGTTTACAACAGTAAAACATTGGGTGTCCGAGTTTAAACGAGACCGTACGAGCTGTCGAGACGAACATCGTAATGGTCGACCCATGAGTTGACCATTCCAGAAATGGTGTAGAAAATCCATAAAATAATATTGGATGACCGTCGACTGAAAGTGCACGAGCTAGAAGATATAGTAGGAATTTCAAAAAGTGCTGTACATCGAATATTGACTGAAAATTTGGTCATGAGAAGACCGTGCGCAAGATGGATGCCGCGATTACTCACAATGGAACAAAAACAGCATCGTAAGGATGTTTCAATCGAGTGTTTGGAGAAGTTTCACAGTCAGTAAAGCCGAGTTTTTGCGTCGATTCATAACCATGGATGAAACATGAGTCCATCACTTCACATCTGAGACGAAGGAATATCAAAACAATGGATTGAAGAGGAGGGGGGGGGAATCTACTCCAAAGAAAGCAAAGACAGTTCCATCTGCAGGCAAAAGATCATGGCGTCAGTTTTTTTGGGATGCGAGTGGGATAATTTTCGTAGATTATCTTCAGAAAGGAAAAAACAATCAGCGGTGAGTATTGCGCGAACTTATTGCAGCGTTTGAATGATTAAATCAAGAAGAAAAAAAATGCCTCATTTAGCGAAAAAGAAATTTTTGTTTCATCAAGACAGTGCACCAGTTCACACATCCGTTATCGCGAAGGCCAAAATCACTGAATAAAGTTCGAATGGCTTTCTCACGCACCCTATTCGCCAGATTGTGAGCCTCCTCAGATTATTTTCTGTTTCCAAACTTGAAAAAATGGCTCGGTGGTAAATGATTTGCCAACAATGAGGAGGTGGAGTCTGTAGTTGATGGCTATTTTGAGGAGATCGACGATTCTCACTATAAACAAGGGTATCGAAACTATCGAACATCGCTGGGGAAAATATGTTGAGCTAAAAGGAGACTATGTAGAGAAATAAAGATATTTTACCCAAAATATTTTGCGTTTTCTTTGTTAGGTTGGGCACATTTGGGTCTACCCTAGTAACCTAGCAGTTTTGAGTGAAAAAACGACGCTTAAAAATTCATATTTCAAATAAACACAACAGCGACTCTTTTTAACAAAATGCTGTGTCCAACATCCTTAAAAGATTTAAATACTTTCCAATATAATGCATATTTTTACAATTAAGCATAAAGATATCCATTCTAAATCACCTTGTGGAACTAGAAATCTAAAGAGAAAAACTATATATCCGGATTACTCACAGATATAGTTTTGAACAAATTGGAGATTGGTACGAGTACGAGTATATTCCCTTTTGTGTGTCTAAATCACGTAAAAATCACTTCAAGCATTGTTTAACACATGTGTTTAGGGCATAAAATGCTTTTAAAAGGAAAGATAAATCAGTCAAGTCTTTTGAGTATATATTTCGGTGTATACTATCCTCCGCAAGGCATCATGGGAGATCAATTTAAATTGCTATTCCACGCGGAAGATTTAAAGTGCCGTCATAAAGAGATGTCTCAACTGAAAATATCCATCCATATAGGATTCGGAGTTTGATCATGTTAAATAAGAAAACCATATGTTTACTCGAACAGCATTAATATATAAGGAATAAAGGCTTCGGTTGTATTTGAACATACGATGTGTGTGGACAGAAAATTATTTGCATTTCATAATGCTCGTTATAAGCAAAAGTGGTTTAATCTTATTGGACAAGTATATCCATACCACATCCAGTCATCATACCTTAATTTGTAATTCATTCTTCAAAATTTTTATTGGCAAAGTGCTGCAATCGTGTTCGTAAAACAAGTCAGGTTCAAACAAGTTAACGAATCAACAAACAAGGAAACATGATGTTCGGTACACGTACAGGAAACACATTCTGATGTTGTGTGTGTGAAACACGGACTTTAATCGCCTATTTACCTTGACAGAGAAAAGCCTATAGTAGAGACATGATTTTAAACAAATAAATTAACGCTTTTAGAAATTTGCTGCTTTGGTTTAATGACTTAACCCTTAACTGCTGTGTCACAATCCGTCTCGCAACTAGTGTGGAGGGGTCTCTCAGAAATCACTCACTAAAGTGCGTCTAAAGTTGTTTAATATAGTAGATTAATGAAAGATTCTTTAGATAATTATTATTTATACATTTTAAATTTAGATAATTCAATTCTTAACATGACATACATTTTATATTACTATATAAGTTAAGTATATTCCATGTCTCTTCAGGCTCAGCTTTCGGACTTAATTTTGCAGGACGTTTCAACCCTGGAAACTATAAAACTATGTTATGTTTTAGTGTTCTAATGGCACGATTAGGTCTTCCCCCCCCCCTCCACGGGCATTCCATTTGAAGTTATTTTTTCCGTAGAAATAGTATTCTTGTGGAGACGCACTTGAAATATCTTCATCTTCAGCTGCCTAAATTTCCTAATCCATTTCGTGTTCGCTTTCAATAATATTATCCGAAATTTCACTGTCCCAGTACTCTATTTCCGACCAATTATCAACAATATCCTGAACTTCTTTTTGTGTACAATACACAGGTGGTTTTTTAGTAAAGTTTGTAGCCATTTTGGGCTCTCTGATGAAATTCCCTACTCCAACTTAGACGATTCCATTCAACAAGAACGGTAACGCAAATGCTGTGAAGGGGTCTAAGAGACCACGCGGGAAATGCAACTAATGTAAAAGACGAAATAGTTGGGGCAGCCAAACCAGTATTTGAAATGTGGCTTCTGCTGGACGTAGAAATTACTAAATAGGACAGGGACCAATATTCACTTTAAGGGGTGTCTTAAAAAACGACATGTCAAAAATGACTCGGGGTCTGTGAGTCCCATGACAACAGTTAAAGGTTAAGGGTCATATTTGGCAAAGACAAGAAACTTTCCTTGTGTGTTGTATATACATACACTAGGAACGTTTTAGCAATAAGATTAGATATATATGCGGCAATGGAAAAAGTGAACCTGTACCGCTTACAACCCTCAGGTTGCTAGCGCAGTGGACAAATCTACTGAGTCACGGAACTACATTAAAAAAAAATTTGAGATTGCAGGAATAATGTCACAACGAATTTCTGTCATAGGGATTTTCAGTGCAAACAAAATAAACCAAACGGAACGCGGTAATTTTCTTCCGCTACCCAACTGTTCACGCATGATACTTGCTTATCGCCGATTTGGTGACTGTGGAAATTAATTTAACGGGCGATGCTGAGTCAAATATCATATCAAATTAAAATCGAATTTGGAATTTATTTTATTGATGAGTAGTTGAAATTGTGCTCGAAAAAATAATTGGCGTCACCTTCGAAATACAGTCGTAACATTTTGAATTGATACATGAAACACACTCCTTCTCTGAAGCACTACCGCCACTGAAGTACTTACACTACCTAAATTTAGGTCGACAGAAAATGCCTCTCGTAATGCGCGAATGTTTCAAAGTCAGCACAATCACACTTAGTGCCAAGTTTTCTCCAATACGAATCAAGTTTACCGAACACATTACGACTTCGACATTCCTCCCAACTTGCTACGAGACGATTGAAGACGCTCCACGATTTCCACTAATTCCCATCAAAGTGACAGACCATTTACATTCATATGTCCATTCATTACGTGACCATCCAACTCCGAATCTGTTTCGCGGTTGACATGCCAAGTCGCTCTGCAGTAATCAAACAATCATTCCCGACCAAACGCTGCCAGTTTCAAGCAAGATAACAATTTCGTAATTGCTGGCCATTAAGCCTACTTCGAATGGTTAATACTGCGTGTTCTCCTGGAGGACTCTATTAACTACGCAATTTGCGTAGTCTTTGGGGTGTGATAATTCACCTTTAAATCAATTAGAAATAGTAATTCAGTCATTACGGCCACCTTCGCTAGACTGATTGGGATGTGACGTAAGGAGAGAAGAGGGAATCCTATTTAGAGGAGTGTAATTGAAGCTTTTTAAGTGAATCAAAGTGGAAAAGAAGACTCGAATCGTACTTCGTAATTGCCTTGAATACGTATCGCGATTGAGGGGAATTGAAACACTTTTTTTAATTATTGATTTTCGGTGCGTATTTCCTCGAGTATTTATATTAATGAGACGGTTTTTTTTTACTATTTCGTATGTTCGCATTACTATCTCCTGTGTTTACAATACTGTTTCCTGCATACGTATTCTTGTCTTGTCTAATGCAATCCTTTTTACAAGACGCAGTGAGTTAGTTTGCCTCTGAGTCTTTACGCTGCGTATCGTTCGGGGTGCTTGTCTGTTGCGATTGGTCTTTATAAGTATTAAATGTTTTGATGGACTTGGAATTACACTCTTATTACATGCATAGTACAATACATGGTAATTTTGATACATCTCACGTATATGTCACGATGAAGGGTAGTTCGTACATACATAGTCCAGTCACATTAATGTGACCACCTGTCAATAGCCAGAATAACCACCTATGGCAGAGAGGACCGCTGCGAGACGTGCAGGAAGAGAGTCAATTAGGTTTCTGAAGGTGTTCACTCGGATGTTGAGCCATGCCGACTCCAGTGCCGTGGCCAGCTGCGCTAGATTACGCGGTTGAGGATCCATGGCAAATGTTACAGGGTGTTTCCTTTCAGACGTTTCACGCCGTATACGCCAACGTCCATCTGTCCGATGGAGCATAAAACGTGATTCATCGGAAAAAGCCACCTGTCGCCACTCAGTGGACGTCCAGTTGCGGTACTGGCGGGCAAATTCCAGCCTTCGTCGCCGATGAACAGCAGTCAGCATAGGTGCATTAACCAGGCGTCTGCTGCGGAAGCCCATGCGCATCAACGTTCGCTGAACAGTTGTTGAGGACACACTCTTGGTAGCCCCTTGGTTCATCTGGGAGGTCAGTTGCTCAACAGTTGCACGTCTATTCGCCCGAAAGTAGCCTTCGTTCGTCTCTGTCATCTATAGCCCGTGGTGCACCACTTGTGTCACGCCGCTGATTTTGGATAGTGCCATTTTGCCATGCACGGTATACTTTTGCCACGTCGGCACGCGAACAGTTCACAAAATTAGCCGTTTCCGAAATGCTTCCACCCTTGGCCCGAGAGCCAATAATCATGCCCTTTTAGACGTCGGATAAATCGCTACGTTTCTGCATTACGCTAGCGATTGAAATGCTTTCCGATGCCCTAGGACATCCTTTATATGTACTCCATAGCAATGTGCTGCCACCTGCCTTTTGTGATTGGTTATTTCACGTTGACATCGAAAGTAGGTAGTGGCTACATTAATGTGACTGGACTGTGTATGATTTTCAAAAGTGTCGATTTTAAGATTTCCAAAGGTTTGCGTAGTCTGTTTCATAATCTTTCTGTCATACTTTATTACATTTTTTAGCATAGTTGGAGCCCAACTAGAGCGCTGAGTGTTCAAACCTCAATCCAACCAAAGATCGGAGTATACATTGGATCTGGTGCATGTTAAATCTGTTGTGGTTACGTTTTCGTGGCGTATAAATTTCGGAAGTGGAGGGCCAGCTCAGGTTATTATCTCGACATCTGGCCATTGTTCAAAATTATGAGGTGTTTGTTGCCATTGGATCTTTCTCTTCTGGATTGATCCCGGGACGTCGCCAATAGCCCTTTGCGTATAGCTCCAGTGTGACGTAAATGCAACTACCTTCCAATGGGATGCTTTAAAAAATAAAAATAATTAATAATGAAAACAATGCTTTAATTCTAAACTTTAGACTCGCTTTTTCAAAATGTACAATTTTTTAGTCCTGGTGTACTTTTTAACTCACTTTTATCTGGAAAGCAAATCGTATCCGACTTGTTTGCAAGCATCTCATATTATATGGGAGTGAGAGTTTTGCTGCAGGTGGACTATGTATGTTGACGTTAGAAAATTGATCATACCTTGATGAACGAGATATCTCGTTGAAAACCTTTGAATGGTTAAGGGAAAAGTAAAAAAAAATATTTAGGGTGTTCTTCTGGAAAATGTTATTTTTGGAGTGTTATATTCGGAACAAAATTGGTACACGCCTTCTTATTCGAGCGTGGGTCATAGTAGAAAAAAGTCAAAGGTACCATGCAATAGAGAATAACTAAATTCAAATCTCTCTAAATTAAAAAAAAGTTACCGCCGCCGATGACGACGACGCCGCAGGTTTGAAAACTGTGTTGTTTAGCTCGATTGTTAGACGGTGACGGTTTGTTAGGTGTCGGCGAGCGCAAGCGAGCAGGGGGCGAAGCCTTCGCTGTGACGTCATGGAAAGTGAAAGCAGGATAATACGAATTATTCAGATACTTTCACTCTGCGAAAGGAATGTTGGTTTGCGAAGCAAACCAAATGGCATATGTAAAAGGACTGTTGGTTTGCGAAGCAAACCAAATGGGATTGCGTAGCATTCCCCCGGGATTGGCGAGCGTAAGCGAGCAGGGGGCGGAGCCCCCTAGTGTACAAAATTTTCTTGGGTCGTTTTCATATTAAATTACATGAATCATAATTCCAAGTCATATTACGAATCATCAAAATGTAACCTTGAATGCTAAGTTTCTGGTCATTTAGTTCAGACGTTCTTGAATTATGATTCTGGAAAAACTGGAATACATCTCTGTACATCACAAGGTGTACGGTTAGTGTATAGAAATCTTTCACCAACAACACACATAATGACATAATCACATTGATTGGCTGCATTAATTCTGAATACAAAATTTAAAACCTTTGCATCTATGGAAGTTAGTCATTTTTTTCGAAAAAGGTGTTTAAAACACCGATTTCTGAATTTACAATAGGGAAAAACTACCAAGAAGAGAGCTGAAATTCTGCAAATGCAAATTAGAAATTCAGAATCGGTCTGGTCTAATATACGTATATGACGATTGCCATTCATACTCAAATAATACCTTCATAAATTTACAAATTAAGAATTAACTTTAAAATAGAAAAAATAATTTTCTGTTTAACTTTATTTTACTGTTTTTTATACGGATATGTTATTTTAATGTATGACCTGTATTATTGCCGAACAACCATATTTTGAAACTAATCAGTTTAAGTATACGTAGAACAATTTCAAAATCTAGAATGCAATTTAAGAAAGTATAAAATTTGTAATAATGTTTTAAATATATCATCCAGTTGATTTGTCACCAACACCAAGTGCATATAATTATTTCGACGGGAGACACATTGGCGGTCGGCTTTCACTACATACATTTGCTACCACATCCAAATTGCTGTAAACAGTCTGTCCATTATGTATTCAATGCTACAGAAAAGCTGAAAAAAACTCGGCCGACTTAGCCTTGCTTCGGATTCTCGCATTAAACGTCTCATGTTCGTGGGAAAAGAGACATATCTAGACATTTACATATTTGAAACATTAAAGCGAGATTTATGTGGTAAGAGTTGGTATATGCCAAGCCGTTTACTTTTCTCATGTGCTCCAATACTTTCGCAAAATGCAAATGTCTTCCCTCGTATACTAAATACATAATAAAGCAAATCAAGATTACTGCGTTTTCCTTGCGTAGAAAACAACTTCTAATTAATTTACATCAATACTTGTATCAAAATAATTTTATGTTTTAAAATGTATCCTTAAAATTACTCTAAAACATAAGTTTTAAAAACAAAACACTGTTAACACTAAACGAAAAAATATGTGAAACATTTGAAAAACACGAACATACGTTTTTACTCCCCAGCGTTTGGAATTAATATACACTCTATAACAAAAATATGTACATTATTTATATCATCACATTAACATCATTACAATACATAAATAATACATAAAAGTATGTATCTCATATAAATATATTCTGATTATAAGGTATCAATACATAAAATATGTCCTCAATACGTAAACTATCTACTAAATATTAACTATCTACTCAATATAAACTATATACTTAATATAAACTATATACTCAATATAAATTATATACTCAATATAAACTATATACTCAATACATTAAAGTATGTATCTCACAGTCCAGCGTGGCGATCCAGCCTAATCCGCTGTTTCTTACTCTCTTTCTCTCTAACCGACAAACCAGTCTGGTGGTTAAGGTGTTACCTCTATATCGGAAGGTTCCTGGTTCGAACCAAAAGTTAGTGCATGGATGTTTGTAAGCGTATGGTGTAATGGCGGTCTGTTAGATCTTAAATCTGTAGTGGCCGAAAGTCCTCAGGTTGGGTTGGTGTGGAAGTTTGGAGAGTGGGGTGCCAGGTGTTCCCTCGTCATCTGACCGTGGTTCAAAATTACGTGGCGTTGTCCTTGGATCTTTCCCTTAGGGAACTAATCCCGGACCGTCGTCAATAGCCCGTTGTGTTGCTCTAGTACGACGCTAATAACAAAATTATCAAATTACTCTGTCTCTCTAACCGTCATCTGTAACGTGCTTTTCCGCCGTCTAAAAATAACTCCACGGTTATCTGAACGAACACCACGTGCAGAGGACAATCTAGTTTCACCTGCTCTTCTAAAATCGTTGTAGTGCGCGCGACGCAAGAACAGCAGCTTGTGCCAAAATATAACCAATCAGAATATATTCGGCATTCTAAAATTCCGATAAAAAAATGGAGTAGCAGGCAGGTGCCCCTTCCTAAAACGATCTGTTAATTCTTCAACGGTGGAATCTACTGCTAACCAATCAGAGCGCGGCAACTGGTGGAGTGCCAGCGCTGGGATTTAAGCCCACTTGTTGGCTCTTTTTTGCTCCTGCGGTCGGATATTTGAATTTTGTTGTAGGGTTTAGTCTTTGTGTGTCCACGTGTTTTTATAGTAATATAAATATTGTATCCTTTTATTATATAAGTTTGTGTCTTATGTATGCTTTTTGTTACATCAGAATGGTCCTAAACCAGGGGTGGATACGATACCATCATCCTAAAGCAAAGGGGACGGCAGAGGGGCCGAAAAATATCAGCTGGTAGTGAGTTCAGGAGTGGTTCTTAGATTATTTATGTAAAATCAACGGAAGCTTGGAAAAATATAAAAAGGGTATTGAAAATTAGGAAAAGTAATTTAGAACCAAAAGGAATGAAATTGAAATTTTTTAAAAATAATTTGGAGGATCTAAAAATTTTCCCACCAGCTGGGTTCGAACTTGGAAAGACATCCTCCGCTGCCGACGCCAATCTGAAGGTAAGTGACTTTAGCCATTAGGCCATCGTTGCTTCATGATAAGAAGCTCTTTAAAAGAACTACACAATATCATGTGACAATGTGGTGTGGTAGAATCGTCAAAGAAACAAGATCGCCAACCACTTCACAACAACAGGGTTGCCACGCTCTGATTGGTTAGCAGTAAGTCCACCGTTGAAGAATTAACAGATCGTCTTCCTAAACGTCAAGGTCGACGGAGTTTCTCGTCACAGTTTGTTAACTGATATTCCATTGACTTGTAGGTGACGTAGGTTCAGCTCCTGTTTTTATTATGGGAATGAGGAGGAAGGATAAAGGCATTTCGGAAAAAGTTAACTACTTTATAATAAATTTTAGTAGACAAAAACGTGATGGATGTATACATAGTGAAACAAATGGTTGATATACTGATTATCATCACAAGTAAATGAACTTATCGTCGTCATTTATAGGGTGTATATCATCCTGCTCCGTGGAACGTCATGGTGTATTGTGGGCTATAACTGCTGATAATTCGAAAAAATAAAAAAACTTGTACCATGAGCGTGCATTACTCATTCAAACATAACTACTGTCTATTTCTCGACATTATCATTGTTATATTTCTCCCATTTGTGTTATAAGGTTCCTTGTTCGTGTATGTTTTCGTCAATTCCTCGACGCAGTCTGTCTTGTGCCATTAAACCAATCCAACCAACTTGGATATGTCATTGCAAATTAGATTAAAATAGTTATGGGTTGCGCGTTGCTCTATGGTCATTGCTTGAAAACTAAATGCATTAGATCAACTAAGAATATGGATGCCTAACGAAATAACAATGCTTAGAACATATATCTATATCAAAAAAGTAAACTAAATATTGATTTACATGTTCTTAATACACATTCGGAAATTTTATAAATCATTGATGATGGTTGATGAACGAATAATCTTCGTAAAAAGGCGGTAAAAGACAAACAGAATATATAACAGTTTTTCATCTTGTTCCATGTACTCGGTTTCTATGCTGACCAACCGGTCTAGTGGTCAAGGCGTTGGCCTTTGGATCGGAAGGTTCCTGGTTCGAATCCGGGTCAGGGCATGAATGTAAATTGTGCTGTCCTTTGTTAGGGACAATGATGGTCCAACTACTGGGTGCCCCTTCACAAGTGACCATCACTTCTGGCCTTGTATAAGGCTACAATGACTTCGGTCAATTCTGTACTGTATTGTATTTCTATATTGTATTATGTATTGTATTTGTTTTTGCAATCTGTACCCAGCTTTGCCATTGGAAAAAAAAACTTGGTTTATATTTACCAATATATACAAATAATGAGGATTTCTAAACCCCGAACGTTAGTAATTCTTGTGTGTGTGTGATGGGTTCAAAAATACGTTTCAAAACGAGAAGTATAATTTTCTAGATCTAGATTTTTACTTCGCTTCCCTTTTATCCCGGCACTGAAGTCTGCTTTCTTATTCCACCATTTCAGCCAATTTCCGCTCAAATAACATGTGGAGATCTTCCACTTAGAACCAGTGATATGCACTCCTCTAAAGAGATGCAGCCACTTTCATGAACTCCTTCCTTGAGTGAAAACTTAGATAAAGTATGATCCAAAGAAAGAATATTGACTGGAATATATGCATTTTAATCAGCACTTGAACTTGTGAGTTAATCAGCATGGCGAAAATGTAACAAAAAATCCAACCGAACAACAAGTTTGGTCATTATTATTTGACAGTTGCTACGATCTGCGCATATAAATATACGATACTTAAACTGCAAACAACAGTATGATCGCTAAATAAAACGCTTATTTTTTTACTGTTTTTTAGTGTTATTACGTGTCACCTACTTCTACGCGATTATATTACGACTCGTCAAAACCTACCTCCATTATCGACTAGTACAGTAGTCTGTATTCGTCTACATTTGTAGCCATGGAATTAGAGAAAGTGATGAATATACATTTCTAAGATATGTTTAAAAATACGTTTCAAAACGTGTTATTACACGTCAGCTACTTCTATGCGCTCATATTAACACTCGTCCAACCTTCCTGCATTATCGACTAGTACAGTAGTTTGTATTAGTCGACATTTGTAGTCATGGAATTAGAGAAAGTGATGAATATACATTTATATGATATGTTGAAAAATGCGTTTCAAAACGTGTTATTACGAGTCAGCTACTTTTATGCGCTAATATTAACACTCGTCCAACCTTCCTGCATTATCGACTAGTACAGTAGTTTGTATTAGTCGACATTTGTAGTCATGGAATTAGAGAAAGTGATGAATATACATTTCTAAGATATGTTGAAAAATACGTTTCAAAACGTGTTATTACGCGTCAGCTACTTCTATGCGCTCATATTAACACTCGTCCAACCTTCCTGCATTAGCGACTAGTACAGTAGTTTGTATTAGTCGACATTTGTAGTCATGGAATTAGAGAAAGTGATGAATATACATTTATATGATATGTTGAAAAATGCGTTTCAAAACGTGTTATTACGAGTCAGCTACTTCTATGCGCTAATATTAACACTCGCCCAACCTTCCTGCATTATCGACTAGTACAGTAGTTTGTATTAGTCGACATTTGTTGTCATGGAATTAGAGAAAGTGATGAATATACATTTATATGATATGTTGAAAAATACGTTTCAAAACGTGTTATTACGCGTCAGATACTTCTATGCGCTCATGTTAACACTCGTCCAACCTACCTGCATTATCGACTAGTACAGCAGTTTGTATTAGTCTAAGTTTGTAGTCATGGAATTAGAGAAAATGGTGAATATACATTTTTATTATACGTTGAAAAAATTTCGTTTCAAAACGTGTTATTACGCGTCAGATACTTCTATGCGCTCATGTTAACACTCTTCCAATCTACCTGCATTATCAACTAGTACAGTAGTTTGTATTAGTCTACACTTTTAGTCATGGAATTAGAGAAAGTGATAAATATACATTTCTCAGAGATGTTGAAAATTTTTTTCAAAACAAGAAGCCTAATCTTCCTGATCTAGGTTCTTACCCTTCTTTTCTTTATCCCGACATCAGTCTACTTTTGTATTTCCCCATCTCAGTCAATTTTCCCCCAAATGACATGGTGAGGTCTTTCATTTCGATCCAGTGATGTGCACACAGCACTCCTCTAACGAGATGCAGACATTTTTCTAAAGAAATCGTTCCTCGAGTAAAAAATAGATAACGTAAGATTCAACGAAAGGGAATATTGACTGAGAAGATGCATTTTTAGCATTCGTTTTTCATTCCCGGGTACACAACTTTTCCCTCTGAATGCAGTGCTTGGCAGTCTTCACAAGATCCGACTTCTGGTATCTTTATACAACATCGGTTTTCTCATTAGCCAACCCGGTTTTCGTGTTGCGCTTTGATTATAAAGTTCCTTGTACGGAGCTGTCTTCCATCGATATTTGTGAAAATATTGAGACTGCAGACGTACATTTTTTATTTTATTTTTGACAACATTTATCAGATACGTTTCGGAAAAGTATTGGGCGGGGAAACTTTAGATTGAAAAATGAAAATATTTCGCTTTTAATATTCCGTCTCTCGCATTGCTACGAGAAAAAAGATATGTGTCTCAAAAAAATCGGCTTATTTTAGTTGTTTTCCGAAAATGACATTACTTTCGACTTAAATATTAGATATTCGTAAAAAAAGTAAAATAAGAAACTGCTTTTATCTCACTTAAGATTATTAGCATTGGAAATTCTAACAACTTCGTGAATTACAATTAAAAGTAATTTTTTCCTTCCAATAATTATTTGTTTCTAATATGCAAGTGTTCGTCCAAGGGTTGAAACATCTTAACCATTTTTAGTTTTCTGTATATATGGCTACATATTTTTTTGGAAATAATCGTTGGGTGATTAGAAGTGAACACACAATAGCCTTCCGAGAAAATATATAGAAATACGTTGGTCCCAATTTGATTAAATTCAAATATATGACCTTCAAACACTTACATTGTCACTCGGTATAATATCATGGACCTAAAAGTGGTAGTAAAAAATGAGCGCAGAGTGGTAGGCGAAATAAAATAAATATAATCAATCACACAAATATCTTTGAACTCAAATCTGTAATAAAGGAAACATTAATTACAGCATCCTTCAAATGTGAAAATCTTCGAACTACATGCGAATTGTACCAATAGCGTTAACTATTGCATCCTGTTCAACATCTTTGGTATCACATTCTTAAATATACGAAGGCGTGATTAGTTTAGCAGATTAGCCAGGCATCAGAATTTTGCTCGTTAGTGTGCTCTTAAGTGGTTTCACTCAAAGAACAAAACTGTTGAACTTTTGACTGTAAGGATCCTGGATTTTTTTCTATTTCCGTTCTTAGGTCAACTTGTTTGCTGAACCAGGTAAAAGAAAGATATTCAGCTCGAAGTATCACAGCAGTAGGAAGTAGAATCTACGTCGCGATGTAGCAATGAACACAACGCTATTTCTAACGATTCGATTTCCGGGATAAGTCCCAAAGGGATATATCCGAGGTCGACATCTCTTAATTTTGAACAACGGTCTGGTGACGAAATTATAACCAGAGCTGGCATCTCACTCCACAAACTTTTACACATCGCCCACGCGATACACAGCGATTCAATCAGTTGTTACTATCACTACAAACACAACGGCATCAATGGGAAAATGATAGTGTTTCAGCAACCACTACGGAAATTTCAAGTACATTCGCACGCCGCTGTCATCTGACAGCTCTATTTTCTGTTTAGACATCTTTTCTCAAGAGTCTGAATATCAGACTTTTAAATCTTATTATTTGTCATTGTTAAGTTATGAGAAAATAAATTACGTTTTTTCCTGTTCCTGAAATGTATTATTTGCAAAGTTGACAATATGTTGGAATAGCAGCGAATAACCAATTGCTGCTAGGCAGCATAAAAGTTGGGGTCCTTCCGAAGGCCAGAGTCGAAACCATCAAAGGTGGTGACACCCAAATAGCAATGAATGAATGGAAGGGAAGGCCATGAAGATGACGAAAAGATACTTTTATTGGATTATTAATATCCTGTTGTGTTGCTGCAGTGCGACGTTAATTAAACGCCTACCTACCATGGATTACTTAAAAAAATTTCTTAGATAGAAGTTTGTCACATTCACTGACGTAAAACTGATTTCGCACGAAACGTACTTGAAATACAAATAAAAATTCTTAATATTACATCTCCACTTAACCCTCGGTTCTTATAAAAAGATACATCGTCAAGAAATCCACCAGAAGGGTTAAACAAACGTAATAACTTAATTCGCGCGAACTATTGATAACGCAACTGTCTTCAATGAGCTGTCAACTTTACATTTTCCTTTTTAAAGTACATAGCTCTATGCGTTGGTCCAGTGCGACATTAATTAATTACCTACCTATCTTTTTAAGGGAATTAAATTTTCATAATTTCGTCATACAAGCAGTACGACGCTGTGTCATTAAAATTTTTACAAAAGTAAAAAGTAATCATACTTCTTGACAACCTTTAGGTATAAACCGTGCCAATTTGTTGATTTTCCAATCCACTAATATATGGTCCAATTCCCCAATGTATGGTCCAATCTACCAATGTATAGTCCAATCCACCAATGTATAGTCAATCCACCAATTTCTTTATTTAAGGATTATTTGAAAAGTCCACGAATTTATGGAACACTGTGTATAAATTCGTGTCAAATCGTGTTCAAATTCCTACGCAGACTTAAAGGTAAACTTCCTGCTCCAGGATTCATATGTATCCTTGTATTTATTGATTCCAAAATCCTTCGTAACTCGTAGCGAGGTACGAAGATTGTTCACGATATTCACTAACACCCGTCAAAGTCAGAGAGAGACGCATTTACATTCATATGTCTATTCATTACACAAACATCAAGCACCGGATCCGGAACGTGGATGACATACGAAATGCTCGCTGGCGTAATCCAACAATCATTTCAACTGAACTCTGACAACTTCACACAAGATAACAATTTAGTAATTGCGGCCATTACACATGCTTCAAGTGAATGCTCAATAGCAGAGGGCTCCATTAGTGATGAGATTTTGGCCTATTGAATTCCTCTTTCAATTAACGACATATGATGTTAATGTGTCCCGTGAAAGATATACGCTTGAAAGAAATGAAATGGATGGTGGTAAGTTAAATTTAAATTGTACTTTTTAGATGAGCTAAAGAAAGAAGTCCTTGAATAATATAAGCAAATATCGTACCACGTGTTGCTTAGGCACGGTGCACACTACCGGTTTTTCAACGTGCGGCGCCACTGCGGCACCGAAGCCCAACTATGCACACATAACCGTGAAATGACGCGCGAACTCTTTTCGCGCCATTTGCGATAAATATTCTATCGAAGATAACGTGTTTATTTCGCTTACTTTGTGTAAAAAAAGTATATTTTGAAACAAACGTTAGTGGACACAACCATTTAATAATTATTATTTATATTCCATTTGTTTATGAAAACCAGGTACTTCAGAACTGAGACTCATGTGCGGCGACAGTGCAGCGCCGTGGAGAACTGTGGTACAAATTGCACGCAAGTTGGACGTGCGTCGCCCCAGCGACGCCGGAAGCATGTGTACACTGCTCCATTGGATCTAATGTTTCTCAGACCGCACTTGCGTTGCGGCAGCGGCGCCGCACGTTGAAAAACCGGATGTGTGCACCGGGCCTTAGATGCAACTTTTCTTCAACGACAGTTCGAGACAAGTGTGACACAGCCGATATTTTATTAAGTAATTGATTTACTACTCGGAATCGCTTGAGTTTTAGCAGCTTCAGATGAACCGAGTCACGCCTCTGTTTCCTTAGCAGTTTCGTTGCGTTGTCCAACAGATTTTTGAGCTACGTCTGCTTCACGTGCTTGTGTTTTTTTTTGTTCATGTCGAATTGCTCTTGATAGCACTTGATGTTTAGTGTTTACTAGTATCTCTTTACACAATGTTGGACAGTAAAGTAAACGACAGCGAGCAACAATTAATATCCTCTACATGAAAATGTAAGGTAGAATAAAATGTGTAAATGTCATTAAAAACCAGAGACCGTTCGATAATTTTTGTTTCTTCAGACAGATAGATTTTCTACTTCATTTAGATTTGCAGAACTATCTCCCTCGTGAATTAAATTAAAAGCTGAATTAAAAATGTAAATTGAAAAAGGATTAGAATAATTAATTCTTTATCAAAAGGTATAAATTTCGCTGAATTGCTTATAAAAAAATTATAATTTTACTCTCCATATTTTTTTTTCTATACACAATTTACTGGGGAAGCAATATTTTCTACAATCATCCCCTTTATGCATCACGTTTATATGTATAAATTCCGTCAACATTTTAATGGATGACTATTTCTAACAAAATTGTTAATATTTAGGCTAAACATGCTAGGAATAATAATTTCAGTAGTTACACGTGATATAAAAGAATAACATCGGGAAATATAGATTGTTTTCAATACAGAAAACTTAATTTACCTTTTCAGAAACAAAGAAAAACTACTTTCAATGAAAATTTTCCAGATAAATGATTTGAGAAATAATGTTTGTATCAATTCTATAACTATTGATTTAACAAATCTTAACTTAACAACTTTTAACAATGATAGACTTAATTTACACCTTTGCAAGTGGTTTCGACGAGATATCTCGTCCATCACGATCTGACCAATTTCGCAAATGACGAGATGCCTCGTCAGCGAGATATAGCCGAATTAATTATGTCCACGAGATCAAGATCTTGTCAATTTTCTCTTCTAATGAAGAGATCTCGTCCATCAAGATGTGGTCGACTTTGCTAAGACCAGACTCTTCGGGACAACCAAAAAGAGGGTTAAGTGTATCTCTATAATTATATTCATTATCAATGGATTTGATAAGGAGTAGAAAAGGCAAGGTATGAAATATCTCGTCAGCGAGATATTGCTGAATTGTTTATGTCGACGCGATTAAGATATTGTCATCTTTCTAATCTAATGAAGAGATTTCGTCCATCAAGATGTGGTTGTCATTGCTAGTGACAAGATTATTCGGGATAACCAGCAGGCTAATGGATACGTTTATAACTATAACTATATTCCTTATCAATGGATTTAATAAGGAATAGAATATAAAAAGTATGATATACCTAGTCAGCAATATATTGCCGAATTGTTTATGTCGACGAGATCAAGATATTGTCACTTTTCTCATCTAATGAATAGATCTCGTTCATCAAGATAGTGTCAGTTTTCTCATCTAATGAAGATATATCGTCCATCAAGATGTGGTCGTCTTTGCAAGTGACAAGATTCTTCGGGACAACCAGCAGGCTAACGGATAAGTTTATATCTATAACTATATTCCTTATCGATGGATTTAATAAGGAATGAAATAGAAAAATTATGATATACCTAGTCAGCAAAATATTATTGAATTGTTTATGTAGACGAGATCAAGATATTGCCGAATTGTTTAGGTCGACGAGATCAAGATACTGTCAGTTTTCTCATCTAATGAATTGATCTCGTCTATCAAGATGTGGTCGACTTTGCTAATGACAAGATTCTTCGGGACAACCAACAAGAGGGTTAAGTGTATCTCTATAGTTATATTCATTATCAATGGATTTGATAAGGAGTAGAAAAGGCAAGGTATGAAATATCTCGTCAGCAAGATATTGCTGAATTGTTTATGTCGACGCGATTAAGATATTGTCAGCTTTATAATCTAATGAAGAGATTACATCCATCAAGATGTGGTCGTCATTGCTAGTGACAAGATTCTTTGGGACAACCAGCAGGCTAATGAATACGTTTATATCTATAACTATATTCCTTATCAATGGATATAATAAGGAATAGAATATAAAAAGTATGATATACCTAGTCAGCAATATATTGACGAATTGTTTATGTCAACGAGATCAAGATGTTGCCGAATTGTTTATGTCAACTAGATCAAAATATTGTCAGTTTTCTCTTCTAATGAAGAGATCTCGTCAATCAAGATGTGGTCGTCTTTGCTAGTGACAAGATTCTTCGGGACAGCCAGCAGACTAATGGAATACGTTTATATCTATAACTAAATTCCTTATCAATGGATTTGATAAATAATAGAATAAAAAAAGTATGATATACCTAGTCAGCAATATATTGCCGTATTTTTTATGTCGAAGAGATCAAGATATTGTCAGTTTTCTCTTCTAATGAAGAGATCTCGTCTATCAAGATGTGGTCTTCTTTGCTATTGACAAGATTCTTCAGGACAACCAGCAGACTAATGTATACGTTTATATCTATAACAATGTTCGTTATCAATGGATTTAATAAGTAATATAATAGAAAAAGTATTATATACCTAGTCAGCAAGATATTGCCGAATTGTTGATGTCGAAGAGATCAAGATATTGTCAGTTTTCTCTTCTAATGAAGAGATCTCGTCCATCAAGATGTGGTCGTCTTTGGTAGTGACAAGATTCTTCGGGACAACCAGCAGGCTAATGGATACGTTTCTATCTATAGCTATATTCCGTATCAATGAATTTAATAGGGAATAGAATAGAAAAAGTATGACATACCTAGTCAGCAAGATATTGCCGATTAGTTTATGTCGACGGGATCAAGATATTGTCAGTTTTCTCATCTAATGAAGAGATCTCGTTTATGAAGATTTGGTCGACTTCGCTAATGACAAGACTTTTCGTTACAACTATCAGGAGGTATAAGTGTATATCTATAATAATATTTCTTACCAATACATTTAAAAAAAGAATTGATTAAACACGAGATATATACCTCGTCATTTAAAAATATATTGAGGATGTTTTGATAATGGCTAGATTAAGATGTGTTGAGATTTTTCTAATTACGAGTTATCAAGATCTGGTCAGTTTTGTTAAGACAAGATGATAATTCGTCAAGGCAACCACCAGGAAAGTTGCATTTTCTCAAAGATACGTGCAATAAATATTTTTCTAACATTAGTATTCTTCCACGATTCTGAACCAGAGTTCCCTGTAAAATCTAAACCTTGTGTTTTACTCCAACTAATTTCAATCTAAATCTTTCCATCACTATCGTTTCTTTGTTTAATACTTCAAAAACAGAAATCAAAATGATCATTTTCAAACATTTACGTTACATGTCCAAACTGTTTGAGGTTCATCTTGAAACACATTTTAAAGAAATCATTTGCATGATTTGAATGCATTTACTACCTCACACACAAAAGAATCAGCTGTTAATAGTCTATTTCACTAACGTTCCTAGCACAGAAATCGACGTTATTTGTTTGTTGCTGAATGGGAATAAGGGATATAAATAACATAAAATTAGCCATTGTTAGATTCATTTGCCAATTTAGTCGCTTAGTTTAACATTCCTCGTAGTTATGTGATTTGTGACTAGTGACTTTGTCATCAATAGATATTAGAAATTAAGGTATTATCGTAAATGGTATGCCAGTGTCTGCTATTTAAATTAATTGCATTTAAGTATTCAAATCAATAAATTTTCCGGAAATTACTTTGTTTGTTTAATACCACCTGACGAAGACTAATACTGGAAGTTTTTCAGTATAATCAGAAGAGAGTTTTGGCCCAATGTACTGTATCCAACGTGGATTTTACGCGTTAAATTAAAGCAGGTATAAATACGAATACGTAAAATTTCGTTTTGTAGCTCCTCATATTACATCATTTTATATAACTCTTAAAAAATATTAACTCTGAACATTTAATGAGTTATGTAAAAATTAATAATTGAGATCTAAATTTCTTTATGAATACTTGATTTGCACTTAAATTAGCGGTTGTTTTTATCTCACAGGCATCACACCATCGGATTTGGTACGATAAAAGAACTGTAAAGGATATGAATATATTCATCTGCTTTAGCGTGAAACTCACACAAAATTGTATCCAATAATATCAACTAGTTTATTCCCTAACTAATTCATTTTACAAACAAAATAAAATATTGTACTATATATTGTTTTGGTTTGTATTTAACAACATCATTTTAACCATGTAATATTGGTTAATATAACCTCGGATATGAATCTTAAGTATTTACAAAAATATGTTAATGTTTTTACGTATCATTTGTGTGTGTCGCATTACAGAGGCTGTTCGCACATTTTTTAGACGATTTTGGTTAGCGGTAATAAAAAATCGTTTGCTGCAAAAGAAATAATTGCAGTTGTACTATGTTTTTAAAAGTCAAAACTATCATCTGCGGCTTGAGAGGTTTTTTTTATATTCAAAATGGCGTTTTTAACGAAGCAGTGGTTCGAAGGCTATATTTATGCTCTTTCCGAAGAGAAATATTCATATTCCGTTATCCAAAAACGATGTGAGAGTCATGGTTTTGTGATATCTAAAGCGTCGATAGGTAATATCGTCAACAAGAAAGGAAAAAAACGTCCAATTGGAGCCTGAAGTAAGACAAAAATTCCTAACAAGTATCCAAGGAAGAAACAGACATCTTCGACTATTGCAAAGGTACATTGTTTAATGTTAAAAAAAATCCCCCTAGTCAAAGGACAGTTGCAAAATCATTAAAGTGCTCAATGTCCACTGTAAACAAAATGATAAACGTTGATTTAAATCTTAAGAAAGCTAAAAAACGCAATGTGCATCGTCTTTCTCCAAAACATGTCGCTGAACGCAGACCCGCTGCAGAATTCTATATATGAAACACTTATCCAAAGAAAAATTGAAAAATATTGTCACAATACATGAATCATGGGTGTATTTAAATGATTGCAGCAAAAAAAAGAGCCATTTATTATCATAAAAGGGGAGCAAAAAATTGAAGTACATAGTTCACAGAATCTAAAGAAAGTTTTTCTAAGGGATTCATGATTGTTGCTGATTTTTCATATAATGGCAAGCTAAAAATAAAGAGAGTGGAAAAAAATGTCAAGATTAACTCCAAATACTATCAGGAACATATTTTATTGCCAATTTTTCTGAATGAAATACCATCGCTTTACCCACAGTGCCATCAATCTGTGGAACTCCATCAAGACAAAACTAGCAGTCACACATCAAAATCCACTGTAAATTTCCTAAAAAAATGAAACAAAAAACCGGTATCAAATCCATATCAAGGCACACTTCACTGATATCCCTACTAAATCTCCCAAAGTATCACCTATAGATTTTTGTGCTTTCGGACTTTTAAAATCTCCATTATTCAAACGTCGTCCCACAACACTTACAGGACTCTGGAAAGCTGTTCAGGAGGAATTGGATAGAATACCTCTTCTGACACTTCAAAAGGCATTATCATCCTTGAAATTACGGTGTTGCAAGATGGTTCAGAATAAGGTCTATCAAATAGAACATTTAAAACACAAGAATAATTTTATGTAATTTAGTTTTGTGAATACAATATACATTGTCTAAAAAATGTGTTAACAGTCTCTGTATTATCTTTATCACTTTCATAACTGCAAAATAACAGCAAAAAAGAGTTCAAGAACAGCATAAAAATAACCTTCTGCCCAGCTTAAATTTGCCCAGCCAGTACGTATATTAAACCAATTCTGCCAATTTCCCGAGAAGGATGTTTTGCTATCTTAACTTCTAGATAAACGAACAGCAAAAAGTAAAGTGAAAGAAAGAGAACTTCCATCTAAAGAAAGTCGTTGGTTGATCTAAAATTAAATATTCCGTCATGGTCATTATTTTCAGTTTCCAATTCCTAAACTCAACCATTCGCTTTCAGACAACTGAATTGTTCCACCCTTAAGTCGAGCCCTTCCTATTCCCCGTTCTAATTTCAGTCTCTGGAATGTTCTCGAACGAAAATCTCAGAATTATTCTCCAACGCGTATGGTCGCGGTGGTGGCATACATTTATATTTCACGAAGCTCGTTTATTGGAATGCTTCGTAGAGAAGTCATCGAAAGTTTTACTAATTCGCCTGACCGCATCGTGTCGTCTGGAAATGAATTTCTGGCCAGCTTCATCGCGTTAGCTCGAAATATTTCGAGCCGGTTACGTCTCAAAGTGGAAACTCCTTTTGTCGTTATTGGAAGTACAGAGATAAAATTATGTCTGGCTCGTTCCAATGAAAATGTTTCCAATGAATTCTGTCGCGCGCTGTCCAGTTCATTTATTCGTTGTACTTCAAAGGAAAAATCTATTCAGCGAAGCAGATAGGCGAGCTTATTAGAATACATTGTTACAGAGATGCTGTTCAATTAGTATTTTTATCAAATTCATAAAATCCACAAGAAGTAGTATTTTTAACGCTGATGTTTATTATCATGATCATTATTATATTTAAAAACACGTTTGCATATGTTCTCATGTTTAAGTGTTTTCATTTAATGTTTTTCTTACCTATTTTAGTCTTGTAATTCTATTGTTTATTTTTGGACTTTGCGCTATCAGACGCCAACGACCTACCGTCGTTATGCATTAGTATTTCTCTCAACGATGTAAACAATATGGCTTATCTGTTTTTGTATCTTGCACTATAAGCTGGCAACTACCTGCCGCCATGATGTTAACATCATTGATAAAAAATACTAATGAAAAATGGCCGCAAGTCGTTCGGCTCTAATAGCACAAGGTCCAAAAACAAATAAGCCAGTTACAAGACTAAAATCAATAATAAACAGTTAAAAGAAACTTAAGGTGGAAATGTACTGAACATTATGTTGGTCATTGTTGTTAACAACCATGGCTTTTATAATGTTTAAAAATAATTTTGCACCCGTTCTCATATTTAAGTCTTTTCCATTAATGTTTTTTTCCCTATTTTAGTCTTATACTTAGCGCAGTGTCCTTTTTCGGGTGCCTACAAATAACACCAAGAAACTGTCGTCTTTACATTTATTTTAAAAGTATTTTAAAAATGGACATACGCGTTTATTTATTTTAAAATTAACAATTGAAGGTAGTAAGAAAAATAAACAGATTCCAAAGCTTAACTTTTAACCATCGAATAGTCATGAGATTTCACAAAAGGGCAGGTTTACTTTTACCTACAGCAAACCCATAACCTTCCTGTTGATTATCTCAACGAGATATCTTGTTATGAGCAAAACAGATTTGATTAATGAGGTACGTAGTCATCAGAAAAAACTGACTAGATCTTTATGTTGTAGATTACGTGTATAGATATGATTTCATCATCAGAAAACGGCAGTACTTTCATCATATGGAATTCGATCGTCAATCTTGACGAGATATATCATTATTAGCAATATTGGTGACATCTTGATTCACGAGATATCTCATTATTAGCAAAATTGGTGAGTTTTTTGATGCACAAAATATCTCTTTAGTAGCAAAATTGGTGAAAAATTGATGCACGAAATATCTCATTATTAGCAAAATTGGTGAGATCTTTGATGCACGAGGTATCTCATTATTAGCAACTGATTAACGAGGTATGTAGTTATCAGAAAAAACTGACTAGATGTTTATGTTGTAGATCATGTGTCTAGATATGTTGTCATAATCAGAAAACGGCAGTACTTTCATCATATGGAATTCGATCGTCAATCTTGACGAGATATATCATTATTAGCAATATTGGTGACATCTTGATTCACGAGATATCTCATTATTAGCAAAATTGGTGAGATTTTTCATGCACAAAATATATCTTTAGTAGCAAAATTGGTGAAAAATTGATGCACGAAATATCTCATCATTAGCATAGTTGGTGAGATCTTTGATGCACGAGATATATCATTATTAGCAAAATTGGTGAGATCTTTGATGCACGAGGTATCTCATTATTAGCAACTGGTTAACGAGGTATGTCGTTATCAGAAAAAACTGACTAGATATTTATGTTGTAGATCATGTGTCTAAATATGTTGTTATAATCAGAAAACGGCAGTACTTTCATCATATGGAATTCGATCGTTAATCTTGACGAGATATATCATTATTAGCAATATTGGTGACATCTTGATTCACGAGATATCTCATTATTAGCAAAATTGGTGAGATTTTTGATGCACAAAATATCTCTTTAGTAGCAAAATTGGTGAAAAATTGATGCACGAAATATCTCATCATTAGCATAGTTGGTGAGATCTTTGATGTACGAGATATATCATTATTAGCAAAATTGGTGAGACCTTGATGCACGAAATATCTCATTATTAACAAAATTGGGGAGATCTTGATGCACAACATATATCGCCTAACCACTTGGAGAGTTGAGGATGTGAAATATGTGCATTAATTTTAATATAAGCAATGAAGGAGGTTGTCTTTTAGCAATTAGCTCAGCAAAATATTGCATGATGTTTGTCTCATACTTTCAATATTGTGTATTTCAAATCAATAAACGCGGGAATATCCTACTAATTGTCTTGAATTCTAAAATTTAAATTTTATAACGTAGAACAATCTGAGAAAATTTATTTATTTTGTATTTCTTGGAAGTTTCCAATTTTAGCTATTAAAACATTACATGTTTCTGGAGGGGCCACAAACCCCACTTTGGAAATCACTGCCCATAAGGGTTAATACTAAGATATATATTTACAATTTCATATAAGTTGCTTAATATGAGTCATTTCAGAACTTGAATTAAGTATTTTGCCAATTATTCTATAGGTTAACATGAAATATTTTAATAATCTCACATTAAGTATTTGTCGTAATGCCACTCTGCAAAATGGATTGTATGCTTAATTCATTACTTCTTCCAGGACTTCAACGATCTCATTTATCACAAAGCAAGGAACTAAGAAAGCTTTCGCGTTTGTGCGAGTCTAACATATCAAGATTTCTTACATATCTTTCTTAGTATCGACTTACGAAAAAGGGTTTTAGCAGAAACTAAACTGCAACAATATCAATCTTGGCATTTATATCAGATGAAAGAACAGGAAATCTCTATTTCCTCTTTAAAGTCATAAAATAAAGAAAAGTTAAAGCAACCGGGAATTCAAACAAAAACATTCATTTCCCTTTACGTAAATCCAAAAAATTCTTTAGGCTATCATTTAAAACAGGGTGCTTTAGAGAATTCTATTTTCTCTAAAACATGCCGGTATCGTTCTGTAATTGATTACACTGCATTTGTAATAGATTCTTGGGTATGTAAGTTAAGCATTCGAAAAACAAATTTTGGGTTTATTTTTAAGCTAGGGAGACATTTCCAAAATGTAACAAATTTCCATAGATTTACTTTCAAAGAATTTTGGGGAACAGTTGAGTAAATTGTGCACCTAACCTTTTAAAAGTCTAACATTTATTACCTATAACTTAAATCCTAAAATTCTTCTGGCTATCACTTACAATAGGGGGCTTCCGAAATTCCTATTTAAGAAAGAACATATTTATCCTTATCGTAATTGATGGCACTACATTCATAGCAGATTCTTGCGTAGTTAAATTAAATAACTGTACAACAAATGTTTAGTTTACTCCAAAAAGGGGGAGATCTTTTTTAAAAAAAGTGGCTTTACTGATACATAAAATTTAAGAATTTTTTGGTGTGTAGTTGAGTACATTGTAGCTATTATATTTTGTAGCCAACCGAACTACCGAACCTATTTTGTAATTACCCAAACGAGGTCCTGTCAAAGACCGTCATGTACACTGGATCTGTCGCAAGTTAAATCTGTCGTGACCTCAAATGCCCTAGCTTTGGGGTGATGTGGAAATTTGGATACTGTGGTGCCAGTTAAGATGTTGACCTCGTCATCTGACCGTAGTTCAAAATTACGAGGCGTTGTCCTTGGATATTTCCCATCTGGATTGATCCCGAATCGTTGCCAATATTCCGTTGTGTTGCTCAAGTGTGATGCTATTACCTACATCCATTGAAAATCTCTTTTTATTACAAGAGCAAAGCCTCAGCAAGTAACGTCTGCGAATAACAGTAGGAATTAAGAAGTTGGATTTTTTCCTAAATTCTTTCGAAATAATTTACCTTTCCCAAAAAAAGGCTCTATTTAAGTTTGGGAGAAAAGAAATCAATAAAATTAACACACAAGAGCTGCGACATCCAACTATTTGGAACTCAAACGCAGACGGAAAAAAGATGTTGCTGCTAATACTTTAAGTCCTTCCACCATCCAATTCGAGGCGTGCATGGAAAGACGAACGGGGCCTTTTTTCGTCCCCTTCTACAGGAAGAGCTCGGTTGTGTCAGCCAATACAAATTGCATCACATAATCCTGCAGTGATTTGAGTCAAATTGGGAATCCTCTCGTAGCTTTACCCCTCTGTGAGCTTACTCTTTTAAAGAAAACGTGATAGGCTTTTGGAAAAGTAATTCGTAATTTAAACTAAGTGCAGTTCTGTTTAAAAAATGTCCAGAAGATAAATACAGCGTGGTTACGGATTTGTTAAAACTCAAACGTTTCAAAAGTCTGAGTAACGAATAAAAGTGTCAGTGTTTCTGCTGTAGAGATTTTTATTTCTTTGGGGGAAAGATAGACTACTCAGAAAACAATAACCAGTAAACTTTTTTTGTATTTTACTCATACAATTTCATGTGAAAGTACCATAACCTGAGAATATTTTGTCGATTGGATGCATCCAGAAACATTAGTTGTCAAATTGTGTTGTTGTGAGAAACGTGGTTTTAGGCAAAAAACAAATTACATTTCACACATTTGACAAACATCGACGGTACAGCTGTAGTCTAATTTTATAGCAGTGGCAATGGCTTTGATGCTTTTATTGGCGCTCTTCTAGTAGCGAGTTGGACGTTTATTGCGGTTGTTATGGCAACCTTTACCAACGGAAAGTTTAAGTTTTCATATTAAATATTCTAGAAAGCTCTTTCTAAATCCGTTAAACTGTCGTTTGATTAATACATTTTTATAACGTTCACAAATGTGTTGCTGAAGCTTATTGCTTCCGTTTTAAAAAGCAAAAAATTTTTGAAGGAAAAAAAAATTGCAATAATTTCTTCTTTGGCGAATTTAGAAGTAGCGCCAAAAAATGCGCCACCGTTATAAACGTCGACTGCAGCTGTACCACATCGACAAATGTAAGCTAATTGTTTGTCAGTTTGCAAGAGAAACGCAAATTCCTAAATAATTCTGAGAAAACAAATGGGGGCTATTTTACTAACAATGATTTCCTTATTAAGCGTGTTTATAGAGAATAACACTACCCCCCATTTATCCTTCATTAAAAAAAATTATATATTGGGTCACATCCGGAAAGTTCTGCGCGTTTTTTAAGATAAATACCAACGAAGCAGTACAAAAACATAATAAAATTATCATATAAGCCCCTTTTTGTTCTATGACTTTTTACCATCGTTCTGTCAGATGGAAAATTCTTTCTTTAAAAAAATCATTAGGCTTTTTTGTAAAGAAGTTATCGAGGTGTTGTTTCAGTCTCCAAAGAATTGAACTCCAGGCCGTTCAAATAATTTTGAAGCGACCTGAAGAGGTAAAAATCTGAGGGATCAAGGTCTGGTGAATATGGGTACGGTGTCACAAAACATCGCAGCCATCCTCAATAAGTCTTTGTCTGACATTCAGCGAAATGTGGGGCCGAGAATTGTCATGCTGGAAGACAACACTTCGACGCTTGGTCAGTTCTGGCCTCTTTGCTTCGATTTCTGCTTTTAATACTTCCATTTGAGAACCGTATTTTTCCGAAATTTTAGTTTGATTTTGTGACGACAATTCATGATAAACAATTTCTTTTTAGTCCCACCATACAGAAAGCATTACTTTTTTGGGATGCAGTCTCTCTCTCGATGCCAAGCGGGCATCATCTTCGAGGCTGAAATTTCTATGTTAAATTTAACAAACCATCATCGAACTGCTTCCTCAGAAACAGCTCTATGTCCACATACAACACACATTTTACGAGCAGTATGACTAGTATTTTTTCCTTTCTTAAAATAAAAGACATTATGTGACGAAAATGAACTTCCTGGTTCTCCATTCTTAGCATGAAACAAAAATTATGCAGCAACACATACTACCTCACCTCACAGTCGGCAGGAGAAAAAATGAGACTTGACATATTCGCGCTCTTCAACGACGTTAATGTAAGTGATCGGGAAATTACAACTGCCGCATACGATAGACACACCCATAATCTACCCGGCTTTTGCCTTCGTGTTCCGTGCTTTTTGCATGGCCATCTCTTGGCGATGTGGGAAACTTACTTTCTGGATGACCCTTATTTAAATTCTACTCACTAAACACGAAATCCTCCTCGTGCATGATCGTTGCTGTCCAATATTAATTCTAGCACAGTTCGGTAACTTTCAAATGACGACGCCTAAGCAGTTTCAATCTAAAGACACTGGTTCAAATCAACAATAAATTCTACGGCATTCCGAATTCATGTAGCGATTCATGTTGTTGAAAATTGGTGCGTGGAATGACGCCTTACGATACAGAAATTATACTATGAAACCTACCACCTAAACATGGCACTTGTAAGTGCCATGTTTAGGTGGTATACGGCGCTTTAAGAAAATATTCTTTGACAAATTATATATTTCAGAACCCTCTACCACCCAGTACAATTTGACCAGATTTTTCCGAAACAAACTGTTGTATAGTCGTGCTAAACAGGTTCCTCTGTGCCACTCATATGTATACACAGAGCATCGCTAAAGCTTTAATAAAGTTACACTGGTTCAAATCAACAATAATTCCTATGGTATTCCAAATTCGTGTAGCGATCCATACCATTGAAAATTGATACAGGGAATGACACATTACGCCACAGAAATGGTGTTATGAACTAAGATAAAAAGCGTCCTCTAACCACCTGAACACGGCACTTGTAAGTGTCATGTTTAGGTGGTAGAGGGCGCTTTATCTACATATTCTTTGACAAAATATCTCTTTCCGGCCCTTCTGCCACCTTTTAAAATTTGACCAGATATTTCCGAAACACATTGTTATATAGTCGTAATATAAAGGTTCCTCTATTCCACTCATGAATACACAACGCATCGCTAAAGCCTTTCGTCGTAAGACTCTTCTTGAAAACATTCTCCTTTAAAACTTTCACTTGAACTATAAAGACATTTTACCATCGAATTCCTCCGCGGCGAAAGCAAGCGGCGTCTGTATCCATAAATATAATTTTTACAACAGTTCCTGGCCCTTAATCCCGAGTTTAACGTTCCATTTTACGAAGCTTTTGGGCAAACAAATTTCCCCTTCTACAATGAACGGAGCGCAGGTTGCGTAAAGTCATCGTGGATTCCCGAAGGTTATTAAAACCATCGATTGAACTGGAAAAAGACCATTGCGTCAGCAGTCTTTTTCTTCCAGTCTTAAAACTTCTGCAAATAAAGTTAAACTTCTTACCGTGTAACTATGGGTTAAATACTTTGTTATTAACTGCTACTTGGGTTGATGCATGTAGATTTAATTAAATTCCGTCGTAAATTGCGAGACGGTTTTCCCGTTGAAAGAATTGCTTTTCGAGACTTGCTTATTACTCTTGTGATGAATCATGGTAGACGTTTGACCGAACTCCTCATAGAGCAAATTTAATGATTAATGTTTTCATATCTGAGTCGTGTAGAATTTTGTTTCTTATTGACATTTATTGATGTGTTTTGGTTACGCAATATACGAAAATGACAGTAGAATCACAAACCAATCCACCATTTTATTATACGCAGTAAAATAAAACAAACATCAAAAGTGTTGATGCACCTTTTACAACAAACGCTCACTAATATGTTATTTCATTTTCTATTTTGGAAAAATGATATTAGCATCAATTTCACACTAATCATACTATGCAAGACTCAATATCATATGACCGTGATTCAAAACTACGAGAATTCGTCCTCGTATCTTTCGAGATTGATCCCTGATCGTCGTCAATTGACCATAGAGGAAAACCAAAAGTAGAGTGAACAATTGTAATCTTTTTATGAGCCCAGGAATCATGTGACAAAAATTAGTATTAACGTGACCCTAAGGCCCGGTGCACACATCCGGTTTTTCAACGTGCGGCGCCGCTGCGGCACCGAAGCCCAACTATGCGCACATAACCGTGAAATGACGTAAGTACTCATTTCGCGCCATTTGCAATACATATTCTATCGAAGAAAACGTGTTTTTCGCTTACTTGGTGTACACAAAAGTATATTTTGAAACAAAATAGACGTTACTGCATACAACCATTTATTAATTAGTATTTATATTCCTTTTATTTATGAAAACAAGGTACTTCAGACCGGAGAAGCGTGAGCGGCGAGCTGCAGCGCCGTGGGGAACTGCGGTACAAATTGCAAGCAAGTTGGACGTCCGTCGCCGCAGCGGCGCCGTAGGCATATGTGCACTACTGCATTGGATCTAATGTATCTCAGACCACACTTACGCTACGGCAGGTGCCACACGTTGAAAAACCGGGTGTATGCATCGGGTCTTAGACTGCTTTCCTCTGCTGAGTGGAACAATGAATTCCTCCTATGATTGGCTTAAGGGACGAAGACGCCCATTCATTGATTCGCCGTCTGATTGGTTTACTAATTGATCATCTTATGGTAGTAAACATGGGATTTCAGCACTTCTGTCACGAATCTATAAAAACGGATACACGCACCTAACTCACATATCCTGTCATAAGATACATGCTATAAGAAAAGACGCGCACAAAATCAGTCATTAACCTTTACGCTGCGGCAGGTAAACAATTGTTAACACTAAAATTTCGTTTACACCAGCTGCAAAGTATACATCTATGTACTGTGGATGTTATCCACCTCTTAAGTGACCACTGGCATCGATCACCATTTACGAGCTGTCAGCTACTGACTTTCTATAGGTTCCCTCCTTTTGTTCGGTGATATCTCTTTTCACGCCACACAATACTGTGAAATGAAAGCGTCAGTCGTAAATCCCACTCACGGTCCTATAGCTCAAGTACGGTAATTAGGTAAGGGGGCTCGGAGAGTCAGGCAAAAGAGCCAAACTGTGAGGCGATTGAAAAATCTAAGCGCCGCAGCGTGAAGGTTAATTTTTAAAAGAGCAATCACGTGACTACTAGTCGACATGTTAGTTACATTTTATGAAGCTCTGCTCAGTTTATTTAAATGTCACCTCTATTCAATAGCCTATTGTGTTGCTACAGTGAGATGTAAATTCATCAACTTACCTTATCAAAAACCAACCCTAAAAGTGTTGTCTATTTTTGGATTGGCATTTCGGTGACATTCGCTTTATGACGTCAATTAAATTTAATTTACAATATCAACGCTAAAACGCCAAACTATCCTTTTGGAATCTACGGAGATTCCTTAAAGAGAGTAAATCGAGACACAGTTGAAATTAAAGAGTCAGATGGATATGCAAATCCGAATAATGTGCGTCAAATTATCAGTTGTCTGTCAAAGGGGTTGAAATACCACAATGGTAATTTCTTAGCCAACGCTGTAATTTGTTTATTATTATTATTATTATTATCTATTTATCTTATTTTTATCCTATTATTTCTATATTTATCTTATTTTTACTCCATCACTTCTATATTTATCTTATTTTTAATCCATTATTTAATTTAATTTGACTAAATGATTAATTTTCTTCTTTTTAACCCTTCAAATAGTTTTGAAGAGATATCCCGTCTATCAATATCTGACCACGTTTTCCTATGACAAGATATCTTGTCAAAAAAATATGGCATATTTTCTCAGAGATCTGATCAGATTTCTTCTACGAGATATCTCGTCTATCAAGATCTAATTAATTTTGCTAATGACGAGATACCTCGTCAAGCCAACCATCCGAAGGGTTTATATAAAACAGATCAAGTTGTGAGCAGTTACGAGTACCGTAGTGAAATGCGGACAATTTTTGGACTGATTTTCCATAACGAATCCAGTGGTATATTTGTGTGAGGTCACAGTTATCATGACACTGTATGTTTAGAATCTTGTTTATAATTTACCGAAACTTAGAACTAAATGTTCTAAACATTTTCAACAATCATACTTACTCTTTTAAAAAGGTTTGTACTACGTAATTCATACTACAATGCATTTCATACCACAATGTTTCACGAAACTTTTTATAAGCTGGTTAGGGGTAATTGAGGGAGAGATGTCTATGACTTGAATGTTTCGTAATGTATTTGTTTGAAATGTGAATTGTTTTCAGTCCGTATCTTCAAAAGACAGAGAGAAGCAAATTGAATAGGGTTCTTGTTTAAAACCTCTTATCATTTATTCCAAAAAAGGAACAAGTTATTTCGTTCTCATAATTTTTAAGGTGTGGGTTCAACAGTAGAAAACTATTAAGAGACTTATTCTCAGTTTTATTGTTATTGAGGGTTGTTTTGAAAATGTTTACATTCTTACAATTCCTTTACGCTATCCAATTGTTGAGTGCATCGTCTTTCCTTGGATTTAAGAGAGATTCGGATTCGTAACTAAGAGCTCCGGTATACGCGTTTCTTTACCCTCTTGGTGGTTAGGCTCGAAGTGTTGCCTCGCCAGTGGTAAAACTAACCAGGTCTTGATTCAAAGCAAATTTTATCAGGTTTTCGTGGATGAGATATCTCGTCATTAAGTTTGATCACATCTTGATGGACGAGATATCTCGTCGAAACCACTCTGAGGGTTGAGAGCAACGCCTTTAGCCTCTCGATCAATGTAGGGACCTTTATACAGAGTAATCCTAATAGTTCCCGTGCTCCAACTTTAAAAAAATTATTGCCCGTGGGTTTTTCTTTGAATTATTGAATTTTATCGTTTGCTTATAGCTTTATCGAGTCTTTCATAATTATCGTTTGGTTTTCTTCACGCTCAAGTTGTGCGATAATAAAGTTCCACATAATTTTGTTCTTCATTGCAAGATGAGTTTATCACGTATTCAGAGAATTGCGCTGTTTGAGGCTTATTTTGTATGTAAATCATATGAAAGATGTAAAGAATTTTGGCGACATAAATATCCAAATGATGCAATACCGAGTTATGATACATTATATTAACTCGTTCGGCGATTTCGTGAGACAGGTTCGGTTGGAACACAAATCACACGAGTGGAAGACAGAAAATTGTTACACCAGACTTAGTGCAAGAAACTCAACGGAGGAATTTCGAAGTCACTCCCAAGCATCTTGAAACGTGTTTCTAAAAATATACGCAAACGACTTCAGCTTTGCCTCCAAGAAAAGGGCTTAAATTCTGAACATTTATTACAAATGTAAGTTCAGATTTGTTTCCCAGGTTAGGTTAAAAGTTATTTTCCCCATTGGCATAAAAATAATTATTTTAAAGCTTGTTGTTTTTGTATAATAAATTCACGAATCGTCATTACGGGAACTTTTAGAACACCCTTTCTTTCTTTCTGAATGGAAACAATCCCCTCCTTACCGAGTTACTGAAAACCCACAGCGGATTAGCAGGGAAGGTCTCTAATGATAAAACGAAAGAAGACCCGGGCATGTGTGAGGAGTGCTAGGTGCGCCAGGTTATCCGAGACGTGGTCGTCCTACAACAGCCTGCACAGCCCCCGTCCAAAGCAAAAGGTGTCCGTCCCAGCTCATAGTTATCATTCAGCAAGAGGCCACCGTGCTTACACTCTGGATTCATCATGCTTGCCTCAAGATAGAAGCAATCAGACTCATTGGCGTTCATCGCGGTGGTGACCTCACATCCTCAGTCGAGCTGGATTGTTCTCATCACTGGAAGGAAGCTCAAACCTCCGGGGCATCTACTAGTTGGGCGCCCCCTCCTCAGTAGCCCAGCAGGACAGCAGACTGTTCTCTCACCCTAATGTCCGGCCCGTGGGCGGTAGTACCGGGACCATCATCCATGGTGATATGTAGACCTCTGCCGCCTACCAGATAGCCTAAATTCGTAAGCGTGCAGGTATTAGCCTAGGGTAGATCCGGAGATGCATCCTCCAGCCATCCTAGTTACCAGGTGGCACCTCGGGGAGGTTCCTGCCGCTACTTGGCCGAAAGGATAGCGGCCTGCCCCTACCCGCCGGGTCACTACTCCCGAGCGAGCCTACAGCCTTTTCCTTACCGGCCCGAACCGATAACCAGCCGTCGGAAAGTAATCCGAATCGGAAGCCCGCCAGCCGCAGCCAGGCACCTCAGAATAAAATCAACCAGCACTCGGCCCAGCACCGAAAACACACACCGCCCACAGTTTTTTTTACACTAGGTCAATATGTCGTTAAATGCAATTATAAGCTAGCACATAACGTAGGAGTGTGTAAATAGCTAAATGCTTTCAATAGAACCCATATTTAGTACTGTATAGAAAAGAAATATTTGACATAAGAATTTAAATTTACCTAACGAGAGATTCAGTGTCAATGAGTGTGATACAAAGTGACATGTATGTAAAGATGGATTACCCTTCTTCACTCACATACCATCTTTAAATAGTTTTTACTATCACTTATCAGATCCGGGAGCTCTAAACTTCCAATCTCGAAGTTCATTTGTCCCCTAGTTAAATAAATCAATTCATTCCCCACCAAAAAAAATATCAGAACTACTTCAATTTACATGCAGTAATCCATCAATATAATATTCACTTTAATTTCAGAAAAGACAGCGCATTGTTTAAAACATGTTTGCAATTACTAGAATTACATTTTCTAGTTGGAAGCCCATGTCGTTCCTGTTCCCAATCCTATGTTGTCAAGTCTAGTCCAAGGAAATAAGTTACATCGTAATACAATCGATACTTTCTTATTGGATTCTAAACTACACGTATTGGCTCATTGGATTAAGCCCTATTTATTCGCCTTCTTTGAAATAACTCGATTGAATCTATCTCTTTAAAGCGAGACAAATTTGATTTCAATCCTGCTTTGTGAAAGGATTTTCCGTTAGTTATTTAGTCGTAGCAATGATACATGTTTACAAAATTAATGACCTATTCATCCCCACGGGAAGCATTCTACCGTGGACTTAAATGAACAAAAGTGGGAATACACTTATAGACACATGGTTTTGTATCGAAGGCTTGAAAGTAAGTATCCCTTGTGATCTATAAATCTATCCTGTTTTAACAATTTTTACGATCCCATGGATTTTGTTTCCTTGTTTATCATGCACTTAAACGATTCTGTAAGAGATAGGTGTTCAATATTACTTTTCAATGGATCCATTCTCATGTTGTAATCTAAGGATTAGAAACAGCTGATGATTTGGTAAAATATACGCTTCCTAGAACCAGAAAAAGTTATATTGCCCTTTCAGAGGAAGACCATCAATCCAGCTTCATGTGTATATATGCACTAAAGATCACGAAAATCGACAAGAACATCGATATTTTTTACTGCTTTAAAATATTTTCCAACTCTTTAGCTTTCAAAAGATTCCATTTGTAAGGATTAAAAATATTACAAAGACCATCGTATACACAGGTGCTGGTGCACGTTAAATTAGCCATGGTCTCAAATATTCTCACGTTGGCGTAGTGTGGAAGTTTGGAGATTGGATTTCCATCGCACAGATGTTGTTATCGACACCTGGCCATAGTTCAAAATGACGTGGCGTTGTCCCGGAATCTGCCCCTCAGGGATTGATCCCGAACCGTCACCAATACACTTCGTGTTGCTCCAGTGCGATGCTAATTAACTACCTACCAATTTCAGTATATATTACCTATCACTGCTTTCCTAGTATGAATATAGAGAGCTAGAGGTGTTTCAAAAAGTACTCACTAACTTTTAAATGTCATAATTACAAAATAGTGATAGATAGAAATATGAAGCAAGTGGGAGATTTAATGGGCAGGTCCAGAATTTGAAATAGACTGGTTTCAAATTTGGTAATATTTTTGGCTGACAGATGGCGTTGCAGACCTTGTAAACATGAAATACAGCTGATAAATTGTTATTTTTCAACTTCTGTCTCGTCCACTGGCGAAACGTAGCAGGAAGTTTAGTAGTAACCTGTTGCAGGAGTCAATGCGAGTCATGTGTTCAATGAAGCAACGAGGATGCACAAGACACTTTGTGGTTTATGCAAGACGGTGTCCTACTACACCGTACTTTTGTAGTGTTCACCTTCCTTGATGAATACTTCAGTGGCAGAGTCATTGCTCTAAATTACTCCAAAGAGGATCGTTGCAACGGAATAGATTGGTCTTCATACTCCCCAGATCTCAATCCAAACGGCTTCGTTTTCTGGGACTGTTTGAATGACATTGTTTACGGTGAGAATCCTCATATGCTATAACAGCTTGAGCAGTTCATCTGTGTGGCATGTGTATTCATTTCAGTGCACACATTGCGGCAGGTATCTTCAAACTTCTCCTTGATTGCTGTTCAAGGTGATCATTTCTAATCCATTGTAATGTGATTTGTCACCTGTTTACGAATGACAATTTACACATTAATTAAAGGTGAAAACAATCAAGATCGCAGACCATCTTTTATTCAAAGTTGTAACTAATTTCGTAAAACGGTTCATTTCAAATTCCAGGCCTGCTCATAAGACCGTACCACTTGTTTGATCTTTCTATCTATCACTGTTTCGTAGTTATTTCATTTCAAAGTTAGGGAGTCCCTTCTGAAACACCCTGTATATTGTGAAGTGTTAAAGATGAATGGATGGTAATTAATGTAAATTAGTGTGATATTCACCGACTTTTTTTGTTCCCTGGCATTTGGGTTGGGGTGTAGTTGATCACAGCTACGATGTTCCAGGAGAGATGGTATGGGCCTCAGGAGGTGCTGCTTGACATTCTTGGTTCGTCAATGAGTATATGCATCACAGGTCATGCCCTTACCACCGTAAAATTAAAAAGTATCTCCTTCAACCGGCACTACAGTCAATTAAACCCAGCTCATAAACAATGCTCTATGGGCAGGTCTGCGAGTCATGTATGGATGAATGGACATTCGTTAGAACGAATGTCCACTCATCTCGTAGTCAATTATTCGAGCCATTAAGCTCCCTTCCAAATTCTTAAAAGCACACTGACGAAAGTCCTGTTTTTGTACTGGATCACTTACCGTCATACAAAAGTCTTTCGCAAATGTATTAGATTATGTAACGTCGTGTTGACAACCTGTATTCCATTATCATTGTTTGAATTTTAGTCCTTGTGATGCAACATCAAAAGTAGACAAGTTTGATTTCCACGATTTCAGATAAAAATGCTTCACAAGCGAATTCGAAGAACAAATTATGTCCTGTACTTACACAACTCATTTTGTATGAATTGACTCTTCAGAACATGTCATTTTCATGTCTGTCAAGGATAAGAAGACTAAATTAAATGTTTACTTCTTTTGAAATAGGGAGAGAGCTATGTAAACATATTAATTTGGACCTTAGCAGGACGTTTTACTTAGTAAGGCACCTTTATGTTAAAAATAATCACACGGAATTTATTTTTATTGTTAATTGCATTTCCTAAGATGTTGTGATAAGGAATGGTTTCAATAAGAATTCTTCAGAGAATTTTTCATCATTATAAATTAATTTTAAACTTTGTTAACAAATCTCTAACAATTAAATAGTCCTCGGTGGCTATCTGATCACGTCTCAGCATTTGAATGTAATAATTAATAAATGCGTGTTTTTATTGGTAATAGAAATTAAATAACGTCGTTCTGGAACAACACAACGGTGGATTGTTGACAGTCGGGGATCAATACCCGAGGAAAAGATCCGAGGCTATCACCACATAATATTGAACCGCGGTCAGAGTAAAAACACCTGAGCTGGAACCCCACTCACCAAACTTCGTTATATATATTAAATTAAAGGCTTTTATTAATTTAGTTTTATTTTATCTTTAGGTATTTTTTAAAAAGAATTTTATTTACTGACGCAGTCAATGTGAAGAGTGTTCTTCGTGACACGTGACAGGATGAACAAATTTTGGTTCAAACTAAGCAAGTTTCAGCCTTAAATCACCACGGAATTCTACATCTAGTACATTCCTCTTTTGTTAAAATGGAATTAACATGGCTGAAACCAGTTTCAACCCAGTACGAACTTGGAAATACAAGCAAAAAGGGAAGTATCACTTCAGAAACATTTGGATATATTTTCTACATTTATACTCGTCCAAAAGTAACGTAAAATCCTGTTTTAAAAAACGCTCCTTCTCGATCAACTGACAATTCGATAACTTCTTGTATGCTACATTCTATACTTTCAATATCTGCAGAAAATGGAGTGAACCCTATCCGGAATGTGCATGTTTTCAACATCATCAAAGCGTCAATCTGAGGACATTTGAGGCCACGAGAGATTTAACCAACCTGTGTATGCGACAGTCTTTGGTTCTACCGAGTTTTGAACCGATCACCATCCGTTTTTTAAACCGTCCATTTCCCAACTTTATACTACGGCTAATTTTTTCATTTGATCATAAGTTTTTACGCTTACTAAGCGGATTTAAAACAAATAATAATCAAAAAATAGTTTTTACTAAGAGATATTCCCTTAGGAAACCTCTTCTAAAAGCAAATGTGCCAAGCATTTCTTAATTAAGATGAAACAATGGCTCTTTTAACTCCTGACACACACAGGCACTTCACACAATGGCCAACAAAAAATGCTGATTAAGTTCTACAGCTTCAAGGCATACAGACACCCGATATAATCATAATGCATCTTTGCTTATGTATTAACAGAGTCTCCGCGCAACTTATTAAGGGAGAAAAACATTAAGCCACCCAATTTTCCTTTATAGGAGCATAGAGGGGAGAAATGGACAACATTGTAGCTTGGAGGTGATAATGTTACTCTGGGAACGACTAACGTTAACGCTTGTTGAAGGAATAAAGTTAACGATTGTTGAGCGTGTAATAGATATTTTGAACGATCCGAAAAAAAGGTCGAAAACTTTTCCCCCTGAAGACATTTTGTGTCTATTTTTATCTCTATAAATACACAAGGAAAAAGGAGAAATTTTAAATGCACATGCTATCTTTTATAAAGTACATGCAAAGCATGGAACGTAAATTTCAAAAAAATGAATTCCAAACTAATATGTGATAGTTGATTGATCAATGCTAAGTGGGTCCCTAGACGATCAATATTATTGTCGATGAGGCTCATTGAAGCTCAAATTGATCGTGTAGGAGGCGATTGACGCGATTGTCAATCGGTTGACGCACATTGATAGAAACTTTGACATAGACGATCAATATCATTGTCAATGTGATTGATGGTTTCGATTGATAGGTGTTTCAATATAGTTTCAATCAACCCGTCAATCTCATTCGTTAAATGTTTTTCTAAGGAGCGTGAAGTGTTTCATTTTTAAGTTTTAAAATGGGTTCAAATTCAGATTTGTGGGCTTTCTTGCCTTGAATTCGGTTGTCTGCAATCGAAAAAAAGAAAGTAGAAAAAGACGCTGGTCCAAAGAGTAAGGAACGTCGTGGGTATAGTTTACGTGTCGAGTGGCTTGAAGGTAATTAAAACGACATTTAAAATTACAGCACATTTAATTAATTATTGAAAATATACATATAAGTTAAAGCTATTTCGAGGCTAATAGATATTGTATACAAATAGGGTTTCAGTCCCGCGGCTTCAATCGGAGCAAAGTCGTTCTGTGTCCGCTCACGTTCCTGCTTTCCACGATTCTCCTTTTTCTCGAGGGACGACCCCACACGTTCTTCCGACGCCGCTACAGTTCGAAAACAAGGGAATACCCTACATCCGGTCATAAATTCATGGACCACCATGAAAACTGTGGTCAGAGAGACCGCCTACGACGCTACAGTGGTTTAAACTAGTAATGGGAAAATGGACTCTTTTCAGGGATCGGATCAGAACCGTTCACTCACTAGAAGAACTATTTATCTCAGCTTAGAATTAGCTTGGGTTTATTTTACAAAAATAATACTATATATAAGCTTTAATACAATAGAGATTTGAATCCCACATCCTCTTGTGTCGACATATTTTTAGGGAATCAGTTAGGCCCGGTGCACACATCCGGTTTTTCAACGTGCGGCGCCGCTGTCGTAACGTAAGTGCGGTTTGAATACATTAGATCCAATGTAGAAGTGCACACATAACTACGGCGCCGCTGCGGCCTGCAATTTGTACCGCAGTTCTCCACGGCGCCGCAACTCGCCGCACACGCTTTTCCGGTCTGAAGTACCTTGCTTTCATAAATAAATGGAATATAACTAATAATTAATAAATGGTTGTATCCAGTAACGTCTATTTTGTTTCAAAATATACTCTTTTTTACACCAAGTAAGCGAAATAAACACGTTTTCTTCAATATAATATTTGTCGCAAATTTCGCGAAATGAATACTTGCGTCATTTCACTGTTATGTGTGCATAGTTGGGCTTCGGTGCCGCAGCGGCGCAGCACGTCGAAAAACCGGATGTGTTCACCGTCAATAAGTCAAAACAATAAGTCATATGCACTTAAAACCAACGGGACAGCTATCGAAGACCATCTGAGCGGCCCGGGCAGATAACAGGTCTCAGGTTGTTGAAAGGGGTTTTAAAATATTTGAAAACACAGAATCCAATGAAGAATGCGCTATAGATACAAAGCAAGGAATGAAAAAAATTATTAGCTTGCTACGAAGAGATTCTGCTTTAAAAAAGAAGAAGGCATTGTGTCTGTCGTCAGACGAATTTGTTAGATTTTAGGATGCCATCGACATCGAAATAATTTTTTTAGCAACTCATTAAATTTTTAAATATTTTGTATTAATATGTATAAAGAGAACTGCAATTTTATTGAATACTAGCAAATTACCCGTTCTTACTCGGTTTGAATTGGCTTACTCTTGATTGAAGAGATGATTTAAATATATAATGACTTACGTTTTTAGTAGAATAAAATAATATTTTAACACCTCTCGCCATCTTTATAAATTCTACCCCTTACTTTGGATACAAATCCTACACATGCATATCCATTCATATAATACATTTCACATACATGGCACTTTTGTTGTATGACAAAGCAACAAAATGACGAAAGGTGACATTAAGATTACTACTACAAAATACGATTTTGAGGGGAATATAATTCCTTTTCTGAAGTTCTTTTCATGTTCAACTAAATTGATTAAAACGACGATTTACGATGAGTGCTCTCGCACTCATAGTCAACAAAACAATATTTTTTTAACATGTGGCACTCTTGCATTTCCGGAATGCGACATTGTGGAATTTCGTAATCTTCTCCTATGATTATAACACAGAATTTTTTAAGATACGAAAAGTTACAGTTCAGATTTTTTAAACATTATTATTCTTTCAAAAACGGTATTATTCTTTCAATGATGTCATAATTGCACTTAAGGTTTTCTTTATTCTGACTTATCTGCCACTTTTAAGTCGAATACTTTGTGGTGGTGTTGCGTGTTATAAAAAAGAAACACAATTTATTAAAATAATAAATATTTAAAACATAAAACAAAAGAAAACAGCAAAATAAAACAAAATAAAAACTCTCGGGAAAAAGTTGTTCTAAAGATATTACTTTGTGGTTCCTTTTTACCTCTTGATCTCGCAATTTGCACAACTTATAACTAAAAAGTGCACAAATTTAAAAAGTGCGAAATTAATCCAAAGCTAAAGAAACACGAGTTTCCGCTTTATTCCCGTTCGTTAAAAAATATCGTCTGTCCAAAATATTCAAAAATCGTTTACATTGCGCAAAGAACAAAAATAACACTCGAAATAAATAAAATATCAGAGCTGAAATTCCATAATTTTTTTTTTTGAAAAATAATTGGTTTTTTAGCAGTACTGGTAAAGCAAATCAAAGTAATTGAAAAACTTAATATACATTCCAGTTTTTCCAAAGCTACCAAATTATGGTTGATTTAAGAATACTTACTCAGGTGTTTTTACATGAAACTAATCTAAATATAACAATAAAGAAATGTTTAGTATTGCATTTACTAAACTAATAGATAACGTATAAAATAAAACACATTGTGATGAAATATCTGTAATAAAATGCATGGGATACCTGCACAAATACACAAACACAAAATGGAACATAGAACAGAAAAACGGACAGACAGACTTTGCAACCAATTTCACTCATTAAATGAAGATAAGCACTCACTGTATGCAAAATTCCATGAAAATATATTAAACCGTGTGGACGTGTATAGGGAACATACATACATACAGACAGACAGACACCAAACGCGTAATAGGCAGATTTGGTATCAGAAGGGTCCAAAACGAATAGAAAACTTGAAATGGGTCGAAAATATTCAATGTACACACAAACCTACTGACTCAGAAGAGGTTGGTAGATATCTTAAATAACGTCGTACTAGAGCAACACAACGGTCTATTGACGACGTTCCGGGTGTACAGAGGGGAAAGGTGCACGTTAAATCCATCGTGGTCTCAAATGTCCCATCATGTTTGCAGGGTGTGGAAGTTCTGATAGTAGGTACCATTTATCTGACTGCAGTTCAAAATTACTTGGCTTTGATAATTACATTCGGGTTTGATCCCGGACAGCTGCCAGTAGCCCGTTGTGTTGCTCCAGTGAGACGTTTATTACAATACCTACGGAAGACAACTCCTCGTAATTTTTAACAAGGTCCAATGACAAGTTAACAGTTTGGATGGCATCCCCGTCTCCAATTGTTCACACCAAGCCAACTTGAGGACATTTGGGGCAGTGGCAGATTTCATGTATACAAGCCCCCACGTACACGACGGTCTTAGGTTGGATCATTTTAAAACTCGCAACCTTCCGGTTAGTAATCCGCTACTCTACCAACCGAGGTACCGCGATCCAGGTTTATCGTAGAAGACTCTTAATATGAAGGCATACAAAGCTGAATATTTTATGTTTCTAGTCAAAAAATAATCGACCAACCTGTCTAATGGTTAAGGTGTTACCTCTAGATCGGAAGGCTCCTGGTACGATTCCGGGTCAGTGAATGGATATTTGTAAGCATGTGGTGTAGAGGCGGCTGGTGCATCTTAAATCCGTCGTGGCCGTAATACCTCTCGTTGAGTTTGTGTGGAAGTTTGGAGAGTGGGATGCCGGCTCAGGTGTTTCCCAATCGTCTGACCGTGGTTCAAAATTAGGTGTTTTTGTCCTCGAATCTTTTCCTTCAGGGATTGATCCCGGATCGTCGTCAATAGTCCGCTTTTTTGCTCTAGTACGACGTTATTAAAAATTACCATTACCCTTGTCAGAAATATAACATTGTGAACGCTAACTATTTTTATTGCGTAGATATATTTGTAATAAAACATACAGCTTTCAAAAGTAAACACCCATTAATTATAGGACAAAGAGAGATATAATTGGAACTAATGAGCAAGGTGAAAAGCATTGCATTTGCTGAGGATCTGAACTCTAGCAATAAAAGTGTATGGTAATATCTTGAATTATCAACTATGGGACAAAGCTAGATGTAATTGAAATTAATGAGCAAGGTAATAAGCATTGCATTTGCCGAAATATGAACTCTAGCAATAAAAGGGTATGGCTATATTTCGAATTTTTATTTATAAATCAAAGCTAGATATAATTGGAATTAATGAGCAAAGTAAACCCCATTGCATTTGCTGAGGATCTGAACTCTACCATTAAATGGGTATGGTAATATTTTAAATTACTTCCAGTAGAATAAACTGCTGAAAAAAAAATTTTCGTGGCGTAATAATAATTCAATTTACAGCAAAATAATTAATTCCTGAGACCGCCAGGTGAATGTAAAGATATTGTCGTGGAAGAAATAAAGCATTGGAACTAAAAAATAATCCGATTATGTTTTTTTTCGATGCAGTTAAATAACATTCAGTACGTGAAAATGGTTTAGCAAAAAATATATTAATTCCCGAATATAAAACTTTAATTTTATAAAGATTTACTTCTCTTTCTCTTCAATTAGTTTTCTTCGATTAAACCTCTAGCAACTTTTCAATCTTGCAAGAAAAGAACATGTAATTTCATCAATAAATTAATTTTCCGATGTTTAAAGCTTTTAAAATGCTTTTTTTTAATATAATATAATTTAGCGTTTGCTGAAATTATACTTTAAATTCTCCAAACTTATCCATTTTTCTTTGCGTTATGTCAAAAAAAGTCACTTCCATATCTGTTTCTTTACTCCAGCTATTAGAGCTGACAAGAATAACAATTTCTAAATAAATTTTAAAACTGAAACTTCTATACTGTATTAATAAATAAATTAAGTTCTACACTCGCTTATTGTAATTCAATTTTATTGAGAAATGTCTTTATGCTTTGTAATTTTAAAGTCATAATAAAATAAAAAATATTCCAAAAGCCTTAATTCGATAACATATTTTTTTTTATTAAAGGTTGTAATCACATTACTTTTCTCACGTGCTGAAAAAAAAAGAGTCCATTAATAACAGTTCAACAAAAAGGTGTAATTCACCGTTATAGACCTTTTATTCATAAAAATAACAAAATAATGCCATTTTATGCGGAACGCTAAGTCCTAAGAAACATTTTTTTTACCCTCTAAGAAGCAAATGGAGCAGATTCCATATGCTGCTTTAAGGGGGTCCGGGACACATTGAAAATTTTTTTTATTAATTAATTTAGAATTTTGAATTTTTTTGTACTGATTACCCATCTAACTAATAAGCAAAATCACAACACAAAATTTTTCCACATTTTTTTTTTATTTTAAATTAAAATTTTTTGAAAAAAAGGGGTCATTTTAAATTGCTAAGACTCAAAATATTCTTGATCAATTTTCAAAATTCTTGCAGTAAATTATTCACAAATTTATAAACTTTAATTTTTTTCAGTAATTTAAAAAATATTAATTTAATAAAAAATAAAAAATATTTGAATGAAAAATTTTGAAAATTTTAAGGTATTTTTTTTTAAAGTCATATTTTTTAAAGTAAATATTTGTTTCAAATTTGCTGAATCAAATTTAAAGTATAATGTTTGAAAAAGATATATTCCAAATTTCAACCCTTAAACTTTATCCGTTTTCGACTTATAGCAATTTGAATACATGAAATCTTGAAAAAATCTATCATGGAGAAAAACGCATTTAAAGTTTTAAAGACAGATGTGGTTGCCATGACAACACCTGTCAAGAGTGTTAGATTTTCAAAGCAACGCACCAAAAAATTTATTAAATCTCTAGTTCTAATTAAGATAGAAACATGATTTAGACGTCATTTTCGTCATTGACATTGACACAATGTAGGATGTACTGTGGAGAGGTGGATTCTTTTTAGCATTTGGTGCGCTGTAAGCAAGACTTGGTGACGTGACGAATGTTAGACGAGCAGTATGCTGTATTGTCAACTTTGAAAAAATCATTCATCACCTTAAAAACTCACACTGAGGTATGCCCATGGATGAGAAGATATAATTCTTCTCTACTATTATAAAATTAAGTGTTTGTCCCTCGCTACTCAGTGTCCTGACGAATCTATGGCACTTACGATAATGAAATTTTCCACACAATAAGTAGTCCGAATGTTTTGCGATTTTGTATCCTGTCCGAATTTTAAAATTTAATCTAGGACATTTTAGAATTAATTTATTAGTTATTTCCTCATTCTTTCTTCCCTCCGGAATGTGACGTCACCCAAACCTCGAATGAATGAGCAACGAAATTTGCGACTTTCGACCCCTGACGTCAGTCTTTGGAACCTTGCCAAATTTTCCGATTCTAGCATGTTTTGATTTATGTTGTAGCCACTTCAAAGCCATCACGGCGTTGCAACTGGAGTTCGTATATGAAGCTAACCAAATGGGAATACGTAGCAATCAGTGGGGTTTGCGAGCATTATCAAGCAGTGGTCATACCTGACTCAACGAAAAGAACGGCAATGCCGTGTCACGGATAACGCCGTGGCTAATTTTCTATAATTTGGACAATGAATATATATGGTAGAATTTTTTTTTAATTCCAACTTTTTATATAATTGGTCAATAGTTTGCGCTTAGTTTCAAGTCAGTGTGAAACAATCAGAGTAGGCTAATCATTAATCATCTGCATTAAATTAGCTAAATAGCAAGCTTTTAGAGCAGTGATATTTAAACTTCCAATTTTGTCCGAAACACAATACCGACGCAATTTTCCGAAAGACTACAGAAATAATTTCTATACTGTCAGTCTTCATGTTTTGAAGATCTCAATCTAGTTTCTAGAGGAAATAATATCCTTGTTTACAATTTGTTTCATCAAGGGTAAAAACATCAACATGTTTTCAAGTATTCTAACACTTAAAACTCAGCTAAAAACACATTATTTAGCTAATAACCTCCAGTGAAAGTAGTCAAAACACTCACTCTACTGATCATATAGATTATAAAGGTACAGAAATTTTCAACGTTATGAAGCATAATATATTGCAAAAACATGGTTCTTCGGAAATTGAGTTTTAAGTTTGGGAAACCTGCTAATACTGGGAGCCATATATATATATATATATATATATATATATATATATATATATATATATATATATATATATATATATATATATATATATATATATATATATATATATATATATATATATATATATATATATATATATATATATATATTGTGACAGTCATAGATTTCATTTCAGTCTCCTACCAAGAGATGGCACCATAAATACCACAAGTATTTTGGTAGTTGAAGAGGGACTACGAGCCACTTGGCTTTTCCGCTGTCGAGATCAAGATCTGGTTGGTTTCTTTTTAATGACTTGTCTATCAAGAACTTTTCTGTTTTTTTTACGATGTCACGATATCTCCAGGAGGGTTTGACTACTTGAGTAAGAGCAGTCTATACATATTTCAATAACGTATGTGGCACAGATAATGCTATTGTATTTTAATTGTTCAAATAACGACAACGAATATTAACAAGGTAAATTACCAGTTAAAGGATTCTGTTATTTCCACTTTGTTTAAATTTGTCTGATTTGCGTTGTAAGGTCCTGCGTGAATATTACCAAAACTACAAGGAAGAACTCGTAGTTTCTAGCATACCAGCTGGATTACAGAGAAAGCAATGAGAAATATGAAAGATAGAAAACAGCGCCGATAATAAAATATGAACGAAATTAGATTCAGCATGAAATAATACCGAATTAATTTTGTAAAAGGGAATGGGTTAAAATTGAAGAAGGTGTTCAGAACCTAAAGATGGTAACAGGATTGAGGTGTGTGTTCTTTTTATCATGCATTTTATCAGAAATAAGAATTAAAACAAGATAAAACCAAGTGATGTTACATATTTTTTCATGATCAACAAAAATGAATTTAAATAAATTGTGAAATATGAGTAACACGTAGGCATTAATAAATACTGTAAGCAAGTAAGAAAGTTTAGCGTAGATGCCATGTACGGATCTGGTAGTTATATGAAATTACAATATTGTAGAAATTATTATTATTTCTAATATTTCTAAGAAATATTCATATGGTATCTATTTTTCCTATACGCTTATATTATGGTGACCAAGACCCAGACAAGTTTCACGAACTATCATCTATCACAGCTGTAATTATTGCGACGATGATCATAGCTATGTATATTACTATCGTCATCACAAACGGACAATATCCACGTAATTTAAATTATCGAGCTCAGATAATATTACTTCTGGCCCTTTATATATGAGTTTATGTTAGAAGGTTTCCACCAGCTTGTAACCATGCAATTAATTACTTCCTAGTTGACGAATGGCAGCAATTACTCGAAACCGCACTGATAGAGAAATTTGCAAACGATTGCATGATGGCAGTTTGTAATTGAAAAATGTTAACGCAATAGTGAATTTAGGTAAATGGAGGATACCAAGAGCGATTTAAATGTCAATATCTAATCGACATCAAGGCCTAGACCTTGGCGTTAATTTGGGGATCGCACTTTTCTTTCTGGTAACGCTAATATAAATCCGGTAGAAAATTTTCTGACTTCATAATGCCACTTTCAAAACCATGCCATCAGCTAAGGATCCAACAATATAAAAAACAACAAATAACTTTGTAATTAATTAGTTTTTTTAGTTAAGGAATGGCCTCAATTACTGAAAAATACACTGACAAATTTGCAAATGTTTGCATGACAGCAGTTTGTAATTGGAAAATGTTTATGGAATGGTGATTTTAGGTAAATGGAGGATACCATGAGGCGATTCAAACGTCAACATCTAATCGACGGTAAAGCTTAGAGCGTGGCATTAATTTGGGGGTTATTTGGTTGGTATACTTTTCGTTCTGTTGGTGCTAATATCATTAAGTTCGAAGTGATTTAGTTTGGTGACAGTTTCTTTCCAAATTGAAGATACAAAATAATACCATTTCAATGCTTTACGATTAGCTAGATTCAACAATCTATAAACTAGTCAGTAACTGTTCAATTAATTACTTTTTACTAACGAGTGTTTTGCTTGGCGTCAGTTTCAAATTTAAAAATGCCAATACAATAATCATCTCATGTAAATGGAGGAAACCAAGAGACAGTATAATATCAATCTCTAATTGACGGTAAGGCCTAGAGTGGTTCTTGGGAGTTACTTGAGTGAAAGAATCTTCATTCTGGGTTAGTTGCGTTAATCTTATTCCCCAGAAAGAACTATTAATCTTGGTTTTGTAACAGTCTCTTTCTAGAGTGCAGATAAAATAATACCCCTTTCAAGGCTGCACCATCAGTTTGAGGTTCAACAATATATAAACTAGTCAGACTCTTACTAAACATAAACTTGTTAAATTTTGGATTGAAGATTCTGCATAACTACGAGATCTGCGCCAAAAATCTACGCTTAAGTATCTTAACTACCTGCATGTATCTATCGATGGCCAGTGTCCATTACTCCCCTATATATACTTCATTAAATCCTTTTGGAATGAATGTAAGCATTGTTATGCACATTTCATTATCCATATGATAAAATTAATCAGAAATAGAGCTACTCATTTTTGTGCTTTTTAGTGGTATTAATTATTATTTACAATTAAGTGCATGGCAGAATGCCCACCATGTTACCATGATTATCTGAACATACATCAGTTGTTTCTCATATAGATAATGTTGAATGATAGTGGCGATTCATTATTTTTTGACGTCAAAACCCGTTTTCGTATAAGTTAGCATTTTCTTTATTTCTGATGATTTAAATTTTCTAGATTTCTAAATGGGAACTCTGTAATCAGAGTGTCGACGTATTTCCACTGCTGAATCAGATTGTCTGTAGAATTTCGAGATTTCCTGTGCAGTTTTAGATTGTATGTATTATTATCTAGCTCCATAACTCAAATCAAGCGGTTTCCCAGCTAGAGTAATGCGTTTGAATGATGTTCTTTATTTTATGCACCATATTTTAGTTTAGTGAATGCAGTATTAAATTTTCTTTGTTTGCGCATCTAGATACGTTTTATTCTAAAACACATCTGAGTAACTAATTAAATCAACCACATAATTTGGTAGTTTTTGAAAATTTGGAATACATATTGAGTATATAACGATTACTAGCATTGTTTTACCAGTACTGTTTTAAAAGCAATTTTTTTAAAATTAATTTTTACTGTATTTCAACTCTGATACTACATTTATTTCGAGTCTTACTTTTGTTCTTAGGCTAAATATAAATGATTTATAAATATCTTGTACTGACGATATTTTTCAACGAAAGAGAGCGAAACGGAAACTCGGGTTGGTTGATCACGTGCAGTGATATATTCTGTTTCTTTCGCTCATCATTAAGTACGCATTTCTAAATTATTTGCACTTTAGTTGTAAATTGTAGCAACTGTGTTAGATCAGGAGATTAAAAAAACCATGAATTCATATCTTAAGTGGGTCCGGGACACATTGAAAACAGAATTTTTTATTAATTAATTTAGAATTTTGAAGTTTTTTGTACTGATTACCTATCTAACTAATAAACAAAATCACAAACACAAAAGTTTTCCAAAAGTTTTTTAAAAATTTTTAATTAAAATTTTTTGAAAAAAGAGGGTTTATTTTAAGTTGCTAAAACACAAAATATTCTTGATCCAATTTTCAAAATTCTTGCAGTAAATGATTCACAAATTTATAAATTTAATTTTGATTCAGCAATTTAAAAAATATTAATTTTATAAAAAATATTTGAATGAAATTTTTTTTTAAATTTTAAGGTACCTTTAAAAAAAAATCATAGTTTTAAAAGTAAATATTTGTTTGAAATTTGCTGAATGAAAATTAAAGTATGATGTTTGAAAAATATATATTCAAAATTTCAACCCTTAAACTTTATCGGTTTTTGACTTATAGCAATTTGAATACAGGAAATCTTGAAAAAATGTATCATGGAGAAAAACGCATTTAAAGTTTTAAAGACCGATTTACAGTTAATAAAATGCTTAAATACATTTTAAAAGCATCGAGATGAGTTTGTAACTCCTTCTTTCCTCTTAAATCTTTGGTTAAATTTTATTTTTGTAAGTTCTATCTTTTTTCTATAAAGGTCTTCGTAGACTTAAATAACGTCTTTCGCAGATGTTGTTGCCATGACAACAACTGTCAAGAGTGTTAGATTTTCAAAACTACGAATCACAAAAATAGCTATATCTCTAGTTCTAATAAATATAGAAACATGATTTAAACGTCATTTTAAGCAGAAAAACACAGAGAATTTCTAAAGATAATAAAAAAAAATTTCGGAAATGTTACGATTTTTGTATCCCGGACCCCCTTAAGCACAACTTTTTTCCCGATAGCTTTTATTTTGTTTTATTTCGCTTTTTTCTGTTTTAAATATTTTCTATTTTAATAAATTTCAATTCCTTATCCTCACACGCAACACCACCTCAAAGTATTCGATGTAAAGTGGCAGGTAAGTCATAATAAAGCAAATTATAAGTGTATTTGATACAGCTACACTCTACGTTTATGAGTGATGGCAACGGCTTGGCGATTTTTTTTGGCGCACTTCTATTAGCGAGTTACGAAAAATTAAGGCAACCCATCTTTCGTTACAGTTGTTGTGGTTTTAATAACAACCTCGGCAATCGGAAATTTTCAATTTTCATTTTGAATTTTCTAGAATGTTGTTCCAAAATCCATTAAAGTCTTGATTTCATTGGTTTGTTTGAAATTTTTTCTTTCCTCCCATCGGTTATTTTGTTTTTAAAATATCCTTTTTGCATTGGTCATTTTAAATCGTTTTCTGTGAGATATCAATGATCCATTTATTTCTATTTTGACAGTTGTGGAATTTTTATTTTATTATAATAGTTTCCACGAAAGGATTAATAGTTTTATTATTTTTTTTCCATTTTCTTTTTCATTATTTTTTTACCAAAGAATTCTGACGTTATCAGGTTGTATTAATTCTTGACTTCTTTCTTTTGTAAATCTTTTACTTTTTCAACATGCCCACTTTATTTAATGTAATTGATAGGTTTCAGGGTATTCTTACCCTACATTCGCAACTCAGTTTTTCTGCTGGAAGGCAAACGTTTGGCTGTGAAGGAGTGGCTAATCGTTTTTGGTTTTGTTTTCATTGATGTCTGGATAAGCAACTTCTGTTGGATTTCCTAAAGGAATAAAGATTGCTTAAATCAGAATTATTGTGGTATATGAAATAGTGAGGGGGACAAAATCTCATGATATTGGGATAGAGTATTCTTTTTCACCAGCTACCATAGCGGATTGGAAGCAATTTGTTACCGAGGTTATCGCTGATTTCGCTGAATTGCAAACCGAAAAAATAGGCGGGGTCGGAAAAATTGTAGAAATTGATGAGTCTAAATTTGGTAAAAGAAAATTCTATCACGGTCTTAAAGTTGAGGGTCAATGGGTTTTCGGGGGGATTAAAAGAGGATTGGGAAAAAGTTTTTGGTTGCAGTTCACAATCGTTCGAAAGATACCCTCATTAAATTTTTAACAGAATAGGTTGAGCCTGGAACCACTGTTCATTTCGACTGCTAGAACAGGTACATGGGAGAAAAGGGGGTAGAGGATGCTGGTTACATTTATTTAGACGTAAACCATTCTTTTACGTTCGTTGATCCGGTATCAAAATACCACACAAATACCATTGAGACAATGTGGAGGCACGTAAAAAACACGCTGCCTACACATAATAGGCAAACCACGTTTCATTTTTATTTGGCCACATACTTATTCAAAAATTCTGGTGATGATTTGAAACAGGATTATTTTACTAAATTTTTGGAAATAGTTAGTGACATGAATTGGGAGGAGTTTAAAGCAACATAAAAAATTAGTGGTTCTAGGCTGACCCCACATTTCGTTAAAACCAGTATTAATTCCTTATGTCAAAAAAAATTTTCCTTTAAAGCATATAAATTTTTTAGAACTTATAATAAAAAAATATATAGTTTAAATGTGTTCTCAAATGTGTTTTGAAGGTTTCGTTTTCCGTTGTAAAAATAACTTCTTTTGTAAAAAACATTTTAGCTTATGCGTTTTTTCTTTTTTGGACCTTTTATTTTCTATATATTTTTTAAAACGTTCTCAAATGTGTTTAAAAAGTGTGTTATTAAAAGAAAAAAATTTGTGACAGAAAAAGAGTTGGGAAATAATTTTTTCCTTGTCGACTTTAGAAGTTCGCCAAAAAAATCGAAAAGGTAGTTGCCATCGCTCATAAACGTAGAGCGTAGCTGTATTTTGCCATTATTTAAATAATAATAATGTTAAAAAATTCCGAAATAGAACTTTTGAAATATTACAAGATTATTTGTCATAATGACAAGAGGTTAATGTGTATTATATTACGACTTGAAACTATATTTAACCCGAGTCCGATAGACGGTCGAAATCTGGGTATAGTTGAATCCGGAGCTTTTTTAACGAGCGTATCGGTGAACTTGTATATATACTTATTATAATATTAATTAAAGTTTGTTATAAATTGTTAAAAGTTTATTGAAAAGAATAATATTCTTTAAAAAAACCATTATTAGACAACCACAAAGTATAATTTTCAAGAAAAAATGTATTTGATGAAAAATGCTTACTGATGAAAAAATACTTTATAAAATAAATTTGTAATCTTTCCCTTAAATATGGTGAAATTCGACAATGTCGCATAACTTAGGCAAAAGTGCCCAAGTAAAAAAATATTGTTTTGTTGACTATGAGTAAGAGTTTCTTTATTTTTATGAATTGACGTAAACATATCTTAAGAAAGGTCCTCCTCAAAATCGTCTTTTGTAGTTAGTAACCATAGTGTCACCTTTCTTCAGTTTGTAGCTTTGTCATACAATAAGGTTGTGATGTATGGAAAATGTGCATTTGTAAGATTTGTGTTGAAAATAAGTTGTACGTTATAAAAAGGTGTCGAAAAGTTGCAAAAATATTATTTTATTCCACGAAAGTGATTATATATTATGATCATTCCTTCATTCTAGATTAAACCAATTCAATCCGAGTCAGGTCGGGTAATTTTGCTAGTACCTTCTCATATAAAATTGCACATTGTTAACAGAAAATGTAATTTCTAACTATATTTCTTCCTTTATATCTAAGGGGAAAATGACAGGTATTTTTTTATTGAACAAACACCCATGATTAAACGAACACAAGAAATAATCTAAACATTTTCCTTAGTTCTTTTTCTGGCCAACCAAACGGTCTGGTTGTTAAGGTGCTAGCCTCTAGATCGGAAGGTTCCTGGTTCGAAACCGTGTCGGTGAATGTATGTTTGTAAGCGTATGGTGTACACGCAAACTGTTGCACCTTAAATCTGTCGTGGCCGAAAGTCTTTACGTTGGGTTGGTTTGGAAGTTTGGAGAGTGGAGTTCCGGCTCAGGAGTTGCCTCGTCATCTGACCGTGGTTCAAAATTACGTGGTGTTGTCCTCGTATCGTTCCCTTGATGATTTATCCCAGACCTTCGTCAGTACCCCGTTGTCTCACTCAAGTACGACGCGTTAATTAAAAGGTATCATATTTTTGTTCTTTTTCTGGGTTTACGAACTCATGCATTTATGAAATCAGTCATTTTGTTAAAGAGTTGAGAGAGCTACAACATTCAACATCGCTCTAATCCAGTCACAGAAAGCATTTACCTTATAATTAACGAGACGCTTACATCTACCTGCCATCAATCCGTCCCCTATTAGCAATAACCATTACAACTGTAAGCGACAAGCCATCAAGCAACTCAATTCGCTTAATGTGAAGTAATCTTCACCGTATCCCTTGTTCGCATCAAGCACCTGGAACCTTACCTTTTCCCATGTCCCTACAAAAGGGAATGATGCCTTGGCTGAGTTTCTAAATTATTCTGAAGCTGACAAACGAGGGAATAGCAATACTTCATCAGGTGGGAAATATGTCCAAGATGGATGGACGTCACTGTACATGTTCCTACATTACCCGTTTTCCGTGTTGTGCAACGCCCATTGCAACTTATGAATATGCATGAAGCGGGAAGGAATACTGCTGTGAATATGGTTCTGTTTGGGGAAATATTTACGATGTTTGTAAAGTCTTCCGCATGTGGAAGTTCGCTATTCCTTTTCTCTTTCTATCGGAAATCGAATTACGCGTATGTTCTTTCTTGTTTCGTTTCGATGGTTTAAGATTGGGTATTATAAAACAGTTACTCATGTGAATCACCTGTGTGACGTAATAACTATTACATCGAGTCCATTTCTGTTTTAAACATCTATTTATTTACAAAGACAGGACAGTGGCACAATGACGATGACACAAAGAGAATGTATAGGTTCATTCCAACGTAGTCTTCCTGCGACCACGTTCCAAATCCATCTGACGAATTCCCCATCGGGCAGGGAAGATGCGCGTTACAAATTCCCTTTCATAAGGATTATATGGAGATCAGTAGCTAAGTTGCCACAACCTGTTTTAACCCTTCTGGTGATTGTCTTGACGAAGTTTTGTCTTCATAAGTACGACTGACCATCTTTTGGTTTCGTCATTAGAAGAAAAAACGATCACTTTAGAAGAAAGCTGACTAGATCTTCATCTCATCATCATCAAAAAGAGCGGCAATAGGAGGATGACGCGATATATCGTCATTAACAAATTTTTGAGATTGTGATGGACGAGATATCTTGTCGAAACTGCTTGGTGGGTTAAATAGTCTTTCTATATAGTGTTACCATCTTAACAAGCTAGTTTCACATCTGGCATATAAGTTTTCTCGATACATATTTCAAATTAACCTTTATACAGTACGACTGTAAACTGCTCATGGCACCATTTGAACAAGACTCGTCGTAGACGCGACATCATCATCATCATCATCAGAGTACGATCCCGACTTGCGCGGATTCAGAGTAACGCGGTTCTTGATTTTTTCATTTAGCAACACTGCCGTCCGCTATCTTCAGTTTTGTTTCTTGCTGTGAGACGCATTGGACGATTTTCGAGAAAAATCTACGTGCACGATTACGATTCTTCGATCAATGGAAGCTGTGCCCCGATTTAAGAGAATTGGATTTTAGCGTGTTTCGTCGATCCCACCTATCGTGTAACTTCGGGGTATTACTGTAATTGTATTGTAAAATTTTCAACTTATGCAACGAAATCCGTTTCTTTGTGCACCCAGATAATGTTCTTTTGGTAATGCTTGTCGATGATTGAGAACATATTCGGGAGCTCGGTTACAGAAGGATTTTGAAAGCAAGACAAACCGTCTCAAAGAAGAAGACTGTTAGAAATTTCGTACCACCGAAGACAAACTTTCAAGCTTCATTTTACATTGAAATTATTAATTGGAATTTTTTGTGTGGTGTATCCTTCCCCAATGCTGTGGGACCTAAGTGAAGATGATATTAAATCACTCATGAATTCTGACACTACGTCCATCAGAGAAATACAAAATTTTCCCTGTCCCACCCAGGCTCTGGAGAGGTGCGACAAACTTGTGACAGAGGCCTCGAATAAAGTATGTGGACATGAAGCTAGAGATTGCTATATCTGAGCACACTGGAGTCTAGATCGGTTATGCTTCATTTCCCCAAAAAATCAGACTTTAAATGTGTAGTAGATATATAAAAAGAAAAGTAAAAACCACATAAAAAAAAAGAGCCAAAGAATCCTACGCTAGAAAATATTTGTAAATAGTTTGAATATAATGTAGATACACACCCAACAATTGGATGGTTATGGGTGAGGTTCCACTAGGTGAGTTCTGCGTTGTTTTGTTCTAGCAAAACAAGCGAAGAGTTAAACAGTGAAAATAGCGAAATATTGGTAATTTTATTTTTCTAAGACGTTGCGCGAACGGAAAAAATAGATTATTGTTCAGAAATTAATTAATTTAGAATATTTGAACCTTAAAAAAAGCACAAAAAACAAAATCGTGATTTATTTAAAAATTTTAACTAACAGAAAAAAATTGCAAAAGTATCGTGATTTTTGCAATTTATGATAAACTTTAAGTACGATGTGCGAACTGAAGATGTTAACCGATTTTAATTTTTTATGTCGTTTTTCTTCTTATAATAATAGTCAACTTTTCCACCCTAAAGCGTTCCAAAAAAAAAATTATTTTTTTCGACCCACCCTTATGAATATTTATGACTTATTCTTCGTATGTCGCATAATATGTATGATGTGACATATGACACGTTCGTATTGTTTTCTCTAGAGTAAGATATGATGAAGATTTCAAACAAATTCCATTCAAATTGTCTGAATAGCTTTTAATTTTTCCTTGTGTTCCTTAATTTACAGAAATCAAGGTCGTTACTTGTGTTACATATTAAAAGTAAATACAAACGTCTTTATTTTTACTTCGTTGACGTTTTCTAATTATAAATTATAGAAAAATATAGGATTCTCTGTCTTAAATCACATCGGAAGTTTACCTTACAGTTATTCTTCTATTCCTGTAAATAAAATTTTTTTTTAAAGTGTGATAGTAACAACTTTACAGCTTACTTCAAATGTTCTATTTTTTAGAGATAGTAGATACGCAGTACCGGTTCGAGAGAAATTTATTGTAGATGCGAGATGATGATTTAGCGCCCTCCCCCTTTCAAAGATTCGCCGTATTATTTCCCTCCAACTTTGAATAGACTGCTGTTAAATTAATTTATTTCATTGCAAAAATGCGAACTGCAAAGCCTTCACAAGTTAATGGATTTTGTGAAAATAAATATATCCATTGTAGTAATAAATAGTTTCCATGGTGATTGGTTTACAAAAAAGTGAATGGTACTTCTTTATTTCGAAATAATTTAATACAGTAAATACATTATTCCATTTACATTAGAGCTTATAAACAGTCACGGGAAAAAATACGATCCACATCCTTCATTTCGAGCACTTTTCATACTAGAGCAAATTCCAAAGATATTATTCAAAGGAGGAATAACGTCCTCTTCAAATTCAAATCCAAAAAAAAAAAAAATTGCGTTTTTATTATTTTTGCGTCTACTTATTTACGTCTTTATATATGAAATTTTGCACAAACAACGAAATGTTTAGTTGAATCACTATGGTTTGGTACCATAATCAGATTCTGCATCATTAAATTAGTCTAAATAAAAAATTTCATGACTTTACTATCTATTTATCTCGAGATATTCAAGTCTAAAATTAGTTCCAATTTCAAGGATCATCTCCAAATTGAAAAGTGCTATTCGTAGATCAAGAAAATTTAAATTTCGTCGGAGGATGTTATAGATATTAATTTAGAGGCGGGGAGGGATTATGGTCCATGATATCATTTGATATTTTTTTTTGGGGGGGGGAAGGGATCTTATAATCAAGAAAAATTGATATCGATATACATGAAGCGCCCCTAAAGTTAATCTATTTTTGCAAGCCTTGACGGTGCCAGTGCCATATTGGGTTTTGGTGCCCATGGTAAAGGTAGGACTTGGCGGCTCCATGTCAAAATTGATACAGGCAGAACTGGGATTAAAAATAAAAATCGTAACTGGATATGCTACTTCATTTCAAATGAAAAAAAAATTCATAAAATAAACTACATAGAAAATTGTATAATCTAAAACTTTTTGCTTTTTACGAGGTAAATTCTGTGACTATGTCGTTGAAATCCTTATTATCCGCCACTTTTTGAAAAATGGATGAATTAGCAAGATTTGTCAAACGTTTTTGCCCCATCCTAGACCGGATAGAGTTTTTAATGTTCCAATTTACTAAAACTGCATTCGCCACTATAACCGGTAAGGTTAAAAAATCAATTCGGCCAATTTCTATAGTTGGATATGGGTCTTGAAGAGGATACTTGCATACACATTTTAACAAGTTAAGGTTGGGCTGGGTAGCTATGAGTTTTATGAACTTGAATTTTGAAACATTGAATTTCATTAACTAAGTCTTCAACATTAAAATCCTTTGAATAGTGAAACCCTAAATCGCCTCCCTCTTCCTACGACTAGAGTATTTAAATCTTTTGTCGTAATCATGATTACATCTTCACTGGAAAAGAAAAGGAATCTGAAATTCTACCGCCTGTGTGGACGATTTTAGTGCGCCAACCGGTGGCCTTTATTATGTCCAAGCCCTAGATCTATCGCATGGGCATTTGACCGGCCCTGTAGATAGGTAGTTGAATTAAAATCACCCTGGAGCAACTGGGGATTATTGGCGACGATTCGGGTTCAAATCCGAAGGGAAATATCAGTATACAAAACCTTGTAATTTTGAAACAGTCACTCATTAAAGACTAAATGCTCTATTTTGAAATTAATTTAGCTATATTGAAAATTTATATTTGCTTTAGGGTTAATTTTTGAAAATTATTCTTCATTATATACTTGAATTGCTGTAATAATTTCTGTTAAATCTATAAAAATAAATTCTTGCCCAAAAATTTTACCAACTCGTTTCTGGAAATTTAATTTTTACATTAATATATTTCTTACTCTGTTTATAGATTATTTTCTTTAGTAAATGATATTCAAATTTTTTAAATGAAAGTACATAATTATTTGAATGAGTAATACGAAGTTTTATTTATCGAATATTTCGTTTACAGGTACTTTGCGATAATAAGGTACGTTATAAGATAAGGTATTTTTCGTTGTGAATAAGGTTAGATGATATGCTTTTCAATATTTCATGAATAAAAATTTTGAAAACACGAAACTCCATTTTCGTACACCCCACATTTCAAAAACTAAAGAGATGAAGCAATTTCATATAAAATAAAACGCATATCCGAAAACCGATTCAGAAGTGTAAGCTTCCTCTGTTTTGGATTGCATATCTAAATTAAATCGAAAATATTATTTTTTCAGGATTTCAAATGATACGTGTCTTTTTAACAAAGCATGCGGTATGAAATGACATCGTCCAAATGAAGGATGTCATACCTCCATCATATCAGTACTCCATAACGTATTGAATTTCTCATCATTCCTTTTGAAAATATATTATGTTTTAATGGAAAAGAATAATCTCTCGGTTCATATCAACTAAAATTTGCAGAGTAGGATGATTTTTTTAAGTAAAACTGCTTTGGGTATACATATAAATGAGTTTAATGTAGGCAAAATAAAGTCTTCAGCATGCATTCTCCGCCATGCATAAACATGCATTCACAGATATATGTCAATCCATCTAGTATGCTGTCACATTTATTCCAAAGACGAATGATTCAATGAATACATAAAATGTGAACGTGTGTAGTCTAGCTGTAGAACATTTTGAAAATTGAGATTGTAGTCGTATTAGATATAGCTGTTGCAGTTACTAGTTATTAAAGCCAGTTTATCTCCTTACAATAATTGTAGGTCATTATTAATGAATTTCGTAATTGATCAATTCTGAACATTAAGGCCCCCTGTGCACGCATCTGGTTTTTCAACGTGCGGCGCCGCTGCCGCAATGCAAATGCGGTCTGAGATACATTAGATGCAATGGAGTAATGCTCACATGCCTCCGGCGCCGCTGCGGCGACGCATGTCTAACTTGCTTGTAATTTGTACCGCAGTTTCCCACGGCACTGCAGCTCGCCGCACACTCGTTCTGAAGAACCTTGTTTTCATAAACAAATGGAATATAAATAATAATTAATAAATGGTTGTATCCAGTAACGTCTATTTTGTTTCAATATATTCTTTTTTGTACACCAAGTAAGCGAAATAAACACGTTTTCTTCGATAGAATATTTATCGCAAATGGCGCGAAATGAGTTCGTGCGTCATTTCACGGTTATGTGTGCATAGTTGGGCTACGTTGCCGCAGCGGCGGAGCACGTTGAAAAGCCGGATGTGTGCACTGGGCCCAAGATTGTATTAGTATGAATGTCCTTTATTAAATAATCTAAAGATTGGTGATTTCAAAATCTGTATTACGATAAATTTATAGCAAATACTACTTTTCACCATTCTAGGCTAGACAAATGGCTTTGAACAGATATGCAGTGTGTCGAAGAGTTTTAACTTCTGTCTGTAAAGGGAAATCATCGAATTTATTTAAGTAAAACTTTGGACAACTTCATAATGAGAGGAAATTTTAGTGTGAACAAACAAACCAGACGAAAAGCGAAGATTTTATACTAGCATGGCACATATCGGGAGGACCTTAATATGTTGATTACCACCGTTTCGATAACGTTTAACTTTTAACCTTTTGACTACATCTATAGATAGTTTAACAAGCGCGATTCTTATACACAGTCCAGTCGCAGTAATGTGACCACCTGTCAAAAGCCAGAATAACCACCTTTGGCAGATCGGACCGCTGCGAGACATGCAGGAAGAGAATCAATTAGGTTTCTGAAGGTGTTCACTGGGATGTTGAGCCATGCCGACTCCAGTGCCGTGGCCAGCTGCGCTAGATTACTGGGTTGAGGATCCATGGTGCGAACAACCCGATCGAGGTGGTCCCAGAGATTCTAGATTGGGTTTAAATCCGGTGAGTTTGCTGGCCAGGGGAGTACGGTAAACTTATCCTGGTGCTCTTCCAACCACGCACATACACTGCGAGCTGTATGACGCCTCGCATTATCCTGCTGGTAGATGCCATCATTCTGAGAAAAAAATAATTTTCGCATTTAGGGGTTGACATGGTCCGCAAGGACAGATGCGTACTTGTGCTGATCCATCGTGCCTTCCACAATGATGAGTGCACCCAGTGAATGCCAGGAAAACATTCCCCAAACCATAATGCTCCCTCCTCCAGCCTGGATCTTTCCGGCAATTGTTCCAGAGTTTTTGCTTTCAGACGTTTCACGCCGAATACGCCAACGTCCATCTGTCCGATGGAGCATAAAACGTGATTCATCGGAAAAAGCCACCTGTCGCCACCCTGTGGACGTCCAGTTGCGGTACTAGCGTGCAAATTCCAGTCTTCGTCGACGATGAACAGCAGTCAGCATAGATGCATTAACCAGGCGTCCACTGCGGAGGCCCATGCGCAGCAACGTTCGCTGAACCGTTGTTGAGGATACACTCTTGGTAGCCCCTTGGTTCATCTGGGCGGTCAGTTGCTCAACAGTTGCACGTCTGCTCGCCCGAACGCATCTCCATAGCCTTCGTTCCCCTCTGTCATCTATAGCCCGTGGTGCACCACATGTGCCACGCCGCTGATTTTGGATAGTGCCATTTTGCCATGCACGGTATACTTTTACCACGGCGGCACGCGAACAGTTCACAAAATTAGCCGTTTCCGAAATGCTTCCACCCTTGGCCCGAAAGCCAATAATTATGCTCTTTTGGACGTTGGATAAATCGCTACGTTTCTGCAGTACGCCAACGATTGAAATGCTTTCCGATGCCCTAGGACATCCTTTATATATACTCCATTGCAATGCTCTGCCACCTGCCTTTTGTAATTGGTTATTTCACGTTGACGTCGAAAGTAGGTGGTGGTTACATTAATGTGACTGTACTGTGTATGATTTTCAAAAGTGTCGATTTTAAGATTTCCAAAGGTTTGCGTAGTCTGTTTCATAATCTTTCTGGCATACTTTATTAATGTCGCCAAGTGGAGAGATTGGCGAGTGTCAACTGGATCGGTTGGCGAGTGTAAAGCGCGACAACCCACCGAAGGGTTACAAAGATCAGGGGAGAGTCTTGAGAAAGACGATCTGGAGGAGATCGATTGTTTTTTTCTGAAGGATTAAGTTAATCTGCGCTACCGTCGTATTTTACCAGGCAATGATTTCTGGTCATGTAATTTATATGCTATGTATACTGTCCCTTTACATGCAATAAATTATCTTGTGACTAAAAACTGCTGGCTTGACTTCTTATGATTTTATAAGCAACAGAAAGAACCCATCCAACAGTTTCATGCACGTGTGTGTGTGTGCATATGTGTTCGTTTGAGCACACATGTGTGTTCATATACATGAGTGTCCGTGAGTTTGCCCGCAGCAGTGTGCGTGCGTGTGTATGTGCGAGTTTATGCGTGTGATAGAAGCCAGAAACATGAAAAATCGAAGTAGATGTGATTTAACTCCATCAAATTGAATATAATGATATTTATCGTCTAAATTGTGACACCAATCTGAGTCAGAATATCCAAAGCTGAAAAAATTTAAGACATCCAAGCTCTCAAAATCCAAACATTTTTCCGAATCCTTCCCAAGCATGACACACACTGATTAAGAAAGGTTCAAAGACACGCAGAAATTGAAAAGTATAACAAAGCGTTTTCTCGAAGAAGAGTGGGAGATTAAATACTTTTCTGTTCTGTTTCTGTTCTTAAAAAAAAAAGAATTCTCTGACATACTGGAGCCGCCGAATTTCTTTCCCCAAAGAAAAGAGACAAACACAAAGACTTCCGTCAGCCAATTTCATTTCTAATAGCCGAACAATAAAAGGGAACCACAAAAGGAGAAAATAAGAGGATATATTGTTATTTGAGAGGAGAAAAATACTTCGGGAAATGTAAGCTTATCACGAGGTGGAAATGGAAATAGCTGTGTTCTGATGCGTAGTTTTTCATGTATCCAAGTGCTCGTATGGTTGAATTCGCATTCTTTCTGTTGAGATGATCACTCCGTTTTCTTTGAATATTATTTTTTTCATGTTTCTGCCCCCATTATATTGAGATTTTTAAAATCGACGGTAATCTGCTGTCGTGGGTACAAAAGGAAATTGGTGATGACTATTCAGCAATCATGAATAGACATGCTAATAAAACATATTAGAGACTTAAATGTTTTAGAAAACTTCTGTCATCAAAAATAGAAATAAAAGAAAACCCTTTTAAAAAATGAAGTCTTGATTTATATGTGCTTCAGCTACTTTGTATAATCTTGTGTAGTATTAAGAAATTCGATTACTAAATGTAACTGAATAACGTGAATTTGAAACAAAGCACATGCATTGCATCTTTACATGTAGTATTTGTCAATTTGTTTATTTATCTCATACCAGACGCAAATTAAAAGTCAAATAAAACTATTACTCGTTAAAACTAACGTCTAATATGTGTCAGTAATTTTTATTTTATAGCAAGACTTGTAAAAATCAGTGCAACGGTGTTAACCAAAAAGTACGAGGATGAGTCAAAAATCGGCACTGTCGTTTAACACATATTTAAGTTTGTCACACTGCCTTCTGCGCATGCATGCTTTGCATTGATATGACTGTGTCATATTACCGAAGTTTGACCTTGATGGTTTCATTTTTCTTGCATCTGCTTCAGTTAAAAATGACCGCTTCACTAGAAGTGTGCATGAAAGAGGAATAAAGAGCAGTGATCCAAAATTATCCGCACTTTGTTTAACACATATTTAAGTTTGTCACACTGCCCTCTCCCCATGTATGCTTAGAGTTGATACGACTGTATCATATTACCGAAGTTTGACCTTGAAGGCTTCATTTTTCTTGCATCTGATTCAATGAAACAGAATGAAGACTAGTAACAATCAGTGCAATGATGTTAACCAAAAAGTACGAGGATGAGTCAAAAATCTGCATTGTCGTTTAACACATATTTAAGTTTGTCACACTGCCTTCTGCGCATGCATGCTTTGCATTGATATGACTGTGTCATATTACCGAAGTTTGACCTTGATGGTTTCATTTTTCTTGCATCTGCTTCAGTTAAAAATGACCGCTTCACTAGAAGTGTGCATGAAAGAGGAATAAAGAGCAGTGATCCAAAATTATCCGCACTTTGTTTAACACATCTTTAAGTTTGTCACACTGCCCTCTCCCCATGTATGCTTAGAGTTGATACGACTGTATCATATTACCGAAGTTTGACCTTGAAGGCTTCATTTTTCTTGCATCTGATTCAATGAAACAGAATGAAGACTAGTAACAATCAGTGCAATGATGTTAACCAAAAAGTACGAGGATGAGTCAAAAATCCGCATTGTCGTTTAACACATATTTAAGTTTGTCACACTGCCTTCTGCGCATGCATGCTTTGCATTGATATGACTGTGTCATATTACCGAAGTTTGACCTTAATGGTTTCATTTTTCTTGCATCTGCTTCAGTTAAAAATGACCGCTTTACTAGAAGTGTGTATGAAAGAGGAATAAAGAGCAGTGATCCAAAATTATCCGCACTTCGTTTAACACATCTATAAGTTTGTCACACTGCCCTCTGCGCATGTATGCTTAGAGTTGATACGACTGTATCATATTACCGAAGTTTGACCTTGAAGGCTTCATTTTTCTTGCATCTGATTCAGTGAAACATGACCGCTCCACTAGAAGTGTATATGAAGGAGGAATAAAGAGCAGTGATCTAATTTTTATGGTCAAAAGGTGTGCCAGGGTATGAAATCCATCGAAAACTTTAACACAATACGGGGACAGTGCTCTACCATGTGGAATAATGTATGAATGTATCGAGAATCTTAAAGAGGCCGGACAAGCGGGTAGATGAAGAAGCAGGCCACTCGTCAACTTCCTCCACCTATGAAAAGATTCAGCAATCTCAAGAAATAGTACTGCCAAACCGGCGAGTTACTATTGACAATGTAACGTTTCTCTGTAGATTAGACGGATAATGAATTGGGGGAAAATGGTGCATAAATAGTAGAGTAACCACCGATCCTCCGACCAAAATCCTCTTTGAAGAGAATACATAGGCTTGTGGACTGCTGGACCAAGTGCATCGAAAAGAAAGATGACTAAGTAGAAAAATGACGGACTTGTTCAACCCCTACATTTGTGTAAATAGATTGCAAAAATGAAGTGAGAATAATTTTTGAGTCATTTGTACTTCACGGTGGATATACACTGTATGGGAAAAAAGAATTTGGACCCTGCATACTTTCAGAAAAAGTGCTTTATTATTCTATTTAGTAACGGGAAGGGCCTCTTTTTGCTTGTATTACAGCTGCAACATGTAGAGGCATACTTTCTACAAGTTCTCTGTAAGTCTGGACAGGAATAGCTCGCCATTCCTTTTGAAAGGCTGTGAGGAGATAATGTTCTGAAGATGGGTATGTGTGGCGGTTTCGTACTTGTCACTTCAGTTCGTCACACAAGTGCTCGATCGGAATGAAGTTGGGGCTCTGAGCAGTCCAGTCAATCAAATTCACCTCCATTTCAGGAAACCAGTTCAGCACACGTTTTGCAGCATGACAGGGAGCTGGATCCTGTTGGAAGAAACAACCATCATCACCGTAGTATTACCACAGTGTAGGCAAAGAAGAATTATCCAGAACGTTGAAGTACACGTCAGCGTTCATGGTATGAGGTACATAAAGCAATGGGCCGTCCTAATCAGGAAAAACAACAGCACACTAAAATGGATCATTCTCCGAAATTCTGCAGTCCAAATACTTTTGTCCATATAGTGTATGTTACAATGCTGGGTATACATCTGCATTGTATATAAAAAAAGAACCGGTGGGTGTTTTTCTGAACACTCCCCTTCTGAGTTTACAGTGCCCTAATTCGATATATGCTGTCACTAGTTGGTAGATTGCCAACTGCCCGTTTCCGTGATAGTTATATTACGATCACGTTTGTACTTCCATATGAGTGGTAATGCAATTAGTGATGCTCTCAAAACACCTGTTCTGTTAGCAACCAAGTGTGGGACATCGGATGACAAGAAGTCTAATTGGCAACGAAGAGTGAAACCATAATGCGAATAGAGGCAATGGCTGTTATAGGGCCTTAAATAGTTGCTAGATGTGATTGGAATTAAATTGGTAATTAAAATGATCAAGGTGGAAAGTACATTAAAAAAAAGTAACGATTGTTAACGACTGGATTACTGTATCCTTCAGAAGCACCATCACGAATAAAGTTGTTCTTGAGTACACGTACTCATAATAACGTCTGCTATGCATCAATTTAACAAAAAGCATGACATTCAGTTTAACTTTGTCTATGAATAAGTATTTCATGGTGCAGGTACTGGTTTCACTGCTATATGTACTACTGTATTGTAAGTTGTGGAAATGGTGGTGAAGTTCACTAAATTTATTTAGTTTGATCCTTGTAATGAAACATTTTTTTCTCATCATCTTGTTTCTTAATTACTTGGATGCATGGACTTAAAACTCCTTAAAAGCGAAATTTAACTTACACAAATTGTGAACAAATCCGAAATCCAAATTCCGGCAAACAAACTTATTGTAACCAGGATGCCAAAAAGCTTATGTTCAACTATAATATTGCCACTGAATCTGCGCGATCAACAATTTGTACACTCGCGAAATTATACTTTTCCTGATATCGAATTTACTTATGAACTAATTTCAAAAATAATTATACCATACAAAAGAGTGTATTATAAGTTTTCACGTGGCTATTTCAAATTTTAAAACGAATAGTATTAAGTTAGAGATATGACTTAATACTCTTATGACTTAATGCATGGACTTTATTTGTTAACCAATTTCAAAAACAATTGTACCAAAGAAAAAGTACATTCTAAAGTTTCCGTTTATGTTTTCAAATTTAAAACATAATAGTATTAAGCTATAGATATGACAGTTTTAAGAAAAAGTAACGAAAATTTCCCAATTTTCCGAAATTTGTATGACCAACTTTTCATCGTATAGAATTTATTTATTAACCAATTTCAAAAATAATTCTATCGTAAGAAAGAGGACATTCTAATTAAAAAATAATAGCAATAACATTTAAAAGCTAATAGCAATAAGACATAGATATGACAGTTTTAAAAATAGCAACGAAAATGATCCGATTTTTTCAGAATTGAAAAAATATATATTTTTTCAGGAACCAAATTGAAATTTCTAAAAAAACTCGGCGTCCTGCAAAAATTTACATTTAAAAGATACTCTAATAAAAATCACGGCTAAAGATTGAAAATTTATACGTCTTTTGTTCACTCGCATTAGAAATTTCGCTCTTTCAACTTTGGCAATAAACCCTAAACCAATAGCCGCATCAGAAAAATTTCTTATTCATCTTATTCCCTGTACAATTTTGAACAAACCATGTCCATTTTGTAATTTTCTGATCCGTACTTACTCGGGAAACCGTCAAACATTCGAGCAAAAAAAAGCGAGTTGTCAATCATGCGGCGGCAGCGGCTGCTGCGGCTGTGGTAACATTTTTTAGTATAGACACAATATTACAGCACATATTGCTTTTGGGACGCATTTTAGTATGATCTGACTAATATAGTAGGACACTACAGATTAAAAACCTTCAGCCTAAAGAGCATTATGTATATCTGACATATAACAGTTAACTATATTTTACTTTTTTTCAACTTGCTAGATTTTACTTACTATGTCATTACTCTTTTAAATAGGAGTATATGTCATGAGCCATCTCGCCTCTACTGAGCATAACATCCGTCGTACAAATACTAAGGTCATCTACTTCCGTGATGTAATTTGAATTACACCCCTTAGAAATGAATCACTGGCCTAAATAGAAGTGTGAGAATTAAATTAGACGAGTTGAGATTACAGTAAACGCTTCCTTATTTAGAACTAGCAAAATACCCGACCTTACTTGGTTTGAATTGGTTTACTCTAAATTGAAGAGATAATCAAATTATATAATGACTTACGTTTTTTGTAGAATAAAAATTTATTTGAATAACTTTCCTCATCTTTATAACTTTGTACAACTTACTTTAGACACAAATCCTTACACATGCATATCCATTCATGTAATACATTTCACATACATCGCACCCTTGCTGTATTACAAAGTTACAAAATGACGAAAGATGACACTACAAAGGTTACTACTACAAACGAACGGACGAAAGGTTACTACTACAAACGAAAGGACGAAAGGTTACTACTACAAACGAACGGACGAAAGGTTACTACTACGAAAGACGATTTTGAGGGAGCTTTGGAATTCCCTTTCTTTAGTTATTTTCATGTTCAACTCAATTAATCAAAATTACGATTTACGGCGAGTGCTCTCGCACTCATAGTCAACAAAACAATATCTTTTTACCTGTGGCACTCTTGCATCCAGTATGTGACATAGTGAAATGTTGTAATCTTCTCCTGTCATTATGACAACGAATTTTTTAATGTTTGAAAAGTTCCAGTTCGGATTTTTAAACATTATTATTCTTTTAATGACGGCATATTCTTTCAATAAGGGCAATATTCTTTAAATAACGGCATTATTCTTTCAATGACGGCATTATTCTTTCAATAATGGCATAGCTACACTTGTAACGGAACCAACAACGCCCCTAGCGGACTGACAAAAACTTACACAGTGTAACTCCAACCCTGGAGCAAGCAGCAGCTAAGCTGTAGTATGTGATAGTAAAAATGTCCCTGTCCCGAATATTTTATGTGCGTGAAAGTCTTGTAATTTCTGTAGTGTATGTGTGTGTAAATAAATTCAATTTAAGTGTTAGCTAGCCGTGTCAGCATACATCATTGCTACAGAGAAGTGGCTACCCAACTGTGGGCCCGATCCCGATCCCGATATCCATCGGATAGATAAGTATTTTTATACTTTATGTCGTCTAAACCTAGGCAAAAAGTCATTTATAAAGAAGGTTTTTCAAAGTTGTACTGTAGAAATAGTAATTTTTAACTCAGAAGAAATTCCTTTATTTTGTATGTATTGTAATGAGAAATTGATTTCGTTTTAATGCTAAGTTGTTCGTCTGACTACTTAAACTTGCAAATCAATCCTGATTTAAGTGTTTCAGAAAGCTTAAAACTATTTAACTGTATGTATGTATTTAAATAGTTGGATAATTAACGATTTATTATGAATATTAATGCTGTAGAATGTGTGTAATGTGCAGAAATAATGTATCGATAACTAGTAATTGAACGACCTTGAACTCTAAAATCTCCCGCCTAAAGAAAATCTTAGTCGACGTCTAACACGGCGCCTGTTGTTTTTACTTTTCTTATTAGGCGCGTTGCATTGAAAGAAAAAAAAAAGATTTTGTATGTATGTTTTTTTTTTCATGATCTGTATTTTATATTTACTGCATTGTCATTCTTCAACGAGTGAAAAGAAAAAAAAAATTTAGTGTGTTTCAATAAAGATAACACACAAAAGAAATATCACTTTCTGAATTTAGGGAGATATTTTATTTCAAAAGAAGTTGATATTTAAAGTATTGCCTTTATTGAATTATTATTTTTGTAATGAATGGTAGTTTAGATCAAGTTATTAAAGTGTTGAGGAATTCATGATTTATAATTAGTGTTAATGCAAGTATCTGTATACAAGTGTTTCTGAATATATTTCATACTTTTGCTATTTTTCATACTTTAGCTAAGTGAATTTTTTAAAGTGTTTGGGAAATGTTTTATTTGTATTTTGATAATGGTTCTGAGAATTCAAGAATATTTGCATATAACTTTAGAAAACTATCAAAACGGAATGAACATTAATATATTCTAAACGTTTTGCATTTAAAGATATTAAGTTTAGGACTATTGAACTTTAAACTTAGGACTCTAGATTTAGGACTCTCTTCTTAAAGGAAAAAAAAATTCCAACCTAAACAATAGTTAGGGGTTTTGGACAATATGGCGTTCCTAGGGAAAGGAAAGAAGACCTCCGAACTCTTGCATCGGAGCTTGGTCTGGCTGTGTCGGACAGCTTAAAAGTTATCCAACTTCGAGAACTTATAATTAAAAGTGAAAATTACGAAGAAGAGCTCGTAAAGAATATGCTCGCCGTTATAATTGAAGATCGCCTAAAAGCGGAGAATGAGGCCGAGGAAGACAAGTTGAAGGCTGAAAAGAAGGATGAGGAGGATAGGTTGGCACGAGAAAAAGAAATTGAAGAGGAAAAATTACTTAAAGCACAAGCAGAAGAACAGGTCCGAATTGAGAACGAGCGCAAGTATGAACTCGAAAAGCTAAAACTCCAGCTTGAAGCTCAAAAGGTTTCCAATTCAGTTGTTTCTACTCATGGCTCAGAGTACCCGAAATATGAACTCAGTCGGATTATCCCTAAGTTTAATCCAAAAGAAGATGAAATAGGACTGTTTTTAATTATTTTCGAACGTCAATTGAAGTTTATGAATCTTCCAGAGTCATCATGGATACCATATCTCATTGGTTCCTTACCAGCTGAAATAGCGCAGTTACTTGCTAGAGAAGATGAACAGGAGGCTCAAAATTACCAAAAGGTGAAAGAAATGCTTCTCAAGAGATTTAGGTTCACTGCTGATAAGTTTCGACAGTTATTTTCCCAACATAGGAAGAATCCTGATACGACATGGAAGGACTACTTTTTCGAACTGGCTTCTTATTTTGAAGGTTGGACAAATGAAATGAATGTCACCACCTTTGATCAACTCAAAAGTTTATTAATTACTGATCAAATTAAGAAAAGGACTCCACCATACATCAAAGATCACTTCATTGATTTGTGGACAGATTGGGCCAACCCTCTAGAGTTAGCTGAAAAACTGGATACTTATGAGAATATCCGTCAAGGAGTGAAGAAACACGTGTCGCAGACTCAAAAGAAAACATATTCTAGAGACGAAAATAAAACAGCCTCTACAGATAGAAGATTCCGTCCGGTGGTTAATAGACACGAACATACTCAAAGTCAATTTTCAAGAGTTTCGATACCTCGAAATTCTACTCCTAGATCAGAAGGAAGACCCCCAATTCGATGTTTTGGATGCGGAATACCAGGAGTTGTATTATCTAAATGTCTTACTTGTACAAAATCTAAAGTTGAAGAAACTACTGTCAACTGTATGAACTTGTTCACAAGTAATACAACTAAAGATCTTTCAAGTTTGATTATCTTTGAACTTTTTGGTGAGAGAATTGCTGTGTGTGCCGATACTGGTGCCTCACACTCTATTGCAGGAGAAAAGCTGTATAACTTTCTACGAAAGCATGGAATTGCTTTCGAGGACAAAAAGATTTCACTGACTCTTGCTGATGGAAAACTCCAGTCCATGGTTGCTCTTAAAACGGTTATCAACTTGTGTATAGAAGGTAAAATTGTGTCAACAGAATTTCTTGTTCTCCCTGAAGCAAAAGGGAATAGCACGCTGTTAGGGAAAGACTTTCTCCATGCAGCCGGTATTGTTCTCAACGTTAAAAATGGAACCTGGCATTTTAGTGAAGATCCCCATAGACAATATTTCTTCTATGTAAAGCCTACTGAATTAAAGGATGCTCCGAAAACTTTTAAATCAACAATTGTGCCTGAGCCTACTACTATTGTCCACTTGAGAAGTGATGAAGGAAGACATCTGACCCAGATGCAAAGTGAAGAATTAAACTGCTTACTTCAAGAGTACAAACGCTGCTTTGAACCAGGGGGAGAACCTACTCCTTTCATGAAGCACAGAATAGTTACTATGAATCATCATCCTATATCTGTTCCACCGTATCGTATGTCACCGGCCAAGAAAGAAATACTGAAAGAACACATTGATGAACTTTTGGCAAAGAACATAATAGAATGTGAATCCCCATATGCTGCTCCGGTAGTGCTCGTCGCTAAACCAAACGGGAAAGTAAGATTATGTGTTGACTACAGAGGCCTCAACGCCGTTACGAAACCGGACACTTATCCATTACCTAGGATGGACGATCTTTTAAACGAAGCTACACCGACATCATACATGTCAACTATAGATCTACAATCAGGATATCATCAGGTGCAAGTGGATGAAAACGATTTGGACAAAACTGCCCTCGGTCCTTCCCTTGTCCCTTCGGAACTTACCGTTATCTACGCATGCCTTTTGGTCTGCGTAAAGCTTTGGTTTCCTAAGAAAGTGGAGCCGTTATCTAACAGCCGTGATACGTCATGATTCCGCGGGAATAACTAGACGGCCGTCTAAACAAAAATCCCGACGTGTCAACTTAGACGGACAGAATACGTTGGAGAATGGGCAACACAGACGGCTGTCGTGGTTTGTTTTATTCGAGAAACAAAACAAAGTGGTTTTTTTATTCTCTAGTTTAAAGATTCTAACTTCGGGATCGTTGAAGGTAGAGTGAAAATTTCAACAAATTTCAAATCAGCGTAAATTTCTACGCCAGATCGATATCAAAAACAGTTTTATTATTCAATTATTTACCATTTGATTATTTAATTATTTTTTAAATAATTATTTATTTATTTAAAGAAAATCACATTTAAGGTATCGATTTGGTGTCAAATTTTCCGCAGTTTTCAAATCCGTTGAAATTTTCATTCTGTGTTTAACGATCCCGATTTTACAAAACCGAATTGATCAATGGCAGTCAAAAATGTTTATTTATTTCGCTCCTCTCCGTTCGAATCGTTTGGAGCAGGAAATGAAATCTGGCCGCTACAAGAGAAAAAACGTTCCCCATCTGTTTGAGACCGCTATGACGCCAGTCATGGAAATGGCGGCTCCGATCATTTTTGTTACGCTCACAAACAACGCTCTCTAGGAAACCAACACCATGTGTTAGTAAAAGCAACGTTTTAGTGACGTCGCCCACCGATACATCACGGCCGCTAGATCACGGCTCCATTCAAGAACGCCAGAGAGTTCTGCAGGAGCACCATGACGCTCCTACAGCCGGTCATTATGGTGTGGAGGGCACCTACAACAAGATTGCTTCCAGATACTTTTTCACAGGCATGAGGAAGTACATTTCTGATTATATCAAAACCTGTGCAGAATGCAATCGATATAAGCCAACGAACCAGAAACCTGCTGGACTACTTAGAACCCCAGTTTATGCACAGAGATTTGAAGTTCTTGCAATCGATCTCTTTGGTCCCCTACCAGAGACAACATCTGGAAAAAGATGGATTTTCATCGTGGAATACACAAATACAAAGTGGGTTGAATTGTTTGCCCTTAATGAAGCCACAGCAGCTAACTGTGCTAAAACACTTCTCGAAGAAGTTTATTTACGCTATGGTCTACCTCGAAGGTTAATTAACGATAACGGACCGCAATTTGTGAGCGCTGTCATGCAACAGACGTGTCACCTGTTAGGTATCACACAAGATCTCATACCAGTCTGTCATCCACAAGCCAATCCATCAGAACGCAAAAACCGGGACTTGAAGCCCCGCCTTGCAATTTTAGTTGGAGAAGAACATACTGCCTGGGAAGACAAGCTTCCTTTGATCCGATTTGCGATGAATACTTCTACTTGTGACACCACCGGTCACACTGCTGCATACCTACAGTTTGGCAGAGAGCTGAGAACAACGGACGATGTGGTTCATGACATAAGAGGAGTTATTGATAACGACAACTTCATTCCCGAGATAACACCGTATCTCAAAAGATTTGCTCGTCTAACCACCCAGATAAAAGATAGAGTTGAATATAAACAAGACAAACGAAAGCAAAATTTTGATCGTCGTAGACGACCGATATACTTCAAACCTGGTGATCAAGTTTGGGTTACTATTCATCCCATCAGCAAAAATAAAAGAAGTCGAAAATTAATGCCCAAAAGAGAAGGGCCATATGTAGTTCTCACAAATCGATCGCCGACAACATATGATATTGCCGACCCGGCCAGTCCAGACCAAACTCTTGGAACTTATCATGGGTCAGCATTAAAAACTTACTATGAACCCCAAGTAAAGAGAGACACTGGGCATGTAGCTCCCATAAGAAGAAGGGGTTGCCCTAGAAAAAATAATCCTGGCTCATCGTCGGGACGTCATCAGAGCCAGAGGGGGAGTCTGTAACGGAACCAACAACGCCCCTAGCGGACTTACAAAAACTTACACAGTGTAACTCCAACCCTGGAGCAAGCAGCAGCTAAGCTGTAGTATGTGATAGTAAAAATGTCCCTGTCCCGAATATTTTATGTGCGTGAAAGTCTTGTAATTTCTGTAGTGTATGTGTGTGTAAATAAATTCAATTTAAGTGTTAGCTAGCCGTGTCAGCATACATCATTGCTACACACTTAAAATTTACTGAAAATTTATTCTGACTTACCTGCTAATTTTAAATCGAATACTTTGTGATGGTGTTGCATGTGATGAGAAGGAAAACACATTTATTAAAATAATAAATATTTCAAACAGAAAACAGCAAAATAAAACAAATTAAAAGATGTCGGAAAAAATTGTTCTAAAGATACTAATTTGTGATTCATTTTTATCTCTTGATCTCGCACAGTTGCCACAACTTACAACTAAAAGTGAACAAAATTTAGAAACGTGAAATTAATTCAGAGCGAAAGAAACGGAAAATATCACTGCTCGCACGAATCTTGTTCATTCCCGTTCGTTGAAAAATATCGTCTGTCCCAAATATTCGGAAATCGTTTTCATTGCGCAAAGAACAAAAATAAGACTCGAAATCAATGAAATATTATAGCTGAAATTCCATAACAAATAATTCTTTGAAAAATAATTACTTTTTCAGCAGTACTGGTAAAGTAATCGAAGTAATCGTAATATTCAATATACATTCCAATTTTTCCAAAACTACTAAATTATGGTTAATTTAAGTATACTTACTCAAGTGTTTTAGCATGAAACTCAACTAAATATAGCAATAAAGAAATATTTAATATTGCATTCATTAAACTAATAAATCATGTATAAAATAAAACACACTGAAATCAAATATCTGGAATAAAATTCATGTGATGCTTGCACAATATCAAATGCTCGAAAATATTCAATGTACAAACAAACACTGCATTCTTACTTATATAGATAGGTTAGGTTAAGATAGAGCCTGAGCAGAATTTCGTTGTACGGTAATGGCACTTTAATTCTCCAAATGAATTAGACGAGATACCTCGTCTATGAATGTAGGTAATTTTTTAATGACGTGTTCTCTCGTAATCAAGATGTTGACAACTTTTTATGGTGACGAGATCAAGATCTGGTCAATTTTCTTCGAATGACGAGGTATCATGTCCATCAAGATCTGATCATTTTTGATAATGACGTGATACCTCGTCGACAACCATCAGGAGGGTTAAATAACGTCCCTACTTATTTACTGCTCTAAAATAAGTACTACAATCATAATATTTTAGAATTTTGGTTTTATTTTTAACAAATGTTGGATTAAACGACTTGCAAGTCTCTTAATGATTTACAATCTTTTTTAATGATTTACATCATAAGGTTTAGATGTATACGTCATATTTGCTCAAATTCAAATAGAGAATTTGTTTGAAATGCACTCTTACTCGTCACTTTCCTCAACTTCCAACAAATATGTAATGGCAAAATAGTAATTAAAGGGGACCTGTGCACAAAAATGTTTCAATATTTCGATTATTTTTTTATAAGTTTAAATGAATGTTATTACAATTCTGTTTAAAATAATATATTATTTATGGAGATACGTTGAGTATAAGTACTTTAAATATTTTTTTGTAAAATACCTGTACGTATCTGAAGTAAGGTCAATTTATTCTTTAAACTTAAATATCTCAAAATGTGTATTTTTTCCATAAAAGGAATATTTTTTCAAAGTCTATTCAAGCAATGTAAACAGAATTGCCTTACAAGTGTTAACATACCCTCTGACATATTTTAACACAGCCTTTTTTTCCGATCTGCTCAGAAAAATTCATTTTGATTTTTGAAAAATATAAAAATTGGTCTTTTAAAGAAAAAAAATAATTGTTAAAAGAAAAAAAAAATCTCAAATTTTCAAATTTAAAGTTTCTTTAAAATTTCCGTGTCAAATTGTTTATAAGTGTCTTCATAACCTGTATAAAAAGTTCAAATCAATCCACATAAATGATTCTAAGAAAATGTTCCTTAAAATTTGACCGTTTTAACATTTAGGAGATAACACTGCACTGGTTCCATGAAAAGTTTGATTCCAAAAGGAGGTAGCTACATGCATGTACTATCTTTTTGTAAAAAATTTTTTCGCTTTTGGGGCAAGAAAGATGTAGCTCCAATCGTTAGTTAAGAACAATTAAGAATATTTTCACACAACTCAGGATTTTGAATTTTCAAACGTTTCTTGCGGTTTTCCAAAAACTTTAAAAATTGGAGCTACCTCTTTTTGCAGAAAACCCTTTAAATATTAACATCATCCAGCGCAGAACTTTAAAAGAAATAAATTCTTGAACAAAATCGAGTGAAAGACAAGTTGAAATTATTGTCCCTATTTGTACTGAATAAGTATACACACAATAGACAAGCCATTATTAAGCGTAACAATGTCTATTAAGTGATACTTGATTTAACCTAATAGGGTGTTTAATCTATATTGGACAATGCGGGATTAAAGTGTTCTAATCATCTCACAGACTCAATTGGGGAATTAGTGTAATTGAATGCGATGAGGGCTTAACAGAGTTACATAACCTGACAACTAGGACGCAATAAGTAAATTGTTTTATTATTGACAAAGACCCCTTTTTAGAACATAATTTTTTTTAGTCCCTTTCGTTCAACTCTATTTTGTCTAGTCGAACTGGTGTCCGCTTTGAAACTTCTAAAGCTTATGATATAAAATTTACTTTCCATTCATTTCATTAGATCCTTAAAGGAGATCGTAGATTTTTCACTTTGGGATGATTTTCAAACAGATTAAATATAGGAGGCAATAGTTTTAGTGCGGAATTACGTGTTTCATGTAGTTATTCTGAGAAAGACGTCAGCTGGATTGTTTTTCGAATATCCTTCTCGACACTTCGACTGTAAAAATTATAAAGAATAAGTTCTGAATTGATGTTTTATCCAATTGGCGAATTCAATGAGATCAAACATATCATATAAATCTAAACTGCATTGTAAGGTAATCCGTCCTTGGTATATATATACATATATATATATACCACCTGTGCCTCTCGGCGATCTCCGTCGGGGGTTTAGATTTCGCATTGGGAGGATCAATGGAGGGCCTTCATCAATGAATCCTCACAATATATATATATATATATATATATATATATATATATATATATATATATATATATATATATATATATATATATATATATATATATATATATATATATATATTGTGAGGATTCATTGATGAAGGCCTCTCAAGGCTTCTGAGTAGGTGTCCTCTCAGGGCGAGGTCACACCAAACTCCAAAAATAACTTCTCCAAAGAGAAGAAATTGGTCGACCTATTTGGGTCTTTGAGTACGACGCACCTCAGGATGAGATCAAGTCAAAAACTGATATTTTTTCTTCTCCCGATTCCTCGGCTTCGATTTTGGCGCGCTCCGGCCGCTGGGCGGAGCTGGTCCTCGATTGGTCCTGTTTGGCTCTGATGTCACTCCGTTGGGTCTGTCATTTGCCTCGTATCTAGCGTCGGTTCGTCTAACCCTCTCGGCTGTCTCAACCCAAGCTGATGACAGTAATCCATAAAGGCGGGGTAGAACTACATTTCCTTTGTAGTTTTACTGTCAACAGTCCAGACAGACTGGCGACTCTCCATTGTCCGCAGTGGTTCGCACCTGTGCCTCTCGGCGATCTCCGTCGGGGGTTTAGATTTCGCATTGGGAGGATCAATGGATGGCTTTCATCAATGAATCCTCACAATATATATATATATATATATATATATATATATATATTGTGATTACTGTCATCAGCTTGGGTTGAAACAGCCGAGAGGGTTAGACGAACCGACGCTAGAGATACGAGGCAAATGACAGACCCAACGGAGTGACATCAGAGCCAAACAGGACCAATCGAGGACCAGCTCCGCCCAGCGGCCGGAGCGCGCCAAAATCGAAGCCGAGGAATCGGGAGAAGAAAAAATATCAGTTTTTGACTTGATCTCATCCTGAGGTGCGTCGTACTCAGAGACCCAAATAGGTCGACCAATTTCTTCTCTTTGGAGAAGTTATTTTTGGAGTTTGGTGTGACCTCGCCCTGAGAGGACACCTACTCAGAAGCCTTGAGAGGCTGAATACTAAAGTCCCCGCGACTTTATTTAGAAGGAACGTCCTAGAGTTCCTGGTGTAGACCGTCACCAGACGTCTATTGTGAGATCCTGTGTGGATCTGTGTCGCCGACGAAGTGATCTCCTCCCGAGATAAAATTGTACGAGCGTAGTTTCGTTATACTACTCTAGAACTGTTCTTCGGTGTAGACTTTTATTCTGCTGTAGACTTTTCTGCTGTTAGATTAGAATTGAGTTGAGACAACCTGTCCAATCTAATTATTATAGACCTATGTCTAATTTCAGAGTCTTGTATATAACATACCATTAATTAATCAAGAAAACTGTAAATAAAAATTCTTATATTAATTAAGCTAGACTGTTCTCTGTAGATTCTTCATTTGCACGCTATCCAGAGAATTCATTACAATATATATATATATATATATATATATATATATATACGCTTCACTCTGTTAAGCCCTCATCGCATTCAATTACACTACCCCAATAGAGTCTGTGAGAGCATTTGGACAAAAGGAATAAACTTTCACATACTATGTTTACTCTTTGTTTGGTTTTACTGAAATTTCCTCTTATGCCATCATTTTTCTTTATCTAGGGATACTTAACATGGTCCATTTTTATTTTATAACTATTAAAATTACCCGACCTTGGCGGATGAAATTGGTAAACTACATATTGGAAAGGGGACACCTTTACGACATTTTTATAATTTTTACAACTTAATTGGGGACAAATCATATAAATGCATATCCACACACACATATAATGCAAACATTAATTGGACTTTGATATATGACGAAGCTTCAAAATAACGGTATAGGTGACACTAAAATAGCTACTACACAAGTCGACTTTGACAGACGTAATTTTTGGTAATTTTCAATTAACATCGTTCTAGAGCAACACAATGGGCTATTGACGACGGTCCGGGATGAATCCCCTAAGGGAAAGATTCGAGGACAACACCACATAATTCTGAACTACGGTCAGGTGACGAGGCAACTCCGAAGCTAGCACCCCATTTCAAACTTCCACACCAACCCAACGTGAGGACTTTCGGCCACGACAATTTTAAACTGCACCAGTCGCCTTTACACCATACTCTTTCAAACATCCGTGCACTGACCCGGATTCGAACTAGGAACCTTACGATCTATAAACTAGCACCTTAATCGGTTGGTCGGTACTTAAAGGGATAACTTGGAATGCCGTTTCTTAAGTTCTCTTGCTTAAAATCGCTCATCTCAGTTCGCAAAACTGGCGGATCTACGGTGAATACTCTCTCATGGTTTTGAACCATTATTTTTTTTTCATTTTGAGTTCTTGCTACAGGTAAGGGAGATTTTTGAATTCCAAAAATCTTTAAGAGAAGGAGGACAAATTAATATGATAAAGTATTCGTCATTTAAGTTTTTTAAAAAGCGAATATATTTCTTTCGAAGATTCCATTTTTGTGTGGCACGTGCAATAATAAAAAACTTCTTTTAAAATTGAATGGCTTCGGTACAGACTAATCAGAGATAACCTATTACCATTTTTAAAAAATAATAAATTGATTTGAGAGCATTTGCTTACAGAAAATTGTTTCCAAAAAACTTTTTAACATATTTGGTAAGTTGCTTAAATATAGCTTCAACAAGTAAAATAAGACACATTGACCTTCTATCACTATGACAAATAGTTTTTAATGCTTCAAAACTCTTAGATCGGAGTTTTTTAACATTAACGTTTTTTGAATGGTGGCAAAATTCTTCATGAAATTAAACACGCGGCCTTAAATCGAAGACTTTGTGATGTGTTTACATGCGATAGAAAGAAATTGCGATTTATTAAAAAAAAACTATTTATTAAATTTATATAACAGAAATGGTAATGGTAAGAAATTAGCCGCTAACACCTTAACTACTATGCCGGTTGGTCGGCGCAAGGAAAAGGGTTCGAAATAAATAAAGTATCAAGGTTATTTTTTGGAAAAATAATTGCTTTTCACCAGCGCTGTTAAAACATTTCAAGCAATGGCAAGGCACGTGGTTGCCCAAATGAATGACGTATTAACAACCGGAAGGTTACGAGTTAGATTTCAACCAAAGACCGTCATGTTCAAAAGGGCATGGTGCACATGTTAAATCTGTTGTGGCCTCCAATGTTCTCATGTTGGCGTGGTGTGGAAGTTTGGAGTGTGTGTGCTAGCTCTGGTTTGACCTCGTCATCTGGTCGTTGCTAATAATTACTTGGTTTTCTACTCTAATCTTTCCCTTTGGGGTTTGATCTCGGATCATCGTCAATAGCCCGTTGTGTTGCTCCAGTACAGCGTTAATTAAAATACTTAACAACCTACCTACCTCGGTAATTTGGTAATTTTTAGTTAACGTCGTACCAGAGTAGCACGACGGGCTATTGACGACGGTCCGGGATCAGTCCCTTAAGGGAAAGATCCCAGGACAACACTTCGTAATTTTAAACCACGGTCAGATGACGAAGATACACCTGAGCTGGCACCCCACTCTCCAAACTTCCAAGCCAACCACACGTGAGGACTTTCGGCCACGACAGATTTAAGGTGCACCAGCCGCCTCTACACCTCACGCTTACAAACAACCATGCCCGGACCCGGATTCGAACGAGGAACCTTCCGATCTAGAGGCTAACACCTTAACCACTATACCGGTTTGTCGGCGATATTTCAAGGAATCCGTGTTAAGTAGGTACTTAACGTCGCACTGGAGCACCGCGACATGCTTTTGGGGATGATCTGGGATTGAACCTGACGAACAACGCCACGTAATTTCAAACCACTTGGGAACCATGGGTAATTAGGTATTTTAATAAATTTCACACTGGAGTAACACAGCGGGGTATTGTCGATGATCCGGGATCAAATCTTGGAATCTTCTGGTATTTGGTAATTTTTTAATTAACGTCGTTCTAGAGCAATACAACGGGCTATTGACGACTGTCCGGAAATGTAATTTTAGTTAACGTCATACTAGAGCAACACAACGGGCTATTGACGACGGTCCGGTAATTGGTAATTTTTAGTTAACGTCGTACTAGAGCAACACAACGGGCTATTGACGACGGTCCGGGATCAGTCCCTTAAGGGAAAGATTCGAGGACAACACTTCGTAATTTTGAACCACGGTCAGGCGAGGAAGCAACACCTGAGCTGGCACCCCACTCTCCAAACTTCCACGCCAACCCAATGTGACGACTGTCCGGAAATGGAAATTTTAGTTAACGTCGTACTAGAGCAACACAACGGGCTATTGACGACGGTCCGGAATCAATCCCCTAAAGGAAAGATCCGAGGGCGGCACCTCGTAAATTTGAACCACGGTCAGATGAGGCGGCAACACTTGAGCTGGCACTCCACTCTCCAAATTTCCACACTAACCTAATGTGAGGACTTTCGGCCACAGAATATTTAAGATACAACAGCCGCCTCTACACCATAAGCTTACAAACATCCATGCACTGACCTGGAATCGAACATGGAACCTTACTATCTAGAGGCTAACACCTAATCACCAGACCGTGGAAACCTCTGGAGCCATGTTTAAAGGTAATGGTAATGGTAATTTTAGTTAATGTCGAACTTGAGCAACACAACGGTCTATTGACGACGGTCCGGGATTAGTCCCTTGAGGGAAAGATCCGAGGACAGCACCTCGTAATTTTGAACCACGGTCAGATGACGAAGCAACACCTGAGCTGGCACCCCACTCTCTAAACTTCCACGCCAACCCAACGTGAGGACTTTCGGCCACGACATATTTAAGGTACACCAGCCGCCTCTACACCATACGCTTACAAACATCCATGCCCGAACCCGGATTCGAACCAGGAACCTTCCGATCTAGAGGCTAACACCTTAACCACTATACCGGTTGGTAAGCCCAGGTTTAAAAAGTAAATAACTAGCAACAGGAGGGTTTCTGGTTCGAATCCAACCAAAAACTGCCGTGTGTGAAAGGGGCTGGTGTGCGTTAAATCTGTCGTTTCATCCACTGCACTTACGTCGCACTGTATAGGAAATTCGGTGAGTGGGGTTAGTGTCTCGTAATCTGACCGTGGTTCAAAATTTGTGTTGTGCTTGAAACTTTCTCTTCGTGTTTGTCCCCGGTGTTTGAGGTGCTGTCTTCGTCAATAGCCTGTTGTGTTGCTCTAGTACGTCGTTAACTAAAAATACAACACTATACAGTTGCTCAACTGATACATTAATAAATATCTACCAAACTTGCGAGGTAGTCTTTGGATTTTGTTGTTCCCGGTTCGTCGCCCAGTCGGGTGCCAGCTTAGGTGTAGCCGAGGACAACACCACGTAATTTTGAACCTCGATCGGATGACGAGGCTACACCAGAGCTGGTACCCCGTTCTCCAAACTTCGATGCTAACCGAACATGAGGACTTTCGGCCACGACAGATTTAAGGTACATCAGCCGCCTCTACACCAGATATCGCTTACAAACATCCAAGCACTGACCTGAATTCGATCAAGAAACCTTTCGAACTAGAGGATAATACCTTAACCACCAGACCAGTTGTTCGTCATGTTTATTGAAGATGATAATTTGGTAATTTTTAATTAACGTCATACTAGAGCAACACAACGGGCTATTGACGATCAATCCCTTAAGGGAAAGATTCGAGGACAACACCTCCTAATATTTAAACGCGGTCAGATGACGAAGCAACACCTGAGCTGTCACCCCACTCTCCAAACTTTCACATCAATCCAACGTGAGGACTTTCGGCCACGACAGATTTAAGTTCCACGAATCGCCTCTACACCATACGCATACAGCCGACCAACTGGTATATTGGTTAAGGTGTTAGCCTCTAGATCGGAAGGTTCCTGGTTCGAATCCGGGTCCGGGCATGGATGTTTGTAAACGTATGGTGTAGAGGCGGCTGGTGCACCTTAAATCTGTCGTGGCCGAAAGTCCTCACGTTGGGTTGACGTGGAAGTTTGGAGAGTGGGGTGCCAGCTCAGGTGTTGCTTCGTCATCGGACCGTGGTTCAAAATTACGAGGTGTTATCCTCGAATCTTTCCCTTAAGGGACTGATTCCGGACCGTCGTCAATAGCCCGTTGTGTTGCTCTAGTACGACGCATTAACCTGGATTCGAACAAGGAACCTTCCGATCTAAAGGCCTTAACCACCAGACCAGTTGTTCGGAATGTTTATTCAATAATAGTCGAGTAAAATACATGCCGCTTGGGGCTGTTAAATCAACTTGATATTCAACTAACTTACGAATATATTCTTTAAGCTTCAGTATATATTGGACAACCTCTCATACCAGATACATCAACTGGGTTTGCCTTGAAAGTTTGAACAGTGTCTTGAAATGAGTTGATTGTTGGATTATATTTAGTTGACGGATTGAATCTACTTGGAGCATTGGTGTTCAGCATCTATTGGATGACCTTTTACAGGTATGTTTCAATGATCCTTTCAGCTAATAGATGTGGTTATTTAGTCATGTTTTGTATTTCCCCGCAACTCTTAAATATCGTGGCGTCCACAGAGTTAATATGGTTTAATTCCAGAGCTGATGCATGAATAAATTAGTATTTAACTGTTAGTTACTCTTGTCAAAATGCTTCATCTCCTGGACTAAAACTTTAAGTCAAGTTCCTTGACATCTCTATTTAACAGTTAAAGTCTTGTCTCCTGGGTATCGCTTACTTGTATCTTTAATATGTTATTAAAGTTTTGGTTGTTTATTATCGTGTCTTGGATTCTTAGTTACAAGATATTAGTTGTATATTGATTCCCAATAGTCAAAATAACTGAATAACTAAATCTATTGGTCCAGGCAAATTTCTTTTGGTCAGAGCGAGTTGATCATGGTGCAAAACAGACTGAAAATTGCAAAGCGTGTGAACTTTCAGAGTTAACCTTGGACTACGGCCGGTACCACAGTTGTACCATGGTCGCGTCTAGATTATAACCTACTGCTGTTACAGCAGTTGTACCTTGAAAGTTAGAAGAATCGCGCTTGTTATAACGTAGCCGTAATCAAAAGGTTAAAATAGCTGTCGAGACCGAATTGTACGCTATGCGTTACATAGGATCTTGAAATTGAACTAGTATAACGGGTTGAACATTTCAATTCACGTTTTGAATATATTAAATGCCATGCAATTGGGAAGCTTATGTTGTGTAACATGAGTGATTACTGTATATATTTAATCTTGTGTCGCTATATTAAATACTACTTCATTTACCCTTTTGGTCTGTAGGACTATTTCTGGTACAGCTTAAAACTAATACCTACCCGCTGTTGTGAAAGATGCGAGTGAATAATTGAAATGTTTATGCTACTTTTGAACAGCCGTATATTCTTACCGGCTGCACAATGGAATGTTTTCCATGATTCATGATGTTAGCTAGTACAAGATTACTATTTGTGTTCGTTTATTTAATCTAGTGCTGTATTTAAAAAAACGCGGAATATCTCACTTGGGTTTGGTAGAACTATATACTAATACATTGTAAGTGAATTATTTAATTCTGTATTAGTTCACGCTGTGCAGCATTAAATTATGAATATTCGTCTTTGATATGCACACTTGATACAACGGTTACAAGCCAATGCACGATATAAAACCGTAATGCCAAATACACTAATTGCGGAAACGACTTGTACTAAACCTACAGTAAAACGACTGGTTATGGAGAAACTGGCTTGGAATTTGACGGAACATAAATGTGTGTGAAAATTGTAGGAATGCAGATAGTTTAGCTATATTTCAGTTAATGGCATCGGCCATGGGGAAAAAGGAAGGTATACGTTTAATTTTAGATTTGTAACAAAATCTGGATGTTATCACTATATGGTATCTTTAGTTACTCTCGAAACCGCCTTCATCGATCAAAACGCAAATCTAGTCCATCGCACAATTTTCCATTGCAATCTTTTGAGCGAAACTGAGAATTCACAAATTTTAACTTGCGAGACGTAGTGAAACTTTTAGATGTAGTTTGATCCTCCATGAGGTCACTCTAAATTATATTGAACTTTATTTCCACAAAATTTAACATCTTAAAAAAATTGTAGTGTTTTCAGGCTACTTGCGCGGAAAATCTACCGATCAAAAGACTTGACTTGAAATTTTTGCAATCTATTGGTGAAAGAGATTGGTGAATCCTAGTCTTGTCTACATTAATTTGAAGGACCCCAAATGGATGGTTGTCGCTTGTTTTCACTCAAAACTTGATGTTGCTTAAAACAAAAACCTGCGCACTGTTCGAACTTTCTCTTCGGGTTTGGACCAAATTCGTTCCCAATATCTCGATGTGTTTCTCTAGTGTTACTTAATGTCAACTATATGCAGATGCATCTCGTGAATATGAGGTAAGTATTGCTTCCTATCAAAGGAATAGGAAGCTAAGGATTTGCATACTAGTGAATTGTTTTGGTATTCATTATCGATACTAATTCTCATTACGGAGCTTGTTTATTTTCACAACAGGTCTGCATCAATTGAAACCATAGTCGTGATCAAATGAGTGTTAGGATCATAGTCGTGTCATAGTTCTCGTGACTAGATCCAAACACTCATTTGATCTAGCTGTTTAGCTACCTAACGGAGAGCATCACTTAAAGCCAATGTTTGAGAGCTGTTGAATAGATGAGTGAATCGTATTCGTGACTTTACGATGACCATCTACGTTTTCTATCAAGATCTGCTGTTCGTTTGAAAACCTATTGTCCTCTTTAAGAATTCAAGTGCATGAATCTGTGTTATAATAAGTGATTAAATTAGTCTCGTTTAAATGCTATGACTTAATCCAATCACTCATTCGATATAGCTCTTTTTCTACTAATCAAAGACATCACTTGAAACTCTCCAGTAGCCTGCGTAGTAATAGCTCTGCCTGTCGGAATTTACGCTTGATGGACTACTGGTGATATACAGTTTCATATACATTTCTTCTCATGCTTTCAGATGTAATAACTTTATGTTTGATTTACTCCATTAGGACTTGTAAAGGATTAGTCAATTTGCGTTTCAGAGATCTAAATATGGGGTGCAGTCGGTGTTTGGTTAATTTTTAAAAGCAACTATAATTATTTTTTGTGGTAAGTGAAATAAAAAGCTTTAAAAGTTTAGTTTCTTCAGTACGCACAGAGCAAAGATGACTCTTTCTCATTTTTAAGAAATGGTAAATCTATTTTACATATTTGTATGATAGAAAATTATAGTTCAAAAAAAAATTATGAAGTTGCTTAAATATAGTATTAACTCGTAAAAGGAGACTATTTCTGTGGCTAAAAAATTTTAAATTTCAAAATTAGTAGATCAGATTTTTCTAACTTCAATGACGGAAATATTTCTCCACATTTGCTTGATTTAAATTTACATGCTGCAGTAAATCTGATGCGTTTGCGCGTAATGGAAAGTTTTTTAATAAATTACAAACGTAAAACAGAAATAGTAGAGGTAATTAATAAGCAACTGCCGCAAACTTGTTGGATTGCTACTAGAGGTTCCAATGTAAATATTGGTCGTCTTGATAGGTACTATAACCCCCTTCAATTTTTTCTAAAAAGTTCACGAACACCCTGTATATTAAATGAAAAGAATAAACAGTTGCATTGAAACTCCAATATGAATAATACAAGAGCATTTCAGCAGCGGTTGTAAAATCCTTAATTTTTCTATATCATCCATGAGAAATTTTTATAAAATATTTCCTTTATTCGAAATGTGCATTACAGAAAGCACATGCATTTTTTAATACAGCTTAAGCTTTAAATATAACATGAGAAGGTTTTACAAGAAAGTAAGCATACAACAGAAAACAACTTGAAACTAAAGCACAGTTGTCGAGGTAAATTTCTTATAGGGTTTTACTTCAGGATTCCTTGACTAATGTTCTCCCATAGTTGCCAAAATTTGGATCTAAAAATAGGGCTACGTTTCCGTTCAAGACTGGCAATGTATTGTATTAAAAGCTTGTATATTGCCTTGAAGCGAGAATAGCATTTTAATGATTTGTACATTTGGAATTACTTACGGTTTTACATGAAACTTTATATGATCCTTTTACAGGTATGTTCCAAGGATTGTTTCAGGTAATATATTTCTGGTTATTAAGTCGTGTGTAGCGTTCCCTTTGACTCGCAACTCATAGATGTCGTGAGGCTTGGATATAAATGGTTTAACTTGTGAGATAGTATATTAGCAAATGATTCCTACAACTGTAAATTTCTCTTGTATTCGAAATTTTTCATCTCTTCCTTTGATTTAAACTGTTAGTTGAGTTCTTTGATATCCAATCCTTTAACATTTAAACTTCTCTTGGTATCACTTAATTCCCGAACCTCTAAAATGGCTCGAAGTCTTGGTAGTCTAACGTTATCGTGTTGGATTCTGAGTTGCAAGATATTGACTGTCGTGACGCAACACGCAACTACGTTATCCCCATATAATTAAATCTGTTTGAATGAATCCCAGTACAATTCTATTGGTCAAAACGAATTAAAAATTATAGAAGGACAACTTACAAAACCTGTATTGCGTGTAAACAGTCGGAGTTAAAATGGCTGTTAAGTATGAAACACATAGAATAGATTTTGGTCGTAACTGTAACTTAATTTAGTATTTTTTTTGTTTGAATATTAATATGTTAGTATCACTCGAGTGTTAACGAGTAATTACTGCCGTATTTAACAGTGACGCAAAAGTAATTTTAAACATTTTTCACATTTTGTAAGTTGCTTATAGATTCCCATATCGATTATAATTATGATATTGTTTAAACTAAAACTCCCTTACGAACTGTTGTCGAATAGGTGAGTGACTAAGTGGATTTTTGTCATGCCAAGTTTGCACGGATGTGTAGAAGCTGGATGGAATCTCACTCCCAAGACATGAGGTGCAAAATTACGAGAAGTGCTCGGGGCTTTATATCTAGGTTTGAACCAGGATAGATGTGTTTGCCCGATGTAACTTGAAGTCAACTACTTGCAGCTCCATTGCATGACTGAATGGTATGTATTGTGTTCTAACAAAAAAGGCACTTTTGGAAGCTAAATCTTTGCAAGCTCATCTCAAGTAATCGCTAGTATATGCATGATATAGCCTGTTTTGCTATCTAACTGCATTCGATCACTTGATATCTGAAAGACATGATCAAATGAATGTTTGAATTATAGCATTGTCTGTTATGACTATTCAATCATTCGATATATTTTTCTACCCAATGGGTCACTTGAAACTAAATCCATGATCAAATGAGTGTTGGGTTCATGGTCGTTTCATAATCTTCATTACTCCATCCAAACACTCATTCGATTTGGCTGTTTAGCTACTAAACGGAGAAGCGAAGGGAGAGTGAAACTAGCTATATTGGGACCTCGTCATGCGACTTGTTCTTCTCGATTAATCCCAAACCGTTGCCAATAACCCATCCAGTTCGAAATTAATTCAACTATTTAGTATGCATGCGATAGATATGTATTCATAACCAAGAAGAGCATTACTTGAAGTATAATATTTTTATCGAATGAGTGAATCGTCTGTTATTTATAGTGACAAGATACACTCATGCTAAACTGTTATTCTCAACTGGTTTGTATCACTTGAAACTGAAAGCATTGGTCCTATAGAGTGTGAATCATATTTGTATTGATCATGACTAGATCCATTCAAACATGAGTTCGTTTTAGTGTAGTCAGTTTGGAAGGGTAGCTGATTACCAACCGCTTTGGTTGTGAGTTTGAAACTCGAGTCAGAGACGTACTGGAGAGCTGTTATACGTTGAATCTGTCGTGGATTCTACTTCCACACCAAAACGAGAATATTTAACTGTCGTTATGCTGTGCGAAAATTTGGTGGTAGTCTGACGGGTACGAAAGTACGATGTGTACTTGTATCTATGACTTCAAGATGCATCCGGGAACGTCGCCAACGCCCTCTTGCCGACTAAAATTCAACTTTTTGCCTACCTCTCATTCATACGATGTAACTGTACTGCTTAGTAACCAAGAGGCGTTATTAAAAGCAAGCTATTGTCGATTATGTGAACGAATCTACTTGTCCAGATAGTTGTGATAAAGATAATTTCAAGTGATGCCATCCCGTTTGATCCACAAAAGTGAGTCGTTCGCATTCTTGATTTATGGCTGTTCACTGTTGTCATCAACAAACCGTTGCTTTCTGTGACAACCTATATTATAAAGTGTACTCGGTTTTTAAATGGTAACTTAAACTGTTAGCTTCGCAATTTGAAAACTAATGCCACCTAATTCATCAGCGTACGTGGCATCACTGATTACTTTTGGAGTTAAAGATGGTTTTGCTGGACAATATCTATACAATTACAACCTTATATTTTTTCTTTCTTTCGGAAGCAAGTTATAACTTCGTAAATCCTAATGCGTAAATAAAAAAAATGATATTAATCCCTTACTTGTATAAATTAGTGATTGAGATAAAGAATAATTGGAAGGAAAGGACGGCAAGCTACTGTCGAATATTTGAATTAATTGTTTTGTCTAAATACTCATGATAGTTTTTCACCCAAAAGGTTAGAATCAATTGAAACTTGACGCTACGATCAAATGAGGTAGGTAATTATAGTCTTGTTATAATTACCAAGACTGGATCTAGTTTCTCAAACAAGAAGCAGCACTTGAAACTAACGATTGAAATATGTTGAAGTAAATCGTGTTCGTGACGTTATCATGGCTACACCACAACGTGTACATTGCGTGGTAGTTAATGGCAATGTAATTTTTCTTGTATACCAGGTCGAGTTTTGATTACGACAGTTTCAACAAGTGCATTGCTAGTAAAGTATGCTGTAAACGTGAACGTTTTTGATACTTGTAAAGATCTCTGACGAAATGTCGAATACGTCATTTGGGTGAGTGTGCAGGTTGGAAGCTACTCCACAGAATTCAACTTATCTATTTTTTTTTGCCTTGACGTCATTTTAACTTTTTTCCATATCGGGCATTCGAGGATAACGCATTGACACTTCTCAGTATTGCTAAGTATTGCTTCCTATCAAAGGAATAGGAAGCTAAAGATTTACATACTAGTGAATTGTCTTGGTGTTCATTATCGATACTAATTATTCTCATTACGGAGCTTGTTTATTTTCCCAACAGGTCTGCATCACTTGAAACCAAAGCCATGATCAAATGAGTGTTAGAATCATAGTCGTGTCATTCTCATGACTAGATCCAAACACTCATTTGATCTAGCTGTTTAGCTACCTAACAGAGAGCATCACTTAAAGTCAATGTTTGAGAGCTGTTGAATAGGTGAGTGAATCGTATCCCTGACTTTATCATGACTATCTACACTAACCATCAAGATACCGTAGATCGTCTGACAACAGATAGTCTTAATGAAGAATACATGTGCATTAAGCAATATTCGAATAACTAATTGAATTATAGTCGCTTCGTAATAACATTACCTATATCCAATCACTCATTCGATCTAGCTGTTTTTTGGACTTAAACTGATGGTATACAGTCAAATGTTCATATTTTGTCGTGCTTTTAGATATAATAACTTTATAAATTCTAATGGAGTAAATAGAAAATGAGAACTTGTCTAATCCTGTAACTTGTGTTCTAAAAATATCATGTTATTATAATCGGTGGTGAAGTCGATATCGGATTAATTTTTAAAAGCGACTATAATTTCATTTTGTGGCAGGTGAAATAAAAAAGCTTGTTACAATTTTAGTATTTTCTGTTCGCACGTTCATTCACACTTTTTTAAGAAATGGTTAATCAATTTACATTGTTTTTGATAGGAAATTATTAAAAAAAAACTTATTTAGGAAGTTGCTTAAACATTGCTTCAAGTTGTAAAATAAGACTCTTTCCGTAGCAAAAGAAAGTTTTAAAATTTCTTTTAACATCATTGGTGAAAAATGTCTTCAAATTTGCTTGATTTAGATTTATATGCGGTAATAGAATACTTTAATGCATTTGCGCGTAATGAAAAGTAATTGTACATTTATTAGTAATTTTTTAATAAATTGCAACTGAAATGGTGAAGGCAAATAATGTGAAACTGGTGCAAAACAATGGATTTATCTACAGTGAAAAACTACAGCGGTTGGCCTTTATCTCCCTTAGTTGCCAAAACTATCATCTTAAAATCTGGCTACATTTCTTATTGTAATAACGGGCGTTGTACAAGCTTTGGCCTGAGGAAGGTTTAAGAGATGAATATTGTATAACAAATATTCTTTTATTTTATCTTGGCTTACTTTACAGCGATGCTACTTTCTTTATAATTTTGAAATGTCATGTAAATTACTGTAAAGTCCTCACAGGTAGACTTGACCACAAGTCGCTGCCGTCTCTGACTCCCTACCAACGACCGAACTCGTAGTCTTTCACGATCCACAGACCCAGCCCTCTCTGCTCCAAGCCTTGAAACTCCAGTCCCGTGGGGGGAAAAACCCTCGCGCACTTTTTCATCGTCCAAACTTCCAAAACGGAGCTTCACATCATTTTCACTCCTATTCCAATTGAATTGCTAGCCATTGTTCGAAAGAACGATTGCAGGCGGCCAGTCACATGGTGAATCAAGATCTCCTTTTGTCAGTTTGCCAAAGCCCTTTCCCACAAAAAATTTCTTATGACGAGGATATCCAAGTGAGCCTATCCAGAAAAAATTCGTCTGCGGCAGATCCTTCAATTCCTTAACGTTACTTTACAATAGTGATACAATATCACCTAGCAATGGGAATTTTAGTTCTTTAACAAAAGGCCCACCTCTGCTAAGTCGAGAAATCTCTCTAGGAAATCGTTTAATAAATGGTTTGTGTCTAAAAATAAGTCTCAAATACTCTACGATATGGCCAACTAACTCTGATGAAAAAAAAAACATACTGCCAAAAAGTAGGAGAGCAAACTATATGCAATGACTTTTCAACTTCATCTACATTTGAAACAAATCTCTGCATAGAATGCGAGCTATCATCCATTGCGAAATTTTCTCCTGAATATTTCGTATAATCGGCAGTTTCGCAAGCGACCTTGTATACCATATTTTTGGGTTACGCTTGAAAATTATCAAATAACATGCCTCTTTATTACATAGAAGTGGTCTAACGACCACTTTCCTATACCAATCACGTTATTTATCGCCAAAAATTTTATTTCTAGTCGTAATTTTAGATTACACAGCCCTATACACGTGATCAAAATCGCCAAATCAAATCTAGGCTGCACATTTGTTTGATGCCTAGACAATTTCAGTTTTTTTCCTGTTCCATAAATCATCCAACTTGCCATCAATCATTTCTTGTTACTTGCAAATGAATTTCTAGTTTTGTATAAAGCTTCAAGGTGCATTTCTCGCCAATTGTCAATTTTGTTCCCTACGGTTCGGATTGTTTGATCACAGCCATGAACTTTCAAAGCATTTCGCATTCCAAACGATAATATCCGCCATTTCATACCATCGATCGTGTGGAACAAATGGCGCGACGACTGAGCATTAAACAGCACAATGTGTTTTCAACCTTAACACGACTACCGTTATCGACATCTAGACGACTTAATGTTCGTATTACGTCTTCACATTGGCCATTCAAGGATCACACGTTCATTTGTTTATGAATGAAACCATACCATAAGAGCCGTATTTTAGCTTCACATCTTAAACATCTTTATCGTGTCGATATTTCAATAACACGTCACGAACTTTATTGATTTTGGTGTCGCCCACCTCATCCATTACTTTTGCCTTCAGTATTCAAGACCCCATCTTGGTAACATGTTGTAAATAGGATTTTGCAATTCTCAATTACGATTTTACCTTTTATATATTTTATTTTTATGCAACTCGTTTGTTTTTATTCCTTGCATTTCTCCTTTAATGTTGGTCTTATTACATAAACGTGTTTTTTTTTTTTTCTTCTGGGTTTTGCTCCATTAAGTTTAATCAACCAAACCATCTATCATGAACTTTTTGATGGGCAATGTCGGGTACGTTGTGTTTCCCACGTCTTGCTAAACCTACATTTTAGTATTGTCAATACCGCATTTCGAACGAAATGAGCTTGTATAATACACTCCTATGCTTCTAGCCATTTTCAATTCTAATGAATTGGAGCTGTCTATTTATCCAGATTTCAGCGCTTAGGTAATACATGGAGTCGCGAAGTAATTTAAAGTATAAGGTGCTCTATATTCTCGTAGCTGAAGGTTTTGGAACTTGATTAAGACGGGTTGGTTTTAAAGATTCGATTAATTCGGGCATTTCGAAAGCTCTTAGAAGTAATCTACTTTGATGTGTTAACATGTTAGGCTTGGCGTAAATTGAAATTTAAGTTGAGTTACACCCTTTCTCCGATGGAACTGTAATCTGCATTTCAAATGGTCTTTTGAAGCGAATAGATGAATTATTTAATATTACCCAAGAGTTTTCGAGTGAGTGGAGATATTATTTCAAACGAGGAGAAACAATTATACTCGGCATGTTCTATACTTGAAGATGCTTAAATCGCCATTTGGTTGATTTGTTTAATTTTTTATTAAACTGAAATTTGTTTCTTCCAATCCAAATGAGTACTTAAATGAGTAGAGAAAATTAAAAAGCTTAAAGTTTTACTCAAATTATTTCTGTAGTAGTTCTAGCATCTTCGGCGGAGAAAAATCGGATTACATAATTTATACATTGATGACAATAAAATGTATATTATAATAGAGATGTACTTCACATTTTGATAACTTTTCACAACTTTGGAGAACTAAAATTACGTACATATTTAGATAATTGGACTTTAATTAAAATAACTACATTTACCTTTATTGGATTTCTAAAGAATTGATTAATGATCCCTTGGGTGTTGAAAACCACTTGCCAAAGAGTCCTCTAACGAGAAGGAATGGCAAAAAAACTCGAGTAAACCTATACTAATTGACTGTTATTACAACCCAAAGACGGAATGTAATAATCAAACTTCTGACTGGTCATGATTATTTTATTAAACCTCCACCGCCTAAAAGTTCTGAAGAGCTACTCTCCCTTTAGGTTAATGAGTGATCTTTGTCGCTTTCGTTATGCCCTCTCCTCCCCGTCTACTCTTTACTTTATCCTTTATTCGTTGTGGTTGCTTCTTTAAAGTGACTACTGTTAAATACTTAATCTTAACGTTTGACATGCCTAATCTACTGAAGTCGTTTAAGAGGCGTATCTCAGTTTACTTTCTAGCTTGTAAACTTCAAAAGCTTTTAACTCTTATCAGCTCCTCGTGGGATATCACCCACCATTGAGGATACATAGGTGTTTGATGTGCTTGGGGGGGACCCGTGTCCCTGAAAAAAAGATCGATACATTTGTTGAGGGACAACCAACGCGGGAGGTGCGAGGACTGACCAACACACTGCTTTGGCTTTCACTTCAGGTAAACGAGATTTGCACAGGTCCCATGTACATGTGGTTGGTCGGTTTTCCCACTACGACGGTTAATCACCTGGACAACACGTTAAGGGTGGCGTCTTCTCCTGGAATGAGGGTAAATATATCATTAGCTCTGGAATTTAGTAGCCCCTTGGGCTCCAGTGAGGAAGGTGCTAGGGGAATCTGTTTCCTCCTTGGATCATGACATTTCTACATCTCGATCTGAGGGAGACATTTTATTAAATTTTTTTAATTCCTAAATTATATTAGGAAGCTTTCTAACCAAACGCAGCAATCGCTTACAATGGTATCTATCTTTATACATTTGAAATGTATTTTAACCCATCTAAACAATTGGGTTGTGATTACCTCTTTAAAGGCAAGTCGGACATGTGTGATCATAACGTTTGTTTAAAACGGCTACGCTTTGTCTATTTACTGCTTAGCCACGTGGAAGGACATCTAAGTAGCTTCAAAAGGTGTGATTTCAGAACCCCATTTGTTCAACTCTGAAAGGAAATGCTGCAAAATCTGACAAACGTCTAGTATACGGTGAATTGCCATCAGTTTCTACTGCTAAATTCTTAATCCTAACGTTTGACATGCCTAATCTACTAAAATGTACTTAAGATGAATATCTCGATATATTTTATAACCCATGAACATTTCATACGGTACTTTAAGTGCCAAAGCTACCGGAATTCTAGGATTCCCTGCCGTGACTCCACTGCGTTCGCTGTGGGAAACCAGACCCCGACAGTGAACTTGCACAGCACCCTCCCGGTGCATTAAACGACTGGGATATTTCGCAAAAGGCCATTGAAAGGTGGTGCATTGTATGAGGGTTTCAAGTAAAGTTTAATTCTCTGAAGCTAGTAAAATCGTTGAATTTAGGACGGCTACAGCTGGAATTCCATTTGCAACCAAAGCCTCAAAACATTAAGCAATGCAGGTATTCAAACCGACCTCTAACTTGAGGGTGACTTTCATCACATAACTTATATTACGCTACACCATCTATCTTGACACTAAACCCGCGAGAGACAGCGTGTATCTCCCATAAAGTACTAATATTACTTTGGCATGGATTCAGGGTTGATCTCGGACAGTCCCAATATCCCGTTTTGTTGCTCCAGTTTTACGTTAGCTACCAATACATTTGGCTTAGAGCTTTGTACTATTGTACTTTTTCCAAATCTGGAAGGGACCTTACAAACCCATATAACTATCGGCCTACAGTGCTTCCAAGCTGCACGTGCAAACTCCTCGAAAGAAGGGTAAATTCTCGTCTTGTAGACATGGATCGGGCTCTTTCACCGTGTCGAATCGGTATCGGGACAGATCTACAGTCGGAATCTGAAATCTTACAAAATGAATTTATCCATGCTTTTCTGCGCCAGAACAACGTAGACTCCATATTCTTTGATATGATAAAAAGGCATATGACCACATTTAATGGTGTGCATAATAATTTGGTGCATTGGGCTACCTCGTCACTTCCCTAGGTTATCAACAAATCTTAAAACTGATAGTTTTGAGTATAAAGTGGCTACACCCTCACTTTCATCTAAGAGGAAGGTGCACCTCCAGGTAACATTCCGATTGTAACACCACTTACAATTAAGATTTGCAACATCTTGCATCAGTTGCCACTCTCGGTGCAATGATACCTTTATGTGTGACCTTACTGTCCTTGTCAGGGAAAATATGCGATAGATCAAACGATGTCCCCAGAACGCCGTTTCTCGCTTGACGAGATGGAAAGTTCATTGCTGCTTCAGCTTTCTTATCAAAAGACTCAAGAGTTCATTTCTGCCGACGGCGTCGGAACCTGAATCCTGGCCCAGAGATCTTTCTATATGGTAACTGGATTGAAGTGGCGTATAGAGCAAGGTTTCTAGGAATCATTTTTGACCTCAAACTTTCCTTGCACCACACCTTGCTGATGATTCATTTTTGGAGCCTTTCAAACCCATAAAAAGTTATGCGTCGAACTGCCTTCTACTTCCACGTCTTTTATCGCTTAGGCTATGTTTTATATTTTACTTCATCTGTGTCAACTTTGAGGTTCAACTCCTCGGCACATCTCTTGATAGGATGCATGAAAAGCGATACCTGAAAAGGCTATCTTTCGGTTACGAATGCGAAGTGCTAGGAGTACTACATCCCCTAATAACGTTTCTTAGTCCATTCTTTTCTTTTGCCTCTTGGAAACACAAGAGGATCCTACGTGGACCTATTCTCGGGTTAAATAAAGTCGGACACCACTCCGTTCATTTACCTCCTCTTCACCTCTAGAGGCTATACTGCAATATTTACAAGTGGATCGATGTCAGCTGAACACGTTGGTTGTCTTGGTGTGGATCGACCTCTACATTATGTTTTGACTTGTGTCTTCTCTGTATTTACGGCTGAATTTTATGTTTAAATGAAGTACTGAAATATATTTCATTACATGGAATAGCAAATTTCATCGTTTACACGTACACTAAACGCATTGAAATGCTTGTTGGATCTCTAACATCATTCAACTATCGCCAAGAAGTTCAACCGTCAACTTACTCGATGTGACTGGTATTTTTGTTGATATCATGTCACGTTGGGATTACTGGCGATGAACTTTAGTCTTCGCGCTGCTTGTAAAGATCTCTGACAAAATATAGGACATTTGGAATGATGGGAAGGATGAATGAAATATGCAGTGTTGAAACTTGTTCAACATTTCATCTTTTGTCCTTCGAGTCCTCTTCGTCTAGACGTGTTTTCAACATTGCTCAGTATAGAGTATTCCAAGATTACCCATTGATTCTTGCTGTCTGAAGAAAGTTTTTACCTTTGTGAAACCACTACAAAGGCGATATCATGCATTTATCTTAATTTCTTGTCGTGATATATTCCATTTTTATCTTTGACTTAAAAAACTTTTTCGGACAGTTTGTCCATTGTGCTGGGTAAAAACCCCCACTTTACTATTTTTCTCTTCCTTACGATATTTTTAATAGTTATGTATTTCATATTTATAAATATATATATCATGCGTTATAGCTTTCCAAGTGAACTGGAAAACCCATCAACATTTTATCGAAAACATTTCACACTAAGTGGAATTTAAGAAGCATTCCATAAAAAAGTAATTTCATTTAAGAATTTAAAATTTTTTTTAACTGAATCGTAAAATTTGAAAACAATAGCTCAATTATTTAAATTTTTAAAATTTTATAAAAGCGAATTTAATTTACCATGTCTCAACTTTTAGCTTCTCACTTTCAGCCTTTATCATTACGCTGCTATTTGTTTAATTTTATAATCATGATCCTGGCGCAGCTTGTTCTTTTGACATTGTGCAATCAAATTCAAAATTTGATCATACCGAGAAATGAAGCAGCTGATACAGAAACTCAAACGGCTGTTACCGTGATAAGACCATCCCCTTCGAAGACATGTTCGAACATGCATGCATGTTTGGTAGTCGGAATAACTTTTCAATTGAGTATCTTATATGTTCGCGAGATTGTGACCTCACGCCTATTGGATCTCTCCCTAATTTAATGGGAATGCGCAGCAATCACCGGGGTTAGCGAGCAGTGTTCATAATATAAATTATATTCCATTCAACTATATGTAGACCTTAATACTAGATAATTTTAATAAAAGACTTGAATTAAAACTGGCAAGACTTCGTATAGGCCATACCTATTTAACTCGCGCATTTGCTTCACTCGGAACTAGTGATGCGACATCGATGTCGATGTTTTTGTAACATCGATGTTTATACTCGTCGATGTTTTATTTTTAAATAAAACAAGTACCGTTATAAAAATTAAAAAAATAACCAAGTAGAATAATTTTCATAATCAGCAAATTGAACATACTTCTAGACCCAAGTGGCCAAGGGTCTGAAAAGTAGGGATGCGACATCAATGTCGATGTTTTGCTGTCGATGTAGCATCACTAGTTGCTAAACCAGTTAAAGAAATGGGGAAGAAGTTTAAATACACTGAATTTCAAAAACATCGATGATTTGGGGGCGATGCATTATCAACATTGATGTCTTGCTGTCGATGTTGTATCACTAGGTGCTAAACCAGTTTTAAGAAATGGGGCAAGAAGTTCAAATACACTGAATTTCAAAAACATGAGTGTTTTTGGGGCGATGTATTATCAACATCGATGTTTTAAAATTTTGAACATCGATGTTTCAAAACATCGATGTTTTGCTGTCGATGTCGCATCCCTACTCGGAACCAGCTGACATGCCCGACAGGTGATTCAATCGTATCCTTTAGACTCATTTTAAACAAATGTCCAGACTTTAATGCCATTAGACTCAAACACTTTTTGGTTCTACTAATCCTAGTATTAATGATTTACAAGGTGAACCTATCCAAATCTGTCTTTATTTATATCAGACGTAGGTTTTAAAGTTTTATTTGAATATTTTTGTTGTATTAATCTTTTTACATAATTTTATCTTTATCAAATTTTGATTATTAGTATAAAATTCATGAATATGTCATGATATAAACCTATTTGTAGTTACCGATAGTTTAACGCAGCTTGACCAAACCTGGCCCTTGTGCCATAAAAACACAATCGAATTTCAATCTGCTTGCCACTGGAAATAAAGAGAACATTTTAAAAAATCGACAAGTTTGTCGTTCGAATTCACGCTTTTTACCAGCATCGATATCCTTCAAGAGCACATCTTTAGGGTGTGTACCAAGTAACTTAGTGACCTATTATTTTCCCATAGAGTTTACTGCCTCTTTTGAACATGGGAACATTTCAATAAAAATTGCTGGATCAAGTATTTTCAAGAAACTTCGAGTGAGATACGTCGCCATGCACTAGTACATCTGAGACTAGTTCCTAGACGTCTCAACTAATTTTTTAAGACTTTTACCCATGAAATTAAAAACATGCAACCAAAACTTATTACCAGGTCCCGGATTTTGTTGACACCAGAAATGTCGTCTTTTTGGGCAGCATGGACAATGCCCGTATTGCTAGAAATTCAGTTTGAAATCCCATAAACGGTGTGCATAGCGCAGTGGGACTACCAACTGAGCTTAGTCCTCTCGTTGGGTTGGTGTGAAAGTTTGGAGAGTGGGGTGCCAAATCGGTGGTTATCTCATCTGAACGCGGTTCAAAATTACGAAGTGTTGTCCTCGTTTCTTTCTCTTGGGGATTAATTCCCGACCGTCGCCAATAGCCAATGGTGTTGCTCCACTGCAACCTTGGTTAAAATCTCTACCTATAAAATATTGCGTGTGTTTCCTTGGTGCTCAAACGAACTTCTCTTCATCTTCCCTGTTTGCAATTTACTTGACTTTAAATGTCTTGCGTTTGGCGTGACTTCGACAAGTATGACTTTTGCGCAATGAAACCTGAAACCAACCCTATACATAATATAAACATCTTAACAGATGGAACACCAGAACATACAGATATTGTAACAGCATTCTGTGGGAGTTCATTTCATGTATTGCCCTGTAACAGGAGTAACTGCTCTTCAAACCATAGATTACCTTTACATAGAATCGCAATAGCTAAATCTGTACACCATGTGCATGGCGACATCCTACTCAGATATGGATACTACCACAACAAACAAGTTATCCGTATTTACTCTAAAGTTGTAAATACTACTGAAACCTTAACTTATAACTAAGAATTCGGTTAGTTCTTTCAATGCCTTGGGTATAGTTAAAATATAATTCCCACAAACTGCTCAAAACTGCTTTGTCTTTTAGGTTTAAGTTTTTAAAATTACATACATTATGACGTCCGTATTGCCATAAGCTTTACATCGTGATAAAATTTATGGTTTAAAAATCTAGGGCACTTTTATGAAACTCGAGAAAAATTAAATTTATGCATTATGTAATTTCCAACCGAACGGGTTGCACTAAGTTCATTGTTATAACTATTTAAAGAGTTCTCGAGATCTTTTAAAGGGAAGATTTAAAGTTTGGAAAATTCGAAAATTAAGTTTAACTAGAAGTTTTAGCTGAACACTAATGTATATTTCCACTTAATGGATCATTGCATTCTTCGATGTTGGTATCCTTTTGGTTCTAAGTAAGTTTCTTAAAGTGTATTTTATGTGTTGTATTTGAAGACATAATTAAAAGCGTTTAGCATAAATAAATCGCTCGCTTTGTCGTTCTTTGTTTTTTCATTGGTAATCTGAACAATCCACTTAAATTTACACTTCATATGTCTGGAAAGTTATTCTGAGGTAGCCTAATTAGAGACAACTTGGGAGTCTATGTTCCTGACCTTCATCGCCCAGGCATCCCGAACACTCCTGTTGGGTTTTATAATACCAACAGGGAGTGTTTGGGAGAAGATTCCAGTTTCCATAGGGGAGCCAGCTCTGGAATCTAGGTCAAGAAAGGTTTACATTTCTAGCATACAAAAATGTTACACACCCAAATATTTAAAATCAACCGCGCAAGCGGGTACCAGATATTAACAAATTTGAAAATTTCGGATAGATCTTTACAAAAAGCAATTTGAATTAAGACTAACACCAATTATAAGAACTTATTTTTATAATTTTAGACTAAACACAGAATCGAAATTAATATTGTTAAGAATATACATTAAGGTGTATAGAAAAGATATCCTAATGGGATAAATGTAAGGTTCAACTAGGTTAACCTGAGCTCGCACACCACTTTCCAAGCCAATCGAAAGACATATGAATTGACGTTACTCCAGATTATAGCGTTGAATTTTCGGGTGCTAAGCGTGGAATCTTTAACTTCATCCAGTAAGGTTCAACTAGGTTAACCTGAGCTCGCACACCACTTTCCAAGCCAATCGAAAGATATGAATTGACGTTACTCCAGGTTATAGCGTTGAATTTTCGGGTGCTTAGCGTGGGATGTTTAACTTCATCCAGTAAGACAACGCATGAATACCATGTGTCATGAGTTTTATATTGCTAAATTTATGGGCTTAAATTTTTAATTAGTTCCCTACCTTATGCTTTAGGATTAACTATTAGATAGTATCAACAACTCGTAAGCATTACAGGAACAGAACTGGCTATTGGCGATAGTCAATCATCAACCCAGAATGGAAAGATCTGAGGATAACACAGCGTAATTTTGAACAGTATTCAGATGAGATGAGGTCGACACACACTGTACTCCAATCTTTCACTCAAACAGGAGGACATTTGAGCCACAAGTTTAACGTACAGCAGCCCTCACGTCAGCTGTTAAGTTCGATTGAGTTTTGATCTCTGAAATTTCCGATTGCTAATTCATGAATACCAGTTGAACTACGTGCCCTTAAGATTACAGGACTCTTAATTGCACAACATTTCATTTAACTTAAAATCACTGCAACATTGGTAATTCTCTTTCATGCATTAATTTAATTTGCATAAAACTGTAGAATTTAAACAGAATCGATGTAACGTCAAAAGCTTAAAGTAGTTAGATTTAGTTAGTTAATTTCATATTGCAAAATTAATGACGGCTCTCATACTTGTACAACTGGTACCGATTTAGAAAGGTTTAAAACCGATTAAAGAATGGGTTTTATAGTTCCAGCTACAAGTTAATTACATCAAAAATATATACTTCAATTTTCCTTATTGCCAGAATAGCTAATCAGATGGCTCGTAAACGAAATACCTGTTAGCTGGAAAGCTTTTGAAGTAATGCTTAGCAAATTTAAAGGATGGAATTACCATTTGGACCCTCTAACAATTTTTGACGAGATATCTCGTCTATCAAGATATGGTCGATTTCGAGATTTTCGTACGTAGGATTGAGGTATCCGGACACGTTCGAGACACTTTTTTTCAATGTGGTATAGAAACTTTTTAATGACATTTTTATATTTCGTGTTACTAAACTACCATATATTGGGCTATAAATATTTAAAAAATATATTAAGTTTATAAAAATGACTATATATGAAATTGTAAAGAAAGTTTTCGTAAAAAATTTCATGCGCTCTGTTAAATCTATTTAGCCAACTTTTAAAAATGCTACCGAAATAAACAACATGCAATTTTCTAGGGAATAAACTAGAATCGAAAGAGATATTTAAATTAACAAAAATTTTACAAGTAATCGAAAAATGAATGTAAGATTTTTGATAGTTTCAGTCTTGTATTTTAAATAAATCGACATAATTTAAAAACTTCAACCCAATATAATTCTACCGACCAACCGGAATAGTGGTTAAGGTGTTAGCCTCTAGATCGGAAGGCTGCTGCTATGAATCCGGGCATGGATATTTGTAGAGGCGGCTGGTGCACCTTAAATCTGTCGTCCACGTTTGGTTGTTGTGTAAGTTTGGAGAGTGGGGTACCAGTTCAGGTGTTGCTTCGTCATCTGCTGCTAAAACCTTTCTCGCTTCGCTCACATCAATAAAGACATGTGTCCTAGCAGAAATATTCCAAAAAAGTATTTTTCAAATATATTTGGTTATACTACAGAAAAGTTATGCAGGACCTCGGAATCGGAACTCGAGCAATTTAGAATTAAAATTAAAACGTTAACCAAATTTTGACTCGAAATGCGAGTGCTACTTTGGAAATCGAATTCCCAGCGTGTTGTAAGCTGCAATAACTCGACTAATATTCATTTTTTTTCGATAACATTTTATCCGATAACGCTATAAATTCCTTTGAGGCGATTGGCTTCGTGGTAACTAACAATCGTACAGTGTTTCCAAAAAGCGATAACAAATAACATCTTTTTTCTAAAATGGTAGCCGCAAAAAAAAAACAATTTTGACAGGTCTTGGGTCTTTCAACGGTCATTTGCGGTGTTTTCTACAGCTACTTCCGGTTTATACGCCTTGATTGAATTCTTAATATCTCTATGCAACTAATTTAGAGAAAAAAAAATCAAACATATTTTGGAAAGTCGAATAAATATATTCTACTAAATAAGATCAAACACTCTTTTTGGAATTTTTATCAAAAATGAAATTTTTAACGTGTTCGGTAAAAAAAGGATAAATTATAATTAACGTCATACTAGAGCAACACAACGGGCTATTGACGACAGTCCGGGATCAATCTCCTAAGGGAAAGATCCGATGACAACACCTCGTAATTGTGAACCACTGTCATATGACGAAGCAACACCTGAGCTGGCTCCCTACTCTCCAAACTTTCACATCAATCCAACGTGAGGACTTTCGGACACGACAGTTTTAAGGTGCACCAGCCGCATCTACACCATGGTACCGTATGGTGTAAAGGCGGCTGGTGCCCTTTAAATCTGTCGAGGCCGAAAGCCCTCACGTTGGATTGGTGTGGAAGTTTGGAGAGGTGTTGCCTCGTCATCTGACCGTAATTAAAATTACGTGTTGTTGTCTCGGAAGCACTTAAGGAATTGATCCTGGACCATCGTCAATCGTCTGTTGTGTGGCTCTAGTTCAACGTTAATTAAAAATTACAAATTACCATAGTAATGACCCAAGAATTAAATCTAGATATTTTGACTTCGATCTACCACTTGTCTTTGACGCGATGCATCCAATGTCGATAGTTGAATTTACGTCGCACTGATGCATCACGACGGGATATTGGCGAAGTTCCGAGATCAATCCTGAAAAGAAAGATCAGAGAACAAAGCCTCGTAATTTTCAGTCACCATTACAATGCAAGGATAAAACTAGCAACACTGGTATTTGCTAGAGAGCATTGTAGAAATTTTAACTGTTTTCCCTTAGCAGAGCGTTTCAAGTGGTGGTTGTGACGGATTTTGCTGTGGATTTTTATCTTTGGTACAACAGTACTGACCATAACTATTTTTTACTGTGCGCTGAGCTTGACTTGAACAGCAATTTAAGTGTACATTAAGACATACCTACCCTCTGTCCGTTTCATGATGTGAATACATGAATAAAAATGTATCATTAAATTTAATAAATAATGCTTTGTACAGTTGTGTTTGATATTTCATTTAAGATCTTTGTGAATGGCAAATGTTAAATTATATACAGGTAAATACTCAAACTACAACGGTAAGGGTACCAACATTTAACAGTAACTTGAATTATTATTCATTGTTAATTCCACCTTCAGCCAAGTGTTTCTCACATTTTGTTATTAATTTAATCATGAAGTATCTTTCTGTGCCAATATATCAATTACACTTGCGTCATTGTTATTCCTGAACATCGATACATCAATTCAGAGAGTTCCTCTGATCGGAAGGTTCCTGGTTCGATTCCGGTATGGGCATGTATGTTTTTAAGTGTATGGTGTAGAGGCAGGCTGGTCCGCCTTAAATCTGTCGTGGCCGAAAGTCCTCACGTTGGGTTGGTGTGGAAATTTGGAGAGTGGGGTACCAGCTCAGGTGTTGCTTCTTCATCTAACAGTGGTTCAAGATTACGAGGTGTTGTCCTCGGATCTTTCCCTTAAGGGACTGATCCCGGACCGTCGTCAATAGCCCGTTATGTTGCTCTAGTACGATGTTAACTAAAATTAGCAATACCAATTCAGAGTTAATTCCTTCAAGTTTTCATAGGCGCAATGCTAAAATAGTATTCGAGAAACAAAACAAGTGACTTCATGTTTGGAATGCATACAGAAAATGCGTTACGCCGTAAGAACATTACCACCACCTACGTTCGACCTGTTAAAATATATCTAAAAAACAGTATCCACAGAAAAGTTAAATATTTTAGAAGCAGGCCAATCTCAAGTCCAAATTTGTAGAGAGTTCAATTTAACGCCCAGCGTCGTGTTTAACTTATGGAAACAGTTCCAGGATACCGGATCCATGGAGAGAAAGCCTGGGCAAGATCGTCCAAGAGCCACGACGGCCAAAGAAGATCGCCATTTGTCGATTATAGCGAGGCGTAGCAGGAGTGCTACAGCTTCTCAGCTCTCTCCTGACTTGTATGCAGCCACAGGAATCCGTGTATCAAGGGTGACTGTTTCCAAAAGACTTCACGAGAGAGGGTTGTTCGCGTCCCGCCCACTTCTATGAACAGGATAATCCGTTTATCATGGTGCATAGAGATTGGAGTATGGATCAATGGGCGACCGTTCTCTTCACTGATGAGTCTCGGTTCAGCCTAAACACAGATTCTCGCCATACGTTCATATGGAGAGAACCAGGGACCCGCTACCTACCCTCCAATGTCCGCGAAAATCGACCATTATGGCGGAGGAGGTTTAATGGTCTGGGCAGGCATCATGTTGGATGGCCGCACACCTCTCCATGTCTTTGAAAGAGGCAGTGTGACTGGTGTGAGGTATAGGGATGAAGTCTTGGAGCCCTATGTTCGCCTTTACAGGGGTGCAGTTGGCCCTGAGTTCATTTTAATGGACGATAACGCAAGGCCACATAGAGCTCTTCTGGTCGACGAATTTCTAGAGAGTGAGGATATTCGCCGGATGGATTGGCCAGCCAGATCTCTAGACCTTAACTCTATAGAGCATGGCTGGGACGCTCTGGGGAAATTGCAACTCACAACTCCCCTCCGAGAACCATCCAGGGAATGAAAACAGCGGTTCTGAAAGTGTGGGATCAATTTCCACAGGAAATGATAAACTGCCTTATTTCAAGTATGAAATCACGCTGCGGGACCTGTATATCTGTAAAAGGGGACCATACCCCCTATTAACCCATTTTTTTGTTTATTCTGAAACCACTGTTTCATACCTTCCTACTCCAACGAGTGTTACGCACGATCATGCGTGTGTATTACAATTATTGAATGGTTATTTGTTTTGTACTGTATCAATGTATGTACATATCAAATTTCATTAAAATCGGTACAGTAGTTCTAGGGATAATCGACCAAGTCTGTAAATTATCTTAATTTTTTACTCCAGTGTATCTGAGATTTATTCCGCATGTTTGAAAAGCACAAAAACATCATTTTAATCAAAGCGTGGACTAAAGTGTGAGTTGAGTGATCGTGACAGACGATCATTAAGGAGGATTGTGACTAACAATAAGAAGCCCACAGCTGCAAAAGTTGCTGAAATGAATGTCGTGCTTACAATCCCTGTGCGTGCCAAAACAATAAGAAGGGAGCTCCATGCGCAGGGTATTTGCTGCAATTCAAAAACCATTCATCAGTGATGCTAATGCCTGTAACAGAAAAAAAGTGGTGTTTAAGGCATAAAGCCTGAACTATGGAGCAATGGAAGACAGTAATTTGGTTGTTTCACACTGTTTCCCATTTCTGGCCGAGTTTACGTCTGGCGAACGCCATCACAAGCCTATAATACAGACTGCTTGCTGACAAGAGTGAAACATGGCGAGGGTTCTATGATGGTTTAGGCAACCATATCGTGGTTTTCTGTGGGCCCCATGATTACTCTACAAAGGCACATTAATTCCAAGGATTATAAATTATTAACATATTGGCCGATTACGTACATCCCATGGTACAAACTTTATTCCCCAATAGTGATGGTGTCTTCCAAGTCGACAAAGCCCTTGTTCACACAGCTCACATAGTCCTGGACTAGTTTTCTGAGCACGAGGATGATTTGTCACATCTCCCCCTTGGCTACCACAGTCACCAGATAACAATATTATTAAATCATTGTGGTCTACATTGGAGGGGAAAAGTGCGTGGTCGCTATCTGAACTTGCAACTGTTTTGCAAGAAGAATGGTACAAGATTCTCTTGGCAAGCATACAGGAACTGTATTTATCCTTTCCGAGAAGACTGCAAGCTGTTTTGAATGCCAATAGTTTTCCAACACCATATTAGGCAAAGTTACATGTTTTTTGGGTGTTTCCATATTTTTTTCCAACCCCTGTATATATATAGAATAGAGTACATCAGTAAACGTATTCATCACTTATTGTTTAAATTGGGTGTGGAATGGGAAGTAATTTAATTGTAATATAATGATTTAAAAAATCCTATTTTGTCCTCTAAGCGTCGCTAAATTTCTGAGATGTTTTACGGCTTTTACGCAACATATTTAATGACTAAATAACCATATAATTTCTAAAGAATCCATGGATTATTTCAAACTTTCTAGTTTCGATTATTCTTTTCTTTGGATTGGAAACATTGGAGACGATTATAATGATCGTTTGCTTGAAATACAATCCTTTGGAAAGATTGTATTGCTACATTCTGTAGAATCGAATCATTTAGAACGATTCTTTTCCCCTATTCTTTAGAATCGAAACCTTTGGAACGTTTATTTTCCCCAATTCTGTAAAATTGAATCCTTTGGGATAATTTATTTCCCCTATTCTGTAGTTTAATCCTTTGGAACGATTATTTTCTCCTATTCAGTACTATCGTATCTGGAACGATTATTCTGCAAAATCGAATCCTTTCGAACGATTCTTTACCTCTATTCTGTAGAATCGAATTCTTTGGAATTATTATTTTCCCCTATTCTGTATTATCGAATATTTGAAACGATTCTTTTTTCCTCCTTTGGAACGATTATTTTCCCTTATTCTGTAGAATCGAATCCTTTGGAACGATTATTTTCCCTTATTCTGTAGAATCGATCCCTTTGGAACGATTATTTTTCCTTATTCTGTAGAATCGAATCCTTTGGAACGATTATTTTCCCTTATTCTGTAGAATCGAATCCTTTGGAACGATTATTTTCCCTTATTCTGTAGAATCGAATCCTTTGGAACGATTATTTTCCCTTATTCTGTAGAATCGAATCCTTTGGAACGATTATTTTCCCTTATTCTGTAGAATCGAATCCTTTGGAACGATTATTTTCCCTTATTCTGTAGAATCGAATCCTTTGGAACGATTATTTTTCCTTATTCTGTAGAATCGAATCCTTTGGAACGATTATTTTCCCTTATTCTGTAGAATCGAATCCTTTCGAACAATTATTTTTCCTTATCCTGTAGTATTGATTCCATCTGAACGATTCTTTTGTCCTATTCTGTAGAATCCAATCCTTTGGAATAATTATTTTCTCCAATTCTATAAAATTGAATCCTTTGGGATGATTCTTTTCCCCTATTCTGTAGTCTAATCCTTTTGAACGATTATTTTCTCTAATTCTGTAGAATAAAATCCTTTGGCAAAATTGTATCGGTCTAGGTCAAAAGCGGTTAGACACGCAGGGATCACTACAAATTGTAAGGTAGTATGCCCAGTACTAGCAACTTTGTGCCGTTAATCCCTAAAAGCAACCAATCAACATAATTCATTCATTCACAAACACATCAGCTACGATTCAAAACAATTTGTAATATTGAAGCATTTTTAACGCAACACAATAACCGCATAATTTATTTCTTTTCATTCTACAAAACTAATCTTCTAGAGCTCGATAAGCATATTTTTAACAGCCTCACACATGGCGTGAATATCACAACAACATTGCTTAACAAATTGTTTCTGTGTTTGTTTGTTATTTCCAGACTACATTCGGTGTCATAAACTTCGATAGTGCAAACTTGGCGATTGTTTAACGAAACCCTTTGACTTTATTTCAATATCTGTCCAAAAGCAACGACTAGCGACACTTATGAACTAAACTTTTGAACAACATAAAACTTTTTTTGAAAAGTCAAAACCCGTTTTTTCGTTTCAAAGCTCGAAATCCTCAAGATTCTCATCTTCTCACGGTAAATAAAACATTTCTCCATCCGTTTTAGTGTTCGCAAATATTTTCTCTAAAACATCGAAGAAAAAATGTTTTGAGTATTGGAAAGCTATACAATTTTTGAGGCGTTCGGGAAGTAAAAACTGTAAACTTCATCCGCGTCAGAATCGCTTTTTCTATCCCTAGGACTGTATGAGTTACGAGAAAGAAAGTAAAACCCCTACACAATTCTGGAATAACTTTTTTGTACGTAAGAAAAATTTCGGAGATATTTTCCGCCATGCGTTTTGATGTTTCTACTATTTTTTTATTCAATATTAGTTTCTATCTGTTGAAAGGTATATCCTGGGGGAATGATTGCAGGGAAATACCATGAACATCATGTTTTCAATGCAATTTTTTGCACAAAGTATACACTCTTTGAGCGTCAGAGAAGTACTTCAATAAAAATTGCTGGATAAAATATTTTCAAGAAACTTCGAGTGAGATGCATCACCATGCACCAGTTCATCCGTGATTAGTTCCTAGACGTCATAATCAATTTTTTTAAAGACTTTTTACCCATGAAATTAAAACACATGTAACCAAAACCCATTAAAAACTTATGTCCCGGATTTTGTTGACATCTGAAATGTCGTCTTTCTGTTCATAATTCCGTCCATTGCGCTAACAACCTCTTGTAGTCTGCGCAGATTCGATTCCCCCTCCCCTGGGTGTATTTCTCTTTTTCTGGGTCAGTAAAACTTTCTATGTGTTTGTCCATTCCTTGAAGGTTGTCTTTTGTTTGGCCCAGCATGGTCAAATATGGTCCTTGCACCATAAGCCCAACAACCGAAAAACATGACAAAGAAAGCAATGTTCAATGTTTGAAATTGTAGAAATTAGTATGAGTCAAAAGCCGACCAACCGGTCTAGTGGTCAAGGTGTTGGCCTCTGGATCGGAAGGTTCCTGGTTCGAATCCGGGTCAGGGCATGGATGTAAATTGTGCTGTCCTTTGTTAGGGACAATGATGGTCCACCCACTGGGTGCCCCTTCACAAGTGACCATCACTTCTAACCTTGTATAAGGCTACAATGACTTCGGTCAATTCTGTACAGTGTTGTATTTCTGTATTGTATTATGTATTGTATTTGTCTTTGAAATCTGTACCCAACCTTGCCATTGAAAAAAAAATTAAAAAAAAGTACGAGTCAAAGTAACAAGTCACAAATTTACATGTTTAAACATGTATCTAACAAAATATGCGATACATAAAACCAAGTGAGGTACCTAAAGTTAGAATATATAGAATGAACATTCAAATAAATTGTGAAAGAGTATAATAAAAATGTAAACTAATATGTGGTTTAACCTCATAAATGATAAAATGTAATGAAATTCAATTTAAAAGATGGTTAATTACAAATACCTGAATGCTGTTAAGATAATAAGTGCGGAATGTCGAGAGAATCTCAAATGCGGTAAAATTGGTAATGAGATATTAAAAAATCCATGGAAAGTTTAAGACGGAAACAGGAAGCTAAAGTATGACTTTTAAAAGATTGTTGGAAATGGTGGCACGATGAAGCGATTTCACCCAGTAATAAATGTCGTGCATGCTTCTCAAGGGGTCGGTGCGAAGACTTGTAATAAGAAAATAGAATGAAGCCGTATATATAGCATTTTTAGAACGTTTCACATTCTTATGGTATATATTTTGTCTTTTTTTTTTTCTTCAAATTTTAGCATGTCTTTTCAGTGTCCCAGGTATTAATACTTTTAGTTGAAACCTTCCGTGGCCGCAATCCCATTTGTTGTTTCATTTTTACAACTAAGCATGTCACAAATGACTTATGTGTCAGCTTCTACCGGCAAAAGAAATCGGTTAACTAGCTCCAACACAAAACACATCCGTTATGCATCCTTTTGTTGGTGAGGGAATTGTCAACAGGACAGCGAGTTGTCAGAAGAAAACAAACCGTCGCATTTTACTTTAGATCCTCGTGGGCTGTTAGTGGACCAAATCTGTCCTGAAAATCTGATGACATTACATGACTTAAAGCGCATTCTTTTTGACCATTTGAGGGATTGCAGGCATCATTCCACTTTGCAACCTGATGTCTCCTTTGGATGTTTTGTAACGAATTTGATCTTGACCAATGGAATCTTTGAAATTGATCCTATTCTAAAAAAGAACCAATAGAACCGTTACATTGTTTTTTATTTTGATAAAAGATCAATAGAATCTTTCCAAAAAATTATATTCTACCGAAAGGACCGGAAGAAAATTTCCAAAAAATTATATTCTAACGAAGGGACCGGTAGAAAATTTCCAAAGGATTCTATTCTAAGAAAAGTAACTATAGAATATCTCCAATGTATTCTATTTGGAGGTAAATACCAATATAATGTCTCCAAATAATTCTATTTGGAGGAAAGTACCAATAGAATATCTCCAAATAATTCTATTCAGAGAAAAGTACCAAAAGAATATCAACAAAGGATTTTATTCTTAGGAAAGTACATATAGAATATTTCAAAAGATTCTATTCTATGGAAAGTACCGATAGGCTATTTCCAAAAGATTCTATTTGATGGAAATAACCTATATAATATCTCCAAAAGATTATATTCAAAATTTATAACCGATAGAAAATTTCCAAATTGTTAGGTTTGAGGACCCATAGAATAAACTCAAAAGATTCTATTCGCTGAAAGGATCGATAGAATATTTGTAAAGTACCCTATTCGAAGGAAAGGAACAACAGAACATTTATAAATGATACTGTTTGAAGGAACATATCTATAAAATATATTCAAAAGATTCTGTTTGGAGGTAAGGACCAAGGGAATGTTTAAAAAGGATTCTATTTGAAGTAAAGGATCAATAGAATATTTACAAATGATTCTATTGGAAAATAAATTGGAAATACCAATGAAATATTTACAAATGATTCTATTGGAAAATAAATTGGAAATACCAATGAAATATTTACAAATGATTCTATTGGAAAATAAATTGGAAATACCAATGAAATATTTACAAATGATTCTATTGGAAAATAAATTGGAAATACCAATGAAATATTTACAAATGATTCTATTGGAAAATAAATTGGAAATACCAATGAAATATTTACAAATGATTCTATTGGAAAATAAATTGGAAATACCAATGGAATATTTACCAATGATTTTTTTTTAAGGAAAGCACCTATAAAATATTTACAAATGATCCTATTCTTATAAAAGGACCTGTGTAGAAAATTTTCAAACTATTCTATTATATGGAAAGCATCAATGAATCTATACAAAAGACTCCATTCAAAGGAAAGGAACAGTTGAATATTTCTTAAGATTGAAATAATTAATGGATCTCTTAATTAACAAATGAGGATATGTAGCTATGTGTGTGTTACAGGAAACAAGTGATACTAGGCATCAAATCTTGTGACGTTCACATGAATAAATTGCTGAATGTGTTCTATACCTTCAATTGGCATTCCTTTTGCAGTCGGAATAAAAACATTTCTTAAATTGGTAATCACGTTTGCTCAATTTGTAAAGTTTAGGTCAACGATACAATTAGCCAAAGTAAAATGCACCGTGTTGTTATTATCTATATAAATAAGAATGGAGTGTTTGTTTGTACATTCAATATTTTCGACCCATTTCAAGTTTTCTATCCGTTTTCGACCCTTCTGATGCCGAATCCGCCTTTTTCTCGTTTGGTGTCTGTCTGTCTGTATGTTGTGCCCTATACAGGTTTAAGATATTTTCATGGAAATTTGCATACAGTGAGTACTTATCTTCATTTAGTGAGTGGAATTGGTTGCGAAAGTCTAACTGTCCGTCTTTCTGTTCTATGCTCGATTTTGTGTTTGTGTGTTTGTGTAGGCATCACATAAATTGTATTCCAGATATTTGATTGCATTGTATTTTATTTTATACATTATCTATTAATGTAGTGAATGCAATATTAAACATTTCTTTATTGTTATATTTAGATGAGTTTCATGCTAAAACGCCTGAGTAAGTATACTTAAATCAACCATAATTTGGTAGTTTTGGAAAAATTGGAATGTCTATTGAATATCACGATTACTTCGATTGCTTTACCAGTACTGCTGAAAAAGTAATTATTCTTCAAAAAATTATTTTTTTTTATGGAATTTCATCTCTGATACTTCATTTATTTCGAGTCTTATTTTTATTCTTTGCGCAATGAAAACGATTTCCGAATATTTGGGACAGACGATATTTTTTAATGATACGAGAATGAACAAGATCGTGCGAGCAGTGATATTTTTTCTGGTTCTTTCGCTCTGAATTAATTTCACATTTCTAACTTTTGTTTTAGTTGTAAGTTGTGGCAACTGTGCGAGATCAAGAGATAAAATTGAATCACAAATTAATATCTTTAGAACAATTTTTTACGACATCTTTTATTTTGTTTTACTTCGCTGTTTCCTGTTTTAAATATTTATTATTTTAATAAATGTGTTTTCCTTCTCATCACACCCAACAGCACCACAAAGTATTAGACTTGAAAATGTTAGGTAAGTCAGTATAAATTTTCAGTAAATTTTAAGTGTAGTTATGCCATTATTGAAAGAATAATGCCGTTATTTAAAGAATAATGCCGTTATTGAAATAATAATAATGTTTAAAAATCCAAACTAGAACTTTTTCCAACATTAAAAAATTCGTTGTAGTAATGACAGGAGAAGATTGCAAAATTTCACAATGTCGCATACCGGAGGCAAGAGTGCCACAGGTAAAAAAAATATTGTTTTGTTGACTATGAGTGCGAGAGCACTCGCCGTAAATCGTAATTTTAATTAATTGAGTTGCACATGAAAACAACTTAAGAAAGGGAATTCCAAATCTTCCTATAAATCGTCTTTTATAGTAGTAACCTTAGTATCACCTTACGTCTTTTTGTAGCTTTGTCATACGGCAATTGTGCGATGTATGTGAAATGTATTACATGAATGGATATGCATGTATAGGATTTGTGTACAAAGTATGTTGTAGAAATTATAAAGATGGCGAAAGGTGTTAAAATAAATTTTTACTCTACAAAAAACGTAAGTCATTATATATTTTGATTATCTCTTCAATCTAGAGTAAACGAATTCAAACCGAGTAAGGTCGGGTATTTTGCTAGTCATTGTATAAATTCAAGAGTGTGTGTATTATATCTTGTTAAGTGGCATGTAAATAAATACTCTATAGCCCCCCTCCCCAATTTATACTTAAAGCAGTTCATGTCTGTTTATATTCTACAAATCAATACCGTTTGACCAATCCATGCCAATTTGCATCATTTATTTCGAACCCTGTGGGTAACATAGGTTTCATATTAACAACGAACCGTGCTATTTGTCCCATTTAACTGTAAAATAAGGTGTTATTTCACTTAAGGAATGGAATTTTCAAGCAAAATTATATTTCCTAGAAAATAAATTAATTATGAATATCCTATCAACATGAAACTGAATGCAACACTACGCTATAAAATCATCATTTTTACAGGCAATGAACAGTAAAGGTTATAGTAATAAACACAAAATCGACTTTTCTAGTAGTTACCTAAGTATCACCTTTTCGTAGATTTTTTGTCTTACAAATAGTGCAATGTATGTGAAATGGATTATTCAGATTGTTGAAGGATCCCTCAATACGAACAACAATTATACCACTGTTCAACTTTACAAATATATACATTGTTTTCGCGTTTACTTTTACACGGCTTCATAATTGTATATTTACAATGAAAATATTTACAACTTCTTAAACTATTCAAACTCGAAAGGACTGTTAATTTCACGATGAGGGACCCCATCTGGCCTCGATACGATGGTATTGGTGACATCTATTTACGAGTCCTGATAATTAATAACAGGCGACTTAAATAGATAAAAATACGGTTGATTGAATTTTATTTCACGAGGGCCATATTCGGTCACACTCAAGAACAAGGATCTCAATTAATTTGCATGCGCACATAAAGTTGTTAGTTTTTATGCAATATGAGATATATTTAGTCAGGCAGCACAAAATAACGTCAAGCAAACTGGCATACAATTAACCTTCCTTGTGCTTTATATTCGAGTCGAAATCTACCTTGTAGTAATCAGCGTCTGCTGCAACAAATACACTTCCAAACTCTCCAATTCAGGGAAAGGGATAGTTTATTTTTCCTATTTCCATCTTCATTCTCCTTAATGTACACAGTCCAGTCACATTAATGTGACCACAACTTACTTTCGACGTCAACGTGAAATAACCAATCACAAAAGGCAGGTGGCAGCACATTGCAGTGGAGTGTATATAAAGGATGTCCTAGGGCATCGGAAAGCATTTCAATCGTTGGCGTAATGCAGAAACGTAGCGATTTATCCGACGTCCAAAAGGGCATGATTAGTGGCTTTCGGGCCAAGGATGGAAGCATTTCGGAAACGGCTAATTTTGTGAACTGTTCGCGTGCCGCCGTGGTAAAAGTATACCGTGTATGGCAAAATGGCACTATCCAAAATCAGCGGCGTGGCACATGTGGTGCACCACGGGCTATAGATGACAGAGGCGAACGAAGGCTACGGAGATGCGTTCGGGCGAATAGACGTGCAACTGTTGAGAAACTGACCGCCCAGATGAACCAAGGGGCTACCAAGAGTTTATCCTCAACAACGGTTCAACGAACGTTGCTGCGCATAGCCCTTCGCAGCAGACGCCTGGTTAATGTACCTATGCTGACTGCTGTTCATCGGCGACGAAGGCTGGAATTTTCACGCCAGTACCGCAACTGGACGTCCACAGAGTGGCGACAGGTGGCTTTTTCCGATGAATCACGTTTTATGCTCCATCGGACAGATGGACGTTGGCGTATACGGCGTGAAACGTCTGAAAGCAAACAGCCTGCAACAATTGCCATGGATCTTCAACCGCGTAATCTAGCGCAGCTGGCCACGGCAATGGAGTTGGCATGTCTAAACATCCCAGTGAACACCTTCAGAAGCCTAATTGACTCTCTTCCTGTACGTCTCGTAGCGATCTGCTTTGCCAAAGGTGGTTATTCTGGCTTTTGACAGGTGGTCACAATAATGTGACTGGACTGTGTAATAGGGCGGTTTTGTCTCGACGAGAAATCTCGTTCTTAACAAGGCTAACTAGACCTTGGATGAGATATACCCCGTCCTAGGTCTAGTCCATTGGCACCAAATAACGTCAAGCAAACCAAACGTCATTTGGCACCAAATAACATCAAGCAAACGGACACACATTAATTTTCCTTTGTTTGTTTTCGCATCAAAAACTAACTTGTAGTGGTCAGCGTCTGGTTTAAAAAAATACACTTCTAAACTATCCAATTCTGGGATAGTGACAGTTTGTTTTTCCTATTTTCATCTTCATAATCCTTAAAGTGATAGGGCGGTTTTGTCTTGACAAAAAAAAAATATCGTCCTTAACAAGACTGACTAGACAATGGACGAGGTACGACCATCTACCAGGATCCCCGTCCAAGGTCTAGTCTATTGGTACCAAATAACGTCAAGCAAACGGACATACAATTAACCGTCCTTGAGGTTTGTTTTCGTGTCGAAAACTACCTTATAGGGGTCAGCAGCTGGTGAGAAAAAACAACCACTTCTAAACTTTAATTCTAGTCAAAAGACAAATTGTTTTTCCTATTTCAATCTTCATTCTTCTTAAAGTTATAGTACATTTTACCTCGACGAGAAATTCAGTCCTTAAATAAAATTGACTATTCATTGGACGATATATCTCGTCGAAACACTTTAAGGATTAAATATTTACTGACACAGACGAGAGAAATACACTCAGGGATGAATCGAACCTGTGCCGCCGATAATGCACACGTTGTTAGAGCAGTGTGCAGATCAACTGAGCCAAGACGATCACCCTGCAAGGAAATAACCACTGACACTGGACAGAAATACACTCAGGGTCAGCTACAGCGAGATAATTGAGCCTAAACTGGCCTACAACTCACAAAAAAAGTTAAAATTTAAGTTTCACCACCCTGAAATATAAAGTATTTAGTACGTCCACCATGTCTGTATTACTCAAAACAGTTCCCTTGCAATTCATTTTACAACGACTTGTAAGGACTTGTACAGTACATAAATTTTAAGTTTACAAAACTTTAGAACCCGAAACAGCGTCTCGACTCTGAATGTCACGCTCATGAAAACCTCGTAAAACATACCATAATTAAATCAGGTAAAGCCAAAAACTTGGAAGTGTGCACTCTTCTCACGAGGGAAGTAGGGGAACACGGCGCGCTCGAAATCTGCTTACCCGGCAAGAACCATCAACCAACCTTACGATGCGAAAATGGTCTTAAGCCTGGAGTACTGTCGAGAATTGATGACCTCCTGAGCCCTATAACCTCACAAAGTTCGCACATTCCTCTTCGTGAGCGTAAACTCGTTAATACCACGGGAAAAATAAACCGTGGTTATAGCAGACCTCCCTTCGAAGAAAAATAGTGTCTTGCGCTTGGATGTTTTAAAAGGATTTGTCATTCGCTGATGGGGGAGGGGGGAAGCAAACAAGGAAAGTGGTGGATGGCACATTTTCAGACCGGGGTGTCCGTGTCTTAAATTCATCAAATGAAGTAAGATTGCTTAAAACCTTTCACGGGGAGGAGGTGTGTACTTATATCTCTGTTTAACAATTTCTTTAAGTAAATGAATTTAGAAATTCGAGGATTTATATTTACTAACGAGTGTCGATAAGAGTTACTTTTTGGAAGATTTTGTTTTATTTTATTTTACTTACGACAACGTGTGGTCGTAAACCTCTTCCGAGAAAAACAGTGTTTCGTGCTTTGACGTTTAACTTGGTGGTTGACACGACTTTTCCAAATTCTTAGGCTATATTGATGGTGGATTAGAAAGGGAGAAAGATTTTATGTAGCTCATTTCTTATTACAATCTTAACAATATCTTCATAAAAACATGGAAACACGAAACAGTGTATTAACAACAACATAAATCCCAGTAGAAAATATTCTTGATCCTAGCTTTATGAATCTTTCAGTTGCAATTGTAGTATACTAAATGTTTTTTGTATTTGGCATAGGCTGTTTTGTAACAACACACATTATTTCGGAAGGTCAAGTTTCTACTGTCAAGAAAAAACTGATCACCAGTTTTCTCTGTACTTGCAAAAGTCGATACTTTGCAAAAATGTCATTTTTTCAGTTTTTTCTGCTATTTGGGCCCCGTTGGGGAGGCAGGAGATATGTACTGGTCTAAACAATTTTTTACCGTTGATATTGAATGCATTGGCTTACTTTTGCGCACTATTAGAACAAAATTGTAAAATTTTTTATTTTTTGTAAAAAATGCCCGAAATTTGATCTTTTTGGAGGGTTTAAACCCATTGTGAAACCAAAAAATATCAATAAATCGGTATGAAATTTTTTACACATTAGGTTTGCTGCATGAGTCAACTTTTCCGCACTATTAAAATGTAATAGCAAAAAATAAATAAATAAATAAAATAAAATAAAACAAAACATTTCGGTCCACCCTACTGCTCACAACAGGAATTTATAAGGTAAGTTGTGTTAATACACGAAAAATAATGTCCACTAGTGCCTACGACACTAGCGGACACCAGAATATTTATCAGTCTAAATGACTTTCCTCTACCAAAAAATTAACCAAACAAATTTCTATCAACAATTTACTTATGTATTCGGTAGATGAGCATAGTTTAGTGGAGTAAACATCTCGGGGTTAAAATATACGTACTTTATTTATAATGGTACAAACTACGTGAAAACATTTAGTAGGCAATAAGACAAGGACCACAGCCCAGTCGCGCGCCTAAAAAGAAGCGACGGAACTCCTCTTACAAAAAGGGTGGCAACGTGCCAAGAAAAAGTTGAAAGTTTATGGCGTAGTTAGTTGTCAATAGTTCAGTTCTTTTAATACGCATTACTAGTTAGCTTTGCAACACTAACGGCTGTATTCACAAGTCCGAGTCAACTCGAGGATCAACGATAATCCCCGAGTTATCGAAAAAACCGTATTCCCAATGCCTGATCCGTAGTTTAAACTGCCGTTTCGGTGTTACATTTTGATCCTCCGAAATCCGTAGAGTTAGATTTAAATCATGCGCAGTTCTATCTTTCTGCGAAGGAAACGAGCGAAAAAAATGGATGACACATTTTATTCTATGCTCAATTACAGAATTCTTGCGACGACTGAACTGGATCTATCATCCCTGAGCACCTGTTGCATAACAGCTCATCTCCTCAGCATAATATTGCATAAATTGAAAATTTTTAAACATAATTTTATTGAAATTCAAAAGAACAATTAAAATAAAGGTAGCTGCAAAAACGTTTTGCGAAAAGAGAGATGGCGGCTCCTCCGTCCGCTAAGAGCGAAAGGTAGAATATGACCATGCCAGATGCAAATTCGTCGTAGAATAAAAATTATTCTGTTGATTTATTACGAATGAAAGAAAATTGACAGTGCAAGTTACTTTTCACACCACCAACACACACCCATACTGACAAGTACAAAGATAATCGGATTACATTATTTGTCAAGACATTGTGTACAGTTCTTTATTGCAAAATTAAGGTTTCCATAAAATACCAATTTGAAATTATATACCATTGCATTTCTTTTCCCAAACCCAAATTAAAATGCCGTATGCGTTCTATTTAATCAGAATTTGGAATCAATTCTACTGCGAAGAGTGCGTGCTTGATCAATATGAATGCATATTCCGGCGTCGTAACCAATATAAACAATATCACGTGATCGTGAGGAACGGTAGAATATGAGAATACCGTTCTTGATAATCCTCGAGTTAACTATTACCCGCGGATCAACTGATCCTCGAGTTAACTCGAGACTTGTGAACATGACTGTTATCCTTCTAGCGGTCGAGCGTATGTGAGAGATACACTAGAATTGATTTTAGTTGTACATTTTAACCAGATTGCGCTACGAATACTTGCTCTTGGCTATTGCTCTCGCTCACTTAGAATTACTTTCAGTCACAATTTGAATTTTGAGGCGTTAATAGGTCTCTGCAGATCCGTCATTTGTATTTAACAGATGCGCGCGTATGTTAAGGTAAGTTTTTATTACATATGTTTTTTTTATTAGTTACAAGAAATCTTTATTATGTTGTTTATTACTTTATTATGTTACTTAAATGTAAATAATTCATTAGCTATATCGACAATTTCCTTCGTATAATTTTCACCTCATTAATGCAATTCTTTGTGTATTTTAAATTGTTTTAATGCCTTATATTTACACACACATTATTTCTATTATATATTAAATGAAAAATAATATAGAAATTTGAATAGCATTTCTTTAAGTAAATTGTATTGGTATTATTTAAAGCATAATTTCAATAAATACACCCTTTACATTTAAAATTTTAACACCCCTTACATTTAATTTTACATTTTAAAATAGCGTATCTAAGAAATACCGGCGATCTTTTACGTTGGTGTGGATGGCGCGACAACTGTAAGGTGTTAATAGTGCTTCCTTATTGGATTATTTGACCTTAAATACAACGACACACCCCAAGTTAAAATGGGTTAGTTTTGTGAGTTTTGACAATCGATTTACTGTATCTTTTCGTGGTATTGACAATCATAAGGTTATGGAAATGTTGTATAAGGATCTTTATGTTATTTAACACATAAGAAAGGTATAGCGATGCCTTTAACTATTTTACGCAATATATTTACTGCTATCGAAACGATTTCGGGGGTCTTTTTAGGGCAACGAAAGTGCCGGACGGACTAACGTTAAATTCTACTCAAAACGTAAGAATATAATCACTTAAACAAACTATGTAAGAATAATTTCCCCCTAAGAGAATAGTCATTTTTGTATTTGAAATTTTATTTATATGGTATCGCTATCCAAGATTCTTCCTCCAACTCTTCCCCGCTAAAGAAAATTGCCTATAATCAACGTTGAATGAAGATTTATGGTGCCGCTCGAAAATTCCCTCCAGGGAACATTTCTTTCACCAAAATAAGGAAACTTGAGCTTGATGTCATGGTAGTTGGCGAGAAAAAGTGAAGTCCGGTGGAATTTATTTTTCTGAGCTTTTTAACCCTGTATATCCATTAACGTTAGTCTTATCGTGTTCCTTTTTTTCATCCCATTGGAAGCATTTTTTGTGCACATACCTACGACAGCCGAACCGGCTGATAAAATGTTGCTGTATATAAATAGACTTCTTTTATACGTTAAATGATGCGGTACATAGCAATGAAAGAGTTCCAATTACTGTCGAAGAAACTGTTAAATTATACTCTGGCTCATCAAATCTATTGAAATGAGACGTGACTACTTGTAGGAAGGTTTTATAAGTCTATAAAAAACGGTCAGTCATATTAGTTAGTAAAAGTTTAGAAACCTGAAAAATAAAAACAAATACAGATTAAAACTTGCTCGATGCATACTGACTTTACATTTAAATGTAGATTGTCGTGGTTTGGGCGTTTAATCTAACTGATGGCTGTGGCCAAGCAACCGTCAATTATGAATTCTTAATTCATTTCTTAGGATTTTTATTGTTAACGTGGTGTAATCGTATTCGAAAGAAGTCAGATGCGTTACGTCGGTATAAGTAAAAGAAATATGTAAAAATACTACCACGCCACCTGTATTTTGTCGGGGAAACTAATCCATTCTGCCCGCAATAACAAAAGCCTCTCTCCATCCATCTTATATACACATCTTGTACGGGTCTTAGATATCTTTATCGATACTTTTAAAACTTTATTACCAATTTTACCAATACCAGTTGAGTTGACCATCCCATCCATTACTTTTAGATTTCTTCATTCAGGTTTTTTTTACCACGTACATTATATGGACAAAAGTATTTGGAAACTGTAGAAATTCGGAGAAGGATCCATCTTAGTGTGGGGTTGTTTACCTAGTTAGGCTCGATCCATTGCTTTATGTACCTGGTATCATGAAAAACCATGTGTACCTCGACGTTCAGGATAATTCGGCCTTGCCTACACTATGCCAATACTATGGCGATGTTGGTTGTATCTTCCAACAGGATTGAGCTTCATGTTATACAGCAAAACGTGTGCTGGACTGGTTTCCTGAAAATGACATGCATTTGCTTGACTGGCCTGTCCAGTGCCCCGATCTCAATCTCAAAAGTGATCGATCTCAATCTCTAAAGTGATCGATCTCAATCTCAAAAGTGATCGATTTCAATCGATCACTATTGGTACAAACTGGAACGACGAGAACGACAAGGCCACGCACGCCCATCTTCACAACAATCTCTTCTCACAGCCTTGCAAGAGGCTTGGCGAACTATTCCTGCTCATACTTACAGAGAACTTGTGTAAAGTATGCATCGACGTGTTGTGGCTGTAATGCAAGCTAAAGGAGGGCCTACCCGTTTCTAAATAGAAGAATAAAGCACTTTTTTCGAAAAACATGCTCTGTCCAAATACTTTTGTCCATATAGTGTATATTATTAATAAGATTTTAAATTGAATTCCATAAAGTTTTATCCACTAAGATAAGATGGGGATACCCCACCTTTTAGTAATTTTTTTAAATGCGAATTTGCATTTTTCTGATCAAAATTTTACCTTTATATTTAATTTTTATGTATATCACTTGGTTGTATTCGTTGTATTTCTATTTTTAATATTGGTATGGTTAGTATTTTCAAGTCTTTTAAATACATTTCTTAATTTCACTCTCTTCTGTTTGGTGCTGCTTATCCTCTTTTGGTTCTTGCGTAATAAAACCCAAATTAACCCACCGACCTATATTCTGCTTAACAGAAGAAGCTACTCTTTTTCTGTTAAATAAGGCTCTTCAACGTAAAATATGATTTATGTGCTTCTGGCCACGGAATATAGTTAGATATTATCTACTCAAAGTGAATTGTTATTTTATTAATATCAGAGATTAAGTAACTGATACAGATTTTCATACCCACTATACGGACAAAAGTATTTGAACACTGCATGTTTTTCAGAAAAGGTTCTTTATTCTCCTATTTAAGAGCATTAACGGGTAGACCCCACCTTATGCTTGCGTTACAGCTGCAACGCATCGAGGCATACTTTCCACAAGTTCTCTGTGAGTCTGGGCACGAATAGCTCGCCATGCATCTAACAAGGCTGTGAAAAAGAGATTGCTGTGAAGATGGGCGTGCGTGGTGGTGGCACAAGTCGCTCTAATTTATCCGACAAGTGCTCGATCGGATTGAGTTTGGGGCTCTAAACAGGCTGGTCAAGCAAATTCACCTCGTTTTCAGGAAACCCGTATAGCACACGTTTTGCAGTATAAGATGGAGCTGGATCCAGTTGGAAGAAACAACTATCAGCACACAGTAGTATTGCCATATTGTAGGAAATGCCGAATTATCCTGAAGATACACGTCAGCGTTCATGGTACCAGGTTCATACATTAATGGGCCGAGTCCTAAACAGGAAAACAACTCAACACTAAGATGGATCCCCCTCCGAATTTCTGCAGTGTCCAAATACTTTTGCCCATATAGTTTATTTTAAAGAATAACAAGCTAAGGAGGGAATAACTGCTTTTTTTGTTAAAAAAAGCAACTTCTTTTTTTGTTAGAATGCTGCTACGAAACAATAAGTAACTGTAATAAATCTTGAATTTCGTGAAGGATATTTTACCTCTACCCCAATTCAATATTGTTAAGATATCCAAGATATTTTAGGGTGTTGCTGCTTATTTTGAAGGGTAAATAAATCTTTCAAGTAACGGGATGTAGAAAACTGCATCACTTCTGTTTAAACAATTATTATTTTAAGCCAGAACCAAGCAACTTTCGCTTGCAAAAGAGATTGCATTTTAAATAGACTTTTCAATTTCCGATGTTATTATTTCACGATGAAACATTTACGTGTGAGGAGTTTTCCATGGACCGTAAATGATGAGATGTAAAGTACATGCATGGATTCTGAATTTCTAAATTCCATGTGTAAGAGAACAATGTAATTTTATGCGCAAATGCGTAAGATAGACAACAGTTTGAATCCAAAATGATTTATCCATCCCATGGTAAAAATAACATGATAAAAATAACTTCCCATGGTAAAAATAACTTTCAAAAACCGTGCTTGAAGAAGTGAAATAATTTTATTAATGTCTTTTATAGTGAAGTATTTCTATTCATATGGCAATTACTCTTCTTTCCTATGTTATTTTCTGTTGTTTTGGGGTTGAGGTTTTATAAAATGTACTTTTAGGAACCTATTAACCCCTTCTTACTTGTACTAGCTTGCATAACCTTACACTTTCAAATTCACGCATAACCAAGTAATATCGATGTTTTGAGTGGGTAGAGCTTCACTGTTTACTGAATACTTTAGACGCAAATTGAAGATCTTATCAAATTTTTCTATTTTTAAAGAGACGATTTTTCAAAAACAAGACACGATAAGATAAATTTACTAGCACTTATAAGTATTGCTCAGTCAGTAGAGCGTCGGGCTCGCATCAGAAGGGTTGTGGGTCATGTCCTCGGTGGAGCCTGCAATTCTGATGATTGCGAGATCGGCGCTTCGACCTGGCTAAAGACCGTCGTGTTCACTAATGGTGACTGGGGCACGTTTAATAGGTCGTGGTCACAATGTCCCCCATGTTCCCATACCAAATCAATACCTCTGGGGGTACCTGATCAGGGGGTTATCGGCCTCTGATTGGGATCTAAATTACTATATGTGTGAGTGAATGGATGTATGAAAGGGGCCTTCCTGTAAAACGGATGTGTCATGTATGTCGAGCAAAGTCGGACTGTCTCCCAATGGGGCTCAATAACATGGAAGGCGCACCCCCTCGCCTCTTGCCGTCTTCGACGGGCCTGGCACTCCTCTGGTCTGCCAGTGTAGGCATGAGAAACAACAACAATTTTTTTTATTGTTGTTTTAGAATAGAGATAATAATAAGAGACAACGAGAAAATCATGGCCACCCTGTTTCGTATTCCAAAGCTGTTTATAAGCATTAAAAATGAATGTATATTGAATGAATGTATTGTGTATATTTATTGAATGTATTTCATAGATTTTAAACAATCTCATCGTGACTATAAATAGTAGAGAATTTAGTGTAAAACTGCTCACTCTTATTTCAATAATCATTTTGTAGGTGTGAATATGAGCTATTTAAAACTATTATTGAATATTGATGTATTACTATTGGACAATTCCACACTTACGTAAACCAGAAGATCAAAAAATTAAAAAATAAGAAATAATAAGTATTATACATCAAAATAAAGGCAATAGTTCTGGCTATTTGAATCTATCAAGTAATAGTAATTTTATAACTCTGTAGGAATTCAGAACGCATTTAAAGTTGGATAGAAAAATATTTACTGAAGCACCTGGTTTAGTCATATCATATTTATTACAATATTTCTTATTAAGGAAAATATAATATATGAATATTTTAAATCTACAGTAATAATAGGATAGTATACTTTTAAAAAAGCTGATAAAAATTAATTTATTATTAATATTAAATTTTGGTACGGAGGAAATTTCTATAACCTGCATATGATACGTCCGTTACACATTTTGGCGAAAACATTTTCTGACAACATCAGAAACAGGTATAGACTTTCAATGTTATTGAAGTAAAGCAATCACAACAAGCATAATAATTTAAGATAAAAATATATTTTTTTAACATGTGGTTTTTTTTATTAGAAGGTGTAACAGACGTGTGATTGATATGTAACGGACGTATCACTACTGTGAAGTGAACACATCATTTGTATAACATGGACAGCGGTTCTACAAATTAGAAAAAAAATTACTATATTGAAATTACCATTTAAGAATAAAAAATTATTAATGTATCCATTAGAATTAAAAATTTAAATGGAAAATATTTTTTAATCACTAAAAATACAATTTGTGCCTTCCTTTACAAAATTTATTTATATTTGTGTTGACATGTTGTTTCCTTTTCCCAATTCTAAATGCAGAAAATTTTGTTACTGTGCTCTAAACACTCAGAAAACAAATATCATCTTTGTATGTAAAGAAAAAATTTAAAGCAACATTAACAACTTGAACGAGCTATTTAAAGGCATACGAACAATTCTAAACACTCACTCAATCATCAGTGTAATGGCTTATTCTAAAAATGTTATGAATGTTTCAGAAATTTCTAACAAATCTGGAACGTCTTTTAACTTTATAGATTGAAAATATTTTTCTCATTATAGCTAAGAAAAATGCAGCAGACCAATATAAATCTGCATCCAGTAATGACAGTTTAACTTTCGGCTCATGGTTCAGTATAAAACTGATTACAGAAAAGGGGAACAAAAGACTGTTGGACAAGTAATTTCAGTCCATAGTCCAATCAGTGTGTAAAGTTTTAAAACAAAAACATGGGCAAAATAATTTTGGCCGGAAAATAATGATACTTCTGTTGCGAATATATTTGTGTTGACATGTTGTTTCCTTTTTCCAATTCTAAATGCAGAAAATTTTGTTACTGTGCTCTAGAATAGATAAAATATAGAATATATTATGGACAAAATTTATGAACCTACAATCAATAATTGATTTAGATTTACATTTGATATATTATTTAATCTGATCTGTACAATTTTTAACTTAAAGATGTTTTGTCGTTGTGTAGTACCACGAAAGTTTTAAAAATTTCATTAGATTATGATGATTTTATTCTACCATTTGTTATGGAAATGTTCATTTATTTTTAACTTTCTTTTATTTAATCTAACAACTTATTGTATCATATTTTGTACGATGAATAATCATAAATGAAGGCAAATATATCAGAAGGTGATACGTCCGTTACACTACATGATACGTCCGTTACAGTTTCAAATCTTTATTGAAAATTAAAGTTGTCCGTAAATACATTACAACTGGCTTACACTTCGAAGGATGGTCCTGGACAAACAGTCAAAATGTTCATGTGATACAAATCACTTTCTAGAATTGTGAAGGTCTGCGATTTTATGTCTCGCTTCAATTCCTATAACGATTTCATTTTTCGCTACCACCGAAGTGACGCTTCTGACAAATTCTATATGGCTCTAACCACAACTGGAACATCCTTCGATAGAGTGCCTTACAGTTAGTTTGAAGTATAAAGAAAAAAGTTGAGTGAATAAATTTTTGTTTTATTTTCAATGTTTGTTTTTTAAGGCAACTCACTTCACATTTGATATCCCATTTCTACGCAACCTCTATTGTCTGAGAGAAACAAATTCAAAATAGAAATGCATTGAATACATAGTATCTTTTTAGTGTGAACAATAGTTCTGAAGCATCCTAAAAACTAAACAGCAATTTAAAAAAGATAACTTGTACTTACCTGTGTAAATTTTGTTTTTAAAGTATCATGAATTCAGCGAATAACTAATCTCTGTTATGTTCTTTAATTATTCGCTCATTTGAAGTCGAAAACCTTGATCAATTAGTTAATTCTACCATTTTTTTCTCGTTTGTAAAGAAACAAATCTTTCTTAAAATCCTCGTTTGAATATATCTGAGAAGTAATAGAATATAATTCGTATTGTTTGGAGATAAACTTCTCATTCAGTACGAGAAACAAAGAAAAGAGATTAAAGATGCTTTACCGTATGAAAATAACTAAAGATAATTGAGTTAGTTTTTTAAGATAAATGTTTTTCTAGAGTAATGATGCCATTTTAAGGTTCAATTTATTTTGTTTATAAAATTCTACGCTAAGTTTTCCATTGTTTGCTTTCGGTTGTTGTTTTGATTGGTGTAGAAAATAAAAGCTGATTTCAGAGCTTTCTAAATCAACTTTTGAAGTTAAAAGGCTTGATATGTAGCTTGATAATTTTAGTGTTCTCGGAAACATGAAAATTAATTTTCCATGTACAAGTCTAGATCAATAAATAGTCACTCAGAAATAAATGAAGATGACTTTTTTGTAATGTCGTTTCAAGAGGATGTTAAATTACTTGAAAAATAATAATCTTAATGTGGAATAATGATGAAAACTAATTGAAATGGATGCATCTTATAGAGACGAACCTTTTGTTTTTGTCTCCTGCTTTCAACGTTAATCTGCATTTTCTAAAATCATTTTATTTCCTACTTTTTATGCTTTTGTTTCATGCTGTAATAAAAATATTCGAAAACAATTGTATTCTTTCAGCACATATATTTTAAAAGAGTACCCTATAATCAATATTCTTCAACATGATTTCGATTATTTTTGTACATAACAAAACAGTAATATTAACAATGCGATAATAACAGTAACAATAATATTGAAGATGTGTGAATTACCGTGAAACTTAATGGAGCAGGGATATTGGAAAAGTAATTTCAAAATTGCCGAATATCGTAATGTTTACTGAACGTCCATTTTTGAAGTTATGAAAAATGTTTTCTAAAAGAGAAATCAGAATTTCTGATCATTACTTAATTATTGCCCCACAAACATTAAAAAAAAGTACTAAAATGTCTTATGCATTATACTCAGAAATGTTTCTTTTATTTCTTCACTAGTAAAACAAAACATTTTGCAAAGCTTGTTTTGATTTACTAAGATGAAAATAAAACATCGTTCCGAAATCTCTACAAAATGGCTACTATTGTAAGCAATGGGGCAGAACCTACAAATATGTTTAGTTTTATAGAAATTTTATTTTATGGTAGTCACAATTAGCAGGTAAATCATGATTATTTGAGTTGAAAATAAAAACAATTTGTAGAAAAATTAACATTGGAATATTAATTGTACTTACATAAAGATGTAAGGCTTATCTCTCACATTAGCACAAGATATTACTCCGACCAGCATATACATTAGACATACTACAATAACATACAAATATTATTAAAGTAGATCCAGAATACATACACATCTCTAATACTTGCATCAGGATATTTTTAATGAATTATTTCCTCTTACGAAGTTTCAAATTAATCCTCTAAACCGTAACATTGCAAGCTAAACCATTCTGATTTTATGTAATAGAGAACTCTTTTGACTCTTTTTCGAGGACTGTAAACAAGTGCAGTGTACATCATATCTCTGAAATGCGCATTAAGTGTTTTAAGTAATTTTTTTACCCTCACCACAATTTCAACTTGTCCTCTAAACCGTACCATTGCAGTTTTAAAAATTCTGCTTTCATTATTCAGAGATCTCAGATTTGCATTTGAATACTGTGTGAATAAGTGCTGTGTAATGAATAAAATGTGCATCAAGGTTTTTTTACCCTCCAAACTGCTTTTACAAGATTTCTCGTGAAGCAGAATTAGCCAATTTGCTATTAACGAGATATATGAGTATCAAAATTAAACTTGAATCTTAATGTAAGCTTTTATGTTGGATCAGAAAGCTGTAAGTTTGATCAGAAATTATTAATTGACTGTCTGGAAGTTTTTTAATATTAGCATTCTTAACTTTCGTAAATGAAAAAATACTGAAATTTACTGTTTTTGTTTTAAATTCTAAAATTTAGATTTTAAAACAAAAAAATTATGAAAATAATGGAATACTTTATTTTATTCTTGGACGGGCTTTCTATTTGGCTGGTTAAATGTTATACAAACTCTTATCTATTAATTAAAATGTATTCAAATAAAAAAGCTTGATAGGAATAAATATAAAAATAGATATTTTAATCTTAATGGAATCAATGAATCTTCTCTTTACCAGTTCGACCACGGACTCATGGAGTTCGTTTACGACACTTTGGGAACCATCAGGTTAAACCAGAGTAATAATAAAGTTCTGAAATTTACAATATATCGCATCTATCGATCCATATTTTCGTGCATGCTCGAAATCACTACCCATTCCTTTGGCAATCAAATACCAATCAATGAGAAAAGTTTAACGCTAATCATTTTTGAATTGCGTTTATTTTGGTAAACGTTGTTTTTTAATGTCTTTAAAACCCAATCGAAAGCCCTTAAAGCAGGAGATTGAAACTTATTGAGCCGTAAGGCCACGTCATTTACGTCATAGTGACGTCATCCAAATGACTGGATTACCTGAGATTCAAGGATCAGCTGGTACTCATGCATTCGTAAAAGGCTGAAATGAAGTGAGTTAATCAGTGTGAGCTTTAAAAGCGTTTAAACCTCATATTTTTGGTTAATCTTCCGCTGAATAAAAACTTAGTCAGAAATCCAATTTCTAAGCTGCAAAACTGAAATAAATATTTTTATTGTAATTTCATATCTATGTCTTCCTTATTTATATTTACCGTGCTTTTACGGAATTGTTTTTGCTGTTTTCAAATTCCTCAACACGTTTTGGGAGTACTTACTTAAACAATGTGTTTTTTGCCTAAAGAATGTGAGCTTATTAAAGCATCTTGGTTATTAACAATACGATTCCAAACGTATACCAGGCCGTGGTAACCCTGCTAACTATTTCGAGAAGGTAGAAAATGAAAATATAAAATTGAAATTAACCATGATTAACCTTTTGACTACGCCTATAGACATAACTGGTGCGATTCTTTTAACTTTCGAGATACAACAGCTGTGCCTGCCGTAATCTAATTTTCTGTGTGCTTGGCGCAATTCTTATAACCCCAAATGCAGAATTATTATCAGTGTTCTGCAACACAACTCCAAGCAATCGCAATTGTTATGCAGGCATTTTGTCCGAATTTTGGAAACTGCAGTAAAATCAAAAACAGACTTAAAATACAACAATCGGCTATATATGTATTACATATTTAAAATGAAACACATCAAAATTAATTAACTTTTTTTATTTAAAACCAGAGCAAACTTTTAGAATTTGAAATTATGTCGATAACTTTTGAAGTTAGTTATTTTGTCATTGATTTAGAAGGTGTGTTACATATAATGGGTTTCTGGTAATTTGGGCGTTGTAAGGAAGTTGTTCTGTTGCTAGAAAGGGAAAAAAAGGTGTGGCAAGGAGCACGTTTTGCACTGCAGAACATCGTAACTTATGATTGAAAAAAAAATCGGCCCAATTTTTGATAAAATTAAGGAAAAATTTATCTGCTAAGACTTCGGTTGTTTTGCGACATACGTAGCAGTTATAAACACTTTTTTGCTCCCGCGCTTATAGCTTTCAAGGTACAACTGATGTACTGGCCGTAGTCTAAATTCTTTCTTGGCGCGATCACAATACAATTGCTGTACCAGCTATAGTCTAAAGGTTAACCCTCTGATGGATCTGCTAACTAATCTTAACCTTATTCTTCATTAAAATATTTCATAAGTAATGAGCAAAATAATATTTCCACGGAACTGAGCAAGAAAATATTTCCATAGAAATGAGCAAAAGAATATTTCTAAGGAAAAGAGCAAAATAAAATTTCTACGGGATTGTTTTCCATGTAAATAAGCCATAGAATATTTCCAAAAGATTTTATTCTAAGAAAAGGAACAATTGAATAAATCTAAATTATTCCATTATTTTTAAAAGAACAATGCATTAATTACAAAGGTTGAAAAATACATGTAGTTATTTAGTCATTAAATTTGGTGTGGGATAAAAACAACATTACATCACTCAGAAATTTCACTACGTCAGAGGATTAATATAGTAGGGGAGACCGTGGTGAGTTGGCATAAGTGGTAAGTTGGCATTCACTTTGTATATTTTACCTTAATGATTTCAGAGCGGTGATATCGCCACAATTTAATTACTCATGTGTGTTACATCATCCACTCTAGCTTCAGTGTGATCAAAGCTTCCAGAGAGATAGAAATACGAATTTGTGTGCGTTTTTGCCGAGTAAGAGTTTTTTCTTTAATAGAAAGTTTTGGTGTTCTATGAAGCCTTAGAAATGTTGAGGTGTTTCAAATGGTTGTTGTTGGATAGAATGAGCAATAGCGATTGTATTCATTTACTACACTCTTGTCCATAAATTAAGTAAAATTCAGAATCACACGGAAATCGAACTCTAAAGTAAAAATTCCACCGGTAGAATTATCGCACACATCTTCAAGAATAATATCCAAATTACAGGAAGCCATCAGATAACGTCACAATGGTGAGAGTGTAAAAGATGTGTATATAAGGAATGTTAGCAAAGAAGTAAAATTGTTCACAAGCGTTCTGTAAGCCGCTCAGTGCCACAACCGAATAGTTACGGCATAGAGGACGCATGTTAATGATTTTTTACGTGGCATAATTATCGGCCCCCTGGAATGTGGGTGCACTCAGACAGGAAGTTTCAGTGGAACTTGTAATGGCCCAAAGTGTCATATCTAGACTTTGGCAACGATTCCAAAATGATGGAAATGTCAGTAGACGTTAAAGTAGAGGTCTCTCTCTCCCCCCCCCGAGTAACAACGCCGAATTACGAACGGTATTTGGCAGTAACTGCAAAAAGAAGCAGACGGAGCACAGCATCCGACCTTTCTCGTAAGCTATCGTCAGCCACGGGTACGACAGATTCAAGGCAAACCGTTTACAGAAGGTTGGGACATGTTGGTCTTGATGCTCACAGGCCTGTCAGATGTGTTCCGCTCACGGCAACTCACTGTCGCCAGCGGTTACCCAGGAGAAGAGGACATACAATGTGGACATAGTCACAGTGGGCTTGTGTGATGTTTTCCGACGAGTCCAGGTTTAGCTTGCAGTCTGATTCACGGCGGACGTTCATATAGAGAACGCCAGGTACCCGCTACCACCAAGATAACATCATTCAACGACACCGTTAATGTGGTGCAAGTTTGCTCGTTTTGGGCAGAATTATACTGGGCTCCAGAACAGATCCACATGTTCAATTTGAACCATGAGTGGCCGTATTTATCGGGACATCATTTTGGAACAACATGTACATATGTTTAGGGGTGCCATGGGCGCAGATTTTGTGTTTATGGATGACAACGGCCGTCCTGCAAACATTGTAAAAGAATGCCTTGAAACTGAGGATATCACCCGTATGGAATGGCCAGCATTCTCAACTGACTTGAATCCGGTACAGCATGTGTGGGACATGCTTGGCCGACGAGTTGCAGCCCGTCAACCACATCCTACATGTGTACAGGAACTTCGGAGAGCATTGCTTGCTGAGTGGAGTGATCTTCCCCAAGATCAGCTCGAGATTTTTATCCTCAGCATTGCTAGGCGTTGTACGGACAGTATTTCATCGTCTGGGAGTCATACAATGTATAAACTATCATGCAAACCATTTCATGTTAAGTTCTTGTAAGGTCGATATTTATTGTAATTGCTCCAGTGAGCAAAAATCGTAGTTTTTATGAATGGTATCATACATACACCATCTTTTTTGTTCTTTATCTTTTGTTTAAATAGTGGGCTTTATGAAAAAGCACGTTTGTTTTGTTTCTTAACCTTTATTTGCCGGAGCTCGCATTATCCTTAGTTTGTGGACATGAGTGTAGAATTGTTTGTAAAACGTATGTGAAAGAGTGAGGTAGCCATCTTGTTTCAAAAGTCCTGGTGGGTAATGTTGGCATAAGAAAAAAAGTGGACATCGGCGGCGATAAATTTTTATCTTTCCATAATGGTGAACACACATGCTTTGGAGATGGCCAGAAGCTACTGACATAATCTGGAACAACAGTAAAACAAATCTTGCGAAAATTAAAGCCACCAATCCTTGGACGATCGCCCAACTTTTTTGGTGGACATGAAGCGTTACGATTTTCATGGTCTTTTGTTTTATTTTCTTATTATTTATCCAAATATAAGTTTCAAAACGCATTTAATTTAATTACCTCACATTATTTCTTAGATCCTATCACAATGACATGCTATGCTAACTTACCCCAGGCGTTATGCCAACTGACCCGTATCAGGGATAATTTGGCACAGTTTGAACACTTTCGAAAACAATATTTAACGAGTAAACTACACTTTTTTTAGTGATGTTTTCTTCTTTAATTTGTCGCCAAGGAGTGCCACTATCAGCAGCGTTAGTTTTATTAGCTGAAAGTATTACTGAAAAAAATAATAATCAAAAACCAAACACTATACCATCTAGACCCGGTCTCCCTCTACATACATATTTTAACTAGTAAAATATAAACCGAGCGTCACAAATTCCAGTTTTTCAAGTGTACGAGGGCCTCAGTTCTCATCAATCTATTATATACACAATGATTGTAAAATAGGTGAAGACCTATCGCTTTATAAGAATGTAATTTTTTTGTACCAAACAAAAATTTAAATTTTAAATATTTTAAGTTAAACTTAAGTTATTTTTATCCTTTGCTATGTTCTAGTTTTCTTGTATTCTGTAAGTTCACTTTATTTTTGACTACATTTTCACTTTATTTTTGACTACATGTTCACTTTAATTTTGACTACATGCTCTATTGTAATATTGATTGAAACTAAAAAAAATAATTTTATCAGGAAAACACTCCCTAAAAACTTTTATTAACGATATTTACCACAAGAAGACGCTGATTTTAAACCATTTGAATGGTGAGAACATTAATACCTGCTCATCTTGATCGTTCATAGATCCTAGTACATTAAATTGTTGAATATTTATATACATTGAAGCTCAATCTCGCACTAGTGGATCCATACTTAGCATTAGCGCAAAATTTTCAAATTGCTTACATCTGTTGTCGTTATTCATAGTTCATATCTTATTTCGATCAACTGAACATTAACAACAATATCCAAATAAATGGCATGTTATATCTACACTCATGTCCATAAATTAAGGATAATGCCAGCGCCGGCAAATAAAGTTCACAAACAACATGTACATGTTGCTCCAGAATGATGTCCCGATAAATTTGGTCTCATGGTTCCGATTTGAACATGCAGATCTGTTCTGGAGCCCAGTTTAATTCGGCCACAAACGAGCACCACAGTAACGGTGTCATTCAATGATGTTGTCTTGGTGGTAGCGGGTATCTGGCGTTCTCCATATGAACGTCTGCCGTGAATCAGACTTCAAGCTAAACCTGGACTCGTCGGAAAACATCACACAAGCCCACTGTGACTATGTCCACATCGCATGTTCTCTACTCCAGGCTAACCGCTGGCGACAGTGAGTTGCCGTGAGCGGAACACATCTGACAGGCCTGCGAGTATACAGACCAACATGTCCCAAACGTCTGTAAACGGTTTGCCTTGAAACTGTCGTACCCGTGGCTGAAGATAGCTGATGAGAAAGGTAGGACGCTGTGCTTCGTCTGCTTCTTTTTGTAGTTACTGCCAAATACCGGTCGTCATTCGGCGTTGTAACTCGGGGGAGACCTGTACTGTAAATTCTAATGATATTTCCAACAATTTGGAATCGTTGACAAACCCTAGAGATAACACTTTGGGCGATTCCAAGTTCCACTGAAACTTCCGTCTGAGTACGCCCATATTATATTTTACTGATAATTTTACCACTTACAAAATCATCGACATGCGTCCTCTGTGCCATAACTATTCGGTTGTGGTAATGAGCGGCTTACAGAACGCTTGAGAACAATTTTACTTATTTGCTACCATTCCTTATATACACCTCTCTTACACTCTCGTCATTGTGACGTACTATCTGCGTTATCTGATGGCTTCCTGTAATATGGATATTATTCCTGAAGATGTGTGCGATAATTCTACAGGTGAAATTTTTATATATTAGAGTTCGATTTCCGTGTGATTCTGAATTATCCTTTATTTATGGACGTGAGTGTATTACTATTTTATAAAAACGCGCGATTAGGCCTAAAGATACATAAATATTCGATTTGTTAAGTTTCCTCCCAATTCCTTGATCAAAGGGACGTTACGTTTTCAATGATAAGCTTATTTTACACCTCATTATGTCTTTTCTACGCTGATTTTTATCTTCCAAATTTCTCATTGTTTTCTGCAATCCGACTGCTGAAGAACTTCCTCAGAGTGGCGAGCTCGTCATTCCAGTTCCGGAAATACCATGCTATTACTTGGATCAAATCATTCATATTCAAACTAAGTGGCAAAATTGGCGACATGAATCCATCCCGTTTTAAATTGCTTATATCCTTTGTTACTATTCAACAATAAACAGATAACGTCTATTCCTGTGCAACATACTACAGTGAAATACAGTACATAGAAAGGTTCTTATACACCCACACAGCTGTCGACCACAGATAGCTACAGTTGCGAGTGATATACAGTTTAGTGACTGTGCGCTAGAAGATGAGATCGCGGACAGCTCCCCTTGCGGTAAAAAACATAAACTAGCACTCCAATCTCCGAAATCATTACAGACATAAAAAGTTCATCAACAAAATAGTAGACCGTCAACGATTTAATGATGATATTCTGTGTACATAAATAGGAGGAATGTAATGTAAAGCGTGAAATGCTAATTTGCCGATATTCGATTCTCGTCACTGCAACTACTCTATGCTCGTCATAAAACAGCAAATTGTAAGAAATATGTATGGCACCTGCTAAACCTTGCATTTGTGAGTTATTCATGGCATACGCAGTTAATGACGAATGAAAAATGATAAATATTCATTTCACAAATACGCAGATCAGAAATTAATAAGAACATATGAGAAAAATCCACGTTTTACTGCTTGATGAGCTGAGAGCACACATCTGTATACACATTTATATTAGGGTGGGCCGAAAAACACTTTTTTCAATAAACACGGTGTAAAATATTTTTTTGATTGGATAATATTTTCTGCCCCTGCATCGCACTTGGATTTTGTAAATTTGAGTAAAAATTGACAATTTTTACTCGGCATAGGAAATATAATTATATTTCAATATTGCTATTCTTGTAGTGCGGAAGAGGTGCCCACTGGGTTCAGTATGAAAGGTGTAAACTATTTTTCGATCGAATAATATCTTCTGTTCCCGCATCGCAATTGAAATTTTGTTTTTTTGAAGAAAAGTGCACTTTTTTTTTGGCTTTTCATGCTGCTTGTATCTGACAGGAAGTGAAAGGAGGGAAGGGCGGGTTCAAAGTTCACAAACCATCGACATCGATCCATTTAATCTCTCTTACTGATCGTAAGTACACTGAATTAACTAACTCCGTTCGTATCTAAATCATCACAAATGCGACTAGGCCATCCTTCAACTGCTGTGGTTGCCGACAGGTTTGGAGTCACGGACCGGGCTGTGGCTACAATTGCTTCAAGTGTTCTTCACGATATCGGACTCATAACTAGCAACAACTCAGATTTAGTGGTTGTCAAAAACAAGCTGTGAAGAGAAAAGGCTAAAGTTTGAAAGAATTTAAAATTTCAAGTTTTAAAGCGAAGCTCAGGAATTACCGTTGAAGGGGTTGTATTTCGATGGTCGTAAAGATACTACATTGATAGAGAAGATAGTAGATACTAAAAGATACACGAGAAAAGCAAAAGAGGAACATTTATCTCTTATTGAAGAATCGGCTTCACGTTATATTACTCATTTGAGTCCATCATTTGGCACCGCAAAACAGATTTCCGCGACTATTATCGAATATTTTGAAGGGATCACAAAAGATCTTTCACACCTTCTGGCAATTGGCTGCGACTACACATCTGTTAATATCGGATGGAAATTCGGTGTAATTCGGTGTTTGGAATTGAAACTTGGTAAATTTCTGCAGCGGGTTAAATGTCTCCTGCATTTCAATGAACTAACTCTGAGGCATCTGTCTGAAACGTTGGATGCGCCAACAAATGGTCCAAAATCATATTTTGGTAATATTGGGAAGGCGCTCCTTACATATGTAACTTCGCCAGTGACAACTTTCGAAATTATTGACGGCGAGTTCCCAACAACTGATAGACGTGACTTAAGCAACGATCAAATGTACTTACTAGAAATATTTCAAGCGGTGCGATTGGGTAATAGTTCTGATGAACTGACTAGACACAGTCCTGGTCCATTATCACATTCACGCTGGCTGATAACAACGAACAGAGTTCTAAGACTATATGTTAGTTCTGCAGATCCTTCTTTGAAGTTGAAACAAATCGCTGAGTTTGTTATGAAAGTTTACACTCCAAACTGGTTTAATATAAAGTCTAAACAGTCTCTGAAAGATGGAGCTAAGCATGTGTGGAATACTATTTCTAGATCTAGGTATTTATCTCAAGACCTCAAGAACGTCGTTGATGGAGAGATGTGTCGAAAATCGTTCTTTGCTCATCCTGAGAATATCTTGCTGTGTATGTTGAAGGATGAAAAGACCGTACATCAGAGAACTTGCTGCACGACGTATAATTAAGTCTAGAGAGTCATCTTTAAATGTAAAGTCAGTACATGTATTTGAACCACCAAAACGAAATTTTGAAGCTGCTGACTATGCGGAATTGATTGACTGGTCATCAATTACTATTACTTCTCCACCAATCCTCCGTGATATATCCACTGCCGTATTTAGTTCCATTGTGAGTAATAAGAAAAATCCAGAATGGGACTTAGTTCACTTCCCATGTCACACACAGGCAGTTGAACGGTGTGCCAAGTTAGTGACAAAAGTATCCGCTAAGGTTTGTGGGTCTCGAAGTAGAGACGGGTTCATTAGATCCACATTCATTAGAATAGCGAATTCGAAAGATAAAAAGTATTTTTCGACCCACCCTAATTTGTATATGGTAGAGGTACTTTGATTGCACATTCAGCAGCATTTCAGGTTCTTGCTGATACAGACTTTCGCAATACGAATATCGACAAATTAGCGTTTCAAGCTTTCTATTCAATCTGTTCAAGTGCACAGATTGTTATTCTGTGCTAAATTGATGATGCTTTACAACTTCGTAAATTACTTTTTGTGTAAAGATTACGTAGTTTTCGAGATAGAATCACTAGGGGAAGTGCAAGCGGTCTCCTCAAGTGTTGTGCATGTCACTAAACTATATAACTCTTCAATAACTGTAGCTACCTGCGTTCAACAGTACTTGTGTGCATAAGGATTTCACTGTGCGCTCTGTATTTAGATTTAGCCATAACCATTTTAAGTTGTGTGTCAGATGACTCATCGTCCCTGAAATAGTTAAAATCTGAACTTGTATTTCTGAAAATAATATTTTTAAGATATCATTCATGGAGCGCTTTTTCTAAAATTACAAAAATAGCGATATTATTATTCAGGGAAATTAATCATAGACTGATGAATGAGTTGTTTGCTATATTTTATTTATACTTTCAAGAAATTTTCTCTGTACATTTCCTTCGTTCGATCCTTTTATAACTCGTTCGCCACAACTAAAAAAATGCCCGAGTCATCTTAGGAAATGAGTTATCGCTCTTGAAGGAATTATATGGATGGTACATTTCTGAAAAATGCACCAAAGCTAATTACTCATAACTGTCGTTTACAGGGAGAATTCATGCTAGAAAATCATTCTAGTCTAATCAGAATACTAGGAAAACGAAGGCAATGGAAGAGAGCTTGTCGTGTGGAAATGGCAGTTCGGAATAAGGCAAAATTTGGTTGCTGGAATCAAAGCTCATCGATCCTTTTATGCTACACGAAAGCTAATTATACCATGTCGAATATTATCTGAGCAGTTAAAGCATATTTATTTCATGGAACTACATAGCTAAAAATAATATACTACTGTGATCAAAAAGTACGTAATGCTGTCATAAAACAAAGGGTATAAATATATTGGTCAAAATTTATTACATTTCCTTCAAAGTAATCTCCTTCGACTTTGATGCAATTCTGCAAACATTTTTTTCCAATCCTCAGAACACGCCTTAAAGTCGTTTAATGAAACCCCTTCAGGGTTCGTATCGAATTATTTTATTACATCAATGGACCGAAAACGGTGACCACGAAGAGGGAGTTTCACCCGTGGAAATAAGAAAAAGTCACACTGTGCCATATCAGGTGAATACGGAGCTTGTGGAGCCGTAATATTTTAATGCTTTGTCAAAAAATTACGAACAATAATGGCACTGTGAGAAAACGCATTACCGTGTTACAAAACTCATGAGTTATCTTGCCACAATTTAGGTCGTTTCGACGAATTATATAAGGTATGAGATTTGGCACACAGGTAGTCCAAAATTTTTGCTATTTTTGGGTCACGGTGAAATTTTAAAATTCAATCTAGAAGATTTTTAAATGAATTTAATAGTTTTGTTCTCCAACGGGTTCTTCAAACGCGGAGTACTTTTTCTACCCACGTTAGTCTTAGAACCATTCCAAGTTATTTTCTACTTTTATAATTTCACAAGAGATTGTGGCGTCACGTAAACTTTAACTTTCTAAAAAAAAAGAACATATTGCATCTTTTGACCTTTGCGTTAAAAAAAAGAAACATTACATTTCCTGTCCCATTCCACTTCCGCTTCCATTCTCATTTTCAATGGGAGCAAGAAATAAAAAACATATTGACTGGGATTGTTAAATTTTTTTCGTAAAATCGATAATTGTAGGTAATGGTACTGGAGCAACACAACGGGCTATTGACGTTGGTCCGGGATCAATCTCTTAAGGGAAAGATCAGAGGACTACACCTCGTAATTATGAACCACGGTCAGATGACGAAGCAACACCTGAGCTGACACCCCACTCTCCAAACTTCGACACCAATACAACTTGAGGACTTTCGGCCACGACAAAATTAAGGTGCACCAGCCGCCTCTACACCATACGCTTACAAACATCCATGCCCGGACCAGGATTCGAGCCAGGAACCTTCGGATCTAGAGGCTAACACCTTAACCACCATACCGGTTGGTCGGCTCGTAAAATCGGAATCGCTAAAGATAGATTAAAAATTTCAACGGATTTGAAATCTGCGGAAAATGTCACTTTAGATTGATACCTAAAAATATGATTTTCTTTTAATAAATAATTTTTAAATTGAAATTATCTTCAACGGATTTGAAATCTGCGGAAAATTTTATACCATATTAATACTTTACACAACGGGCACGGGCAACGCCGGGCTAGCCACGCAGTGGCTAGTTAGTAATAATATAAAAGTCTGGTATTTGTGCTCGAATTCAAACATCACAACACGAATAACGTTTAGATTACAATAGTTCGTAGAATCTAATCACTTGTGGCTGATGATGACCACTTCCATTCCCAACGCAAAGTCAACACACTGGTTGAGCAAACTCTGTTGTCTCCTTTGCAGTTCCCCTTAACTCGTTCATGCCTCACTGAGCGCTGACCCCTGCAGGCGAGGGTGGCAAACAAATTTACGGTCCAACTGGCTCAACACAAAAGTTCCGGCCTTCCTTGCCAACCGAAACAAGCGGGTCCTGAAAGCAAGAAAATGTCCCCCGTAGTGGATCTCTTCTTTCTTCTGCAATCCTGAAGGCTTCTTTTATTATTCCAGACTCCGGCGAGAGTGTTAATTAATTATTCCTAACAAAGTCGATTCCCCAGGGAAATGCAATGACTGGCGAAGCATTAACAGAAGGCTAAGCAGAAATCGCGTTTCTTAAGATGAATAAGTGCGATGTAGTTTTTGTTTTTTTACGCGAAATTGAGTCTTTGAAATCGGGTCAGTGGGAGGGAAGAAATGGCCTATTCATGCTCAGTTGAGCTGAATGAAGTTATGTTGCTCTTAATTAACGCGAAGACAGTATTTAAAGTAAGTGCTGACCCGTGCGTTTCAGTAGTGGGTACTTATGGGTGTTAAATTGGGTATGGGTACTGCTTATAAACGTGCGCGCTAACTAGTATCTAAACCCTACTAGTGGTTTTGAAGAGATATCTCGTCCATTAAGATCTGACCAATTTTGCTAATCACAAGATACCTCGTCATCAAGATATTGCTGAATTTTTGTCGATGACGAGATGCAGATTTGTTTTCTTCAAATGACGAGATATCTCGACCATCAATATCTGGTCAGTTTTGCTAAGGACGAGTTATACCGACCATCAATATCTGGACGGTTTTGCTAAGGACGATATATCTCGAACATCAATCTTGCCAGTTTTGTTAAGGACGATATATCTCGAACATCAATCTTGCCAACTTTGTTAAGGACGAGATATCTCGAACATCAATATCTGGCCAGTTTTGCTGATAATGAGATACCTCGAACATCAATATCTGGCCAGTTTTGCTGATAATGAGATACCTCGAACATCAATATCTGTTCAGTTTTGCTAAGGACGAGTTATATCGACCATCAATATCTGAACGGTTTTGCTAAGGACGAGATATCTCGTACATCAATCTGGTCAGTTTTGCTAAGGACAAGATATCTCGTACATCAACCTGGTCAGTTTTGCTATGGACGAAATATCTCGACCATCAATATCTGGTCAGTTTTGCTAATGACGAGATATATCGACCATCAATTTCTAGTCAGTTTTGCTAATGACGAGATATCTCGACCATCAATTTCTGGTCAATTTTGTAAAGGACGAGATACCTCGACCCTCAATATCTGGTCAGTTTTGCTAATGATGAGATATCTCGACCATCAATTTCTGGTCAGTTTTGTAAAGGACGAGATAACTCGATCATCAATATCTGGTCAGTTTTGCTAATGATGAGATATCTCGACCATCAATTTCGGGTCAGTTTTGTAAAGGAGGAGATACCTCGACCATCAATTTCTAGTCAGTTTTGTTAATGACGATATATCTCGACCATCAATATCTGGTCAGTTTTGTAAAGGACAAGATATCTCGACCATCAATATCTGGTCAGTTTTGCCGAGTAGTCCATGAGAATATGACGAGTTTTCCTATGATAGTATAGGATTTTTTTCAATCTAAGAAGTGTTGGTCTTGGTAGTGTTTCCACGGGAATATGAGCTTCTTGTACCTATTCTGAACTTGGCGTCAACTTGAAAGTTTTTCGAATACGATTTCAGCATGTCGGCAATAAATATTCCTCAGGAGGAAATCTGAATTGATGTATGATATTTGTTTGTTCCACACACACCAGTAAATTAAACACCAAACGTCAATAAACTGCAATTTTAGGTAATCACGATATGCATCATGCGAGAGCCATTTGGGCATGGTGGTATATTATTTACACTGAAAATCTGTTTTCTAAGAACCGCTTTTAATTTCCACTTTCTTCCTTATCAAAAAAAAGGGGCAATTAATGTTATTTATCTTAAGATATTTCTCTCTTGTCTCAGTAAAACCTTCCTTGTGTGTATACAGCGATGTTACTGTGTGGCGTGTTCTTTCACGTAGTCATAAAAACCGGAGGGGTTGAAAGATAAGCATCGAACGTTAGGTAAAAATCACAAGTAATAAATTTTTAGTTATCTTTGAGATTGTAGTATGAGATACTTTTGAATATTCATGTTTTGTTCTTACATGTTGTGGTTATCACGATTATATATCTTGTCATTAGCAAAATTGACCGCATCTTGATGGAAACGATATCCCGTTCAAACCAGTTGGAGGGGAAAATTTGCATTATAGTAAAAAAAAATGCTCATCATAGGAAAGGATGTTGGCTACCAGAATGAATTGGAGAGATTTTCGACCAGAGAAACAAATCAGGTGCAATGAAATTTTGCTATAGCTACCCAAATTTCCTCGCTTTATACATATCGACCTGATCGTAAAATGTAGTTTAAAGCCGTCTTATATTTGGCGTTAAATCTAATTACGTAGACCAGTCAACTGTTATGTACCAATTCGAAATTCATTGTTTTAGATTTTAACCAGCGACATGCTGAAAGCATATACAAACAACAAGTGTCGTTATATCGGGTTCAAAATACATTCAGGAAAAACTTTACGCCGCAGAAATATTACCACCCTCCATATTTAACTTGACAGAAAATTCTTCTCAAAGCTATAGTATTAAAATGCGTATGATTTCATTTTGTTAACGTATGTTAAAAACAATTGTGATGTATTCGGTAATGTTATTAGAAAGCTCTTACATATTTACAAAGAATATCTTTCTATCTGCCGATTACTTTGGTCGGTATCTAATATTTTGAGTTGTTCTGTAATTGATTGTTTTATTGGTGTTTTCAACAATATGGCGTCAAATGAAGTAAATCATGCTTTTTAGTGTATATTTTTAAATAATTTTTTTTAAATTTTTTATTTAATTTTTTTTATTCTTATTGCTTATTGCCAATTATTTCCATTGCCAATTGGTGATAATTTTGAAACGTGATAACCAGTCGTAGAGACCTGTCTATGAAACGTCTATAGTAATGCAATGAGACGACCTGTCCACATAGACTAGTCGCAAATTTGACTAAGGCCGGCATGACCTTTTAATTATATTTCATAAAACTATCTTTTATTTCCGTCTCATTTTCTCGAATTTACGAAAGATTAATAAAATATAGAATTTATGAGTTATTTCGAAATAATTTGATAAACAAAAGAAAAATGTCTTCTCTTCGGGTGCCAACTATAACATATTCTATAAAAAAATTTATTTAAATTTACATCAAGGTATTGATTCATATCCTAGCTGGAAGATGCTTTTGATTTTTCCTTACATCCATTTAAATTACATTTTGCATCAGTTTTTCAATGTATTACTATATTCCATCTCATTACCATTAGCTACGCAAAGCCATTATATGTTCAATGCATACGTTTTGTCTCTTTTGATTGCTTTTCTTGCAATCTGTCAAGAAAGCTTTTATTTGAATTTAATGAACGAGACAGATCGCATTACGAGAGTTAAAAATATCCCCTTGACATCTGTTATGCAGAGTATAATTAAAAACTACAAACTTCGAGGAAAGGCATTGAGTTGCTTACGCAAGCGCTTTGTTCGTTTTATTTTGAGTAAAGAAGAAAAAAATTAAAAGCTAGGTTGAATCATCTGTTTGGAGTGCAACTAATTTCACTCCACGCGGAATGATTTCTCTAAATTCGGAATGTATTTTAATGACAGAAACTTCTGGAATTATTCATCATGGAATACACAGACAGACAAAAAGTGTTCTGGGTTCGCTTAAAATGAAAAGTAATTAAAATGATTCATTACGCGAGTCTGACAACACTCGGTAATGAGACAATATTTGTGAAATTCTTTCAAAGAGGAAAACAAAAGTACTTCTTTGTGTCATTAATTTATGCTCCTTTTTAGGGACTTTTACATTTAAATAAATTAGAGGAGAAAGCACGCAATCAGAGTTTCCGAGTGCTGTATTCAAAATTATCTAATACTTTTGGCGGGTTTGGAATTATTGAAAACAGATTTTCATATTTAACTACTGGTTATGTAGAACGTTGATTTTCATTTTAAAGAAAAGTGAAGCTATTTTTGTAATTGTCAGAGAAAATAACTTTTGTAGGTAAAGGTTTTGTTGGTAAATTGTTTTTATTTGATGTTGGGTTACTATACCGATAAAATATCAATCTTTGTAGTTTGATATTTGGTACAGAAAGATAGATAGTTATGCTGTGAAGCCTATTTACCATTGAGAAACTGTAGAAATTAAAATGAAAATTATTCTCGAAATTTTTGTTTTTATTGTATATGAGCGTTTTACTTATCGATTCTTACAGAATATTTATTATTGTTAGAGTATTAAACTGCTTTTTTGTACATATTCATAACATGAAAGTGACTTTTTTCATAAAATGGAATGATGTTAGGAATAATCCTAATAGATACGAATGCAAAAGAAAATAACCCTATATATATATATATATATATATATATATATATATATATGAGTTATTTTATATTTGTTTTCAAGCACTTCAATATAAAGTACCCACGGAGACGTTCTTTTCTCCTGTAATGGTCACAGCCACAATTAAACATTGACTGTGACTCTTGGAAAATTATCCCATACAAATTTTGAAGATTGTAAAAGATATTTATACAGTTTCGGGTTTAATGATACGTGTAGTTATGGTGAAGGTGAACAAAACAGTAAACTCTTGCTTACGAAATACACTATATGGATAAAAATGTTTGAACACTGCAGAAATTTGAAGAGGGTCCATTTTAGTGTGGGGTTGTTTTCCAGGTTAGAACTCGGCCCATTGATTTATGTACCTGGTACCATGAACGCTGACGTGTACCTCGACGTTCTGGATTATTTGACCTTTCCTACAATACGTCAATACTATGGAGATGATGGATGTTTCTTCCAACAGGGTCGAAGCTCTATGTTGTACTGCTTTACGTGTGCTGGGCTGATTTCCTTAAAATTATGTGAATTTGCTTGACTGGACTGCTCAGAGCCCATATCTCAATCCAATAGAGCTTTTGTAGGACAAACTGGTGCTATGAGTACGACACGGCCTCTTACGCCCATCTTCACAACAATATCTTCTCACAGCAATGCAAGAGTCATGGCGTGCTATTCCTGCCCAGGCTTACAGAGAGTTTGTGAAAAATTTGTTGCAGCTGTAATACAAGCAAAAGAAGGGCATAACCGTTACTAAATATAATAATAAAGCAGTTTTTCTGAAAAACATGCCGTGTCCAAATATTTTTGTCCATATAGTGTATGTATCATTAGAATGACATAGAAAAACTTTTTAGAACAACTTGAAACTCTTGGGTATAAATTGGTTCCATGTATTCAGTTGGTTGGTTGAGTTTTAAGGCACAAGAGCTTAATTGACAAAAGTGACACCTAATATAATGCAAGCAACTTTTAAATAAGACAAAAAATAAAATTTTTATTGACACGGAGAGAAATATACCAAAGAGGAGTTGCATGATTCTAAGGTATTCAGTGTCGGTAGATGCTAGAAATCAAATTTTCATTTCAGAGAACATATTTACAATGTTTGAACGTTTTTGATTAAGCATTGTTTACTTTTGCAAGACTTTGTGCAGCACAAGGAGATGCAAACATTACCCAAATAAATACATCGATGGCAAAAGCAAAACTCCTTAACGGGCATTTCCAAGAATGCGTTTTCTGACAAGGAATGCTAGTTTTCATGACGGTGAGAAATACATATTGTAATACGTTCTAACAAAAATATAGGGTAGGTGGTCCCAATATCGCCTACCCTAGGTATTTCTCTGTATGTCCAGCCTCCTGGGTTGGGAAATCAAGCTGGAAACTAACTAAATATCACTAGGAGCTATTCTTCTTTGGTTTCCAGAAATTATATACCATCTTTACTTATGTCAGTTTATGTTAGCTAATAAAACTTCAGAAAGGTTCCCCAAGAGATTTTTCAAGAGTGGGTTCCTAATATCGCCTACCCCTGTTCCTATCGCCACCCACCAGGCGAAATTAGGAGTTATTAAACGAGTAGCTAGTAGAACATACATACATACCTACCTTTAGTATTTAACTAGCCACTCTGTGGCTAGCGTAAAGTAGTAATCTGGTGTAAAATTTTCCGCAGATTTCAAATCCGTTGAAATTTTCAATCTATCTTTAACGATTCCGATTTTACGAAAAAGAACTAAACAATCCCAGTCAAAGTGTTTTTTATTATATTTGCTCTCATTCGCTGAAATAGAATAGTGCAGGAAATGTAATCCGTTTCTTTTTTTTTTAACGGAAAGGGCAGAAGATGCAATCTGTTTGTTTTCGGAAAGCGAAGTTCACGTGACGTCACAATCTCTTGCGAAAATATAAAATAAATATTCAATTTAAAAATTATTTATTTAAAGAAAATCGTATTTTTAAGTATCGGTTTAAAGTGAAATTTTTCTTAGATTTTAAATCCGTTGACATTTTTACTAGAACTTTATCAGTCTAGGAGATTAAAAAAATGACAAAGTGACTTCAGTTAAGAGTTTATTTGTTTTTATCGTCTGGCTGGAAAATCATTCCTTTCGCGCAAGATCACAACGGAAACGAAAACAATAAATTTAGAATCTGTGATCTCTTCTATGCTGTTGCATTCACAAACGATTGAATTTCATTAAATTCGTTTTAAAATGTTCTAGATTGTATTTTAAAATTCGCCGCGACCCTAAAATTGCAAAAAATGTGGACTACCTGTGTGCCAAATCCCATTTTTGTAAGTGCCATAGATTCGTCAGGACTTAGCGTGTAAGAAACAAACAGACAAACACTTCCATTTATAATAGTAGAGATGTACTTTCAAGTCATATAAACGAAATTATGATTTCGAAACACTTACCTGGATGTTCTCTGAATTGTTTGAAGGCAAAAAATACGTTGATCAAAGCCTCAAATACTTCAGATACAATAGTGTTGTTGATATAACTGATAGAAAACTTGCCGATGGCGCTACGTGTGGCAAAACCCTAGACCGTCAAGGTAACTACATAAACTCATAGATGTCGCGCATAGTAGCCTGCAAACACGTGTAGGCAATAATTAGTACAGGGGCGATTTTTGGAATATCTACCCTATCACTATCGAAATTCTATTAGTTTAAATATAAAAAATCTTAAAGGTTATCTTTAAAAGGCTGTATTCTTCCTTTCTGTTTTTTGTCAGTGTCGCTAAAGACAGCGAACTTTAATAACACTCATTTCTTATAAATAAAATGAGACGGCTCTCATGAATTAACAGCCAAGAAGTTTCTTTAATACGTTATTTACATTTTATATGCATATCTTAACTATTTACAATCACCACTCAATTCAAAAACGCACAATCCAATAAAAATGCGAACAGTTCTAATTTTTATTTTATTTTCCAGCTTCCTGTTGCCACTCCTCTCACAACAAAGTATAAAAAACAGAATAAGTGGCTTTTCGTGTCCATGGATATGCAACAGTCAGTTAATGAGTTTCTACGCCATGTGGACTATAAAGGGAAGTAAAACGAATCTGAAATACGTGGACATCAACAACTCAATTCTGTGAACAATGCTTTATTTCATTCTTTGCATGTGAAAGAGCAAAACGTGATGAAATCTCACCAAAACTACATAACGTGAAATGCATATATACTGTCATAAATGGCAGAAAAAAACAAAAACAAAAAATTCTGTACATTGTGTTTTCTTTTACTTCCAAAACTCTATAAACTTTATACAAATGTATCATTTCCTAATGCATGTTTCTGCACTTTTTACACTTATAGTATATTCTATAGATTGCGATGTGCACAAGAATACAATATGTGTCGCTTTCTTTTCCGAGAACGAAACATTATGGTCAAGTTTTTTGTACACGAGGCTTGCAACTCAGTCACTATTTGATGACTATAGCCGTAAAAAGTATACTTTGGCACCCAACAATTTACGAATGAGAACGACTAGCTACGTATAAACATGAAAAGACTAGCATTTTACATGCAATCTTGACTTAAATGGTTTTGAAAGACTCAATGTGGTAATCAAATACTTAAGCAGAACATATTTTGTACTGTCAACGTTACATTAGTTTGAAAACCTTTGTATATTTTTGTGTACATATAATTACATCAGCTGTACATCAACTGTAGTTGATGGCTTGTAAATTGAATGTTTGAATTAGCAAGTCGTGTTTTTCTGCACTATGAAAATAAGATATCCATCAGCATCTTTAGAGCCATGAAAAAAAAAACATAAAACTATTAAACAATTAATATCTTAAAATTTCACAGTCTTTGAGTAACAGAAAAACATATTCAAAAAAATATAAATGCTTTAAGTACATAATTGCTCTTTTCATTATGATTCAGACAGATTCTTTTATCATTGCTTAATGGAATTGCTTCCTCCCCAGATTCTTTTTAAAAATATATTTTAAGCATACGCAAATCGAAATTTGTTTCAATAAATTATTTATTATCTATTCATTTTTATATTCAGCACAGAACTTAACAATGTGAGTTCTTTTTTATAATTATCCGCTAATATTTACATTTATGACAATTTAGAAGTCATGGCTAATATATGTTTACAAAACGTAATTTTGATTTACAAGCATACTAAATGACCCTGAAAACTGAAACCCTTATCAATGCTAAAATCTACATTACAAAGTATTTTCCATTATAGTTGCTTTTTCGTTCTTCATTTTGATACATGTTTGTCTCATTGCATGTCATTACTTTATTATATTGTGCTGAGTTCAAAAAATTATCTTTTATTAAAATATATGAAATATTTCTTTTTTATTTGTTTTTGACAACTTATTTTCATGCAACTATAGGTAGTAATTTCTTTAAAATATTTAAAGAAATCAGATGCAATTATTTAATTATATTTTTTCCCTTGATATTTAGTTGAGTCTGTTGACATCATAAAACTTGATGAACTACAAAATTTTATATTACTATGGAGATCAAAACAAAATAACTTTTGTCTATATATTCCATACGAACACAGGTTAAAACTTATGAACACGGTACAGTCTATCACCAAAGTTACGACTCAAATTTAGATTTGGTTAGGCCTACGACGGGTTACCATATTTCAGTTATCGCCATTATAACGTTGATACCGTGTTTTTAAGTCTAACCAAACACAGAAAATAACACTGTAATAAGGATATACTTGTAACTCTAAAGTAATACACAGAAGCGTAATTTTAAGTCAAGTTGCAATACATACGAAACAAAAATCAACGATTACTGATGACTGACACAAATGCTTAATCAGCTAAAAACAAGCATTATACATTAAATAAAAAATGCAAATACATAAAAACAAAAACAGTAACAGATATAAAATATATTAATTGATTAGACCCAAACAGCAGTTTTAGTGTGATTTAACAAAACATATAAGTTTATAAATAAAGTTTTAAAAAATACCTTACAGAAACAATGAAAGCGATTATATTAAAATTGTGCTCAAAATCCTTTCATAGTAATACTGGAGTATAGTACAAACTTTTAATTTTTGTATGTCATGTTAGTGTAAGCAAGGCCAACTTAACTTGATCATCGTATTTATACTTTAAAGTGAATCCTATCACAATAAAAGTATAGTTTTTGAAATGCAGCAACTGTATATCAGAATAAAGGAATCTTGAAGAATAAACTTTTGCATCCAATTTGACTTGTTTTAAATTATATATATTTATTTTATTATTATTTAATTTTATCATTTAAACTATAATTGATTAAGAATCGAGACAGATATTGCTAAGTACGCAGGACATGAATCCAACTAAGCAAATTAGCGGAAATAATTTACATCAGTGAGACTTTTTGCTTATTTTTTTTGTAAGGCGTTCTCTTTAATCAAGTTAAATTGACCCAAGTGTAGGTTAGATTCAATAAATTAATCAGAAAAAAGAGAGGGCTAATTGTAAGGTTACATGTAATTTAATACTAATTAATACTATGCCCTTCTTTCATCTAGACCAGACTATTAAGATTATTTTATTTGATGAAACTTGTATTACAATTTTTACTTGTTAAGTGCAGAGTACACAGTAACAAGTCTGCTATGTTTTGTATCTGTAGCGTAAACAGAATTTTATTTGTAAGGGTACGCCTTAACTTAAAATATTTGCTATGCCAAATGATGGGATTCTTTTACTACAAAAGTTTTTGTAAAGAGTAGTATCTTATGTTTGGACATCCGATCAAATTTCAAAGTAGGATATTACTCTGAGACAACCTTTGTTTATTCGAGTTCAAACACTAATTTCATTGTTCAAACAACGACTGCACTAAAAAATTTAATAATAATTATAATAAATAGTTAAATTTTGTTTATAGAAATCTCATCTTTTATTTTTTCACGGTTCACATTGATGTTTTATGAAGCTATTCACATATTTGAGATAGTTATTTCAGTGAAGGAAAAAAAAATGTCATAATCTTCATATTTTCAACCTAACGAACAGTTAAATTAATCATTCACTGTTAATTTAAAACTTATTTTAACAACACTACAAAAGAGGTTATACATTTATACAATTTAATTTAGAAGGATGTAAATCAAAACCTTTTAGTGGGAATCTGGTCTCTACAGCCTTAACACAACTACGTCACTGTTACAATAGTTCATCTTCGTAGCTCTTTTTTGAAAATAAGTGCCTACTTTGATATAAAAAATTCCTATTAAATACATTTACTCTCTTAAATAAATATACAAAATAAATGTATATCGCTTCGTTGGTTTGTCACTCTATAGGTCCGTTTTTACAACACGAGGGCAAAATTAGATCGATTTCTTAAGGTGTTTAGGGTTTTAATTTAAGGTCTTAATACGTTTGCATTCATTAAAATAATCCTTTAAAGATTTTCAAGACAAAATTAGAAACCAAATAAAAAGGAAAACTCTCCCCCGTTACTTATTGTAAACAATATAATTAAAATGTATCAACAATTATAATTTTATTGATTTGTTGGTCTTGGATTTCAGTCAAAGCTCAATTCTGAATACTGAAATTTTTAATTGAAGTTTGTTTTTAACCCTCTGAGAGTTATGCAGGCGTTATTACATGTAATCTACAGGTGTGTGGCTTCTAATCAGTTTTAGACCTCTTGACCGATAACGTATTTCTTAGGATTCCTTCAATCTATAGTTGTTTCTATTTAATGGATAAAAGCAATACTGTATATCTGGGAAGAAATCTCGTAACGCTCAGAAGGTTAATGCAATTCTGGCAAACCTATTTGATCCCAAAATGTGAATGTAAGTACATATAACAAAGTCAAATATCTTCCAGAACATGAGTCCATCTCGGAACTTTGCCATAAGTATGTTATCATGCTTTAAGGATAAACAATAATGTTCCAGCAATAATTCACACGGTAAAAATGAACACATATCAAGCATACATACATAAATGTCTTTCCCTAACAGATGTCAACAATATATTTGCTTTTTCAAAAGAAATGATTGCACCTATAATTCAAGTATTTGTGTTGGCGTATGTCCATTATGTACAGATAAATTTAAATCAAACATTTCGCTTGCCTGAACCTATTGAACTGATTGCACTGTAGTTGATTCTTGGCCGGCGACTTCACCCGGTCGCGGCGTACAGTAGAATTTCTTATGTGCTAGAAAATTAGATAAGTAATTGAAGGATATGTCACAAGATTTACAGTATTTTGGCCCCTTTGGAGTTGGGAAGTTTCCCGATGGGCATTGTCCGTCTTCAGACAAAGTCCTCTTCACACCTTTAGGCGGCGATGTGCCACCGTCTGTTGGCTGAGGCGGCGGTGGTGACACTGCTTCTGTCTTCAACACCAACGCTTTTTCGTCCAGCCTCATTTGGACTTCTCCCTTCCCCAGCAGTCCGTTCACCATCGGCTTCACGTCCACGCTGGACGAACTGTTGCTGTGGTCCGTGGCACTGGTGGATAAGTCGTGTGCCGGCACACGGGATTCGACCGTCTCGCTCTGCTTGTGGCTGGCGTCGACGCTCGGGCGACTGTTCACAATGTTCGACATCGCCTGCGAGGATATCAGATCTTTGTGAACGAGTTTCACGTGCCGCACTACGTTCCCCTTGTAGGAGGACGAGTACCCGCAGATCTGGCACCAGTGCGTTGTATCACCCGTCGCGACTGGGTCTTCCGGGACAGCCTTGATGGCGACGACGTCTGTCGGCAACATGGCTGGAGACAGTCCAGATACCGGACTCACCGCCATTGTGGTGTCAACGTTAGGTGGCTCGGTGGCGATCACCGACTTGATCCTGTCCGAGTTCACCCTAGCCCCTGAAGACTTCCTACTGGCACACCCGATCTCAGTGCCACCTTCGTCCATACAGAGGATGTACGCCTCTTCAGGGGTGGAATTGTTCTTGTCCAGGTGGATCCTGATGTGAGTTCGCATGCCCCTCAGTGTATGGCCTTTGTAGCCACACAGAGAGCATCTGAAGGACTTGATGCCGGTGTGGGTCACCAAATGCCTCTGTGCGGCACTCAGTGTGGGGCAGTACACGTCGCAGTAGGGGCACTTGCGCTGCACCACGCAGGGGTGTTGCCTGAGCAGTTCCTCGGTGGGGTAGGCGTTCTTGCACTTGCCGCACTTGAACTCTTGGGCGTTGCGGGAGAACGTGGGGACCAAGGCGATGGGGTGAGTGGCACTCATGTCGCGTTTGGGGCAGTAGTACAGCTGGTGCGCTCGCAGGTTGTCGACTGAGGTGTACTTGATGCCGCAGGATGCGCAGAAGTACTGCAGCAGGGTGCCAGCGTGAGACTGGTTGGGTGATGGTTCTCGCGTTTCGGTTGCGTCTGGTGCTGGTGGTGTCCTGGAATTGCTGACTCTTGGGGATGAAATGGGACTTTTCTGTGCAACTCGAGCGACTGTAATAGAAAATGCGACAACTGAACAACATGGAAGTGTAAAAAAATGAGATTTCAATGAATGTCATTAATTATGCTGTGCTTGCAAAAAATACAGTATGTCCATTGAGTTTGCTTTGACTGAAGATGCTGTCTTCTTTACCATACCCTAGGCTTAATCCTAACTTACATTTTACCCTAGCTCCTTAAAGATTATCTCTGATTGAAGATAATGTCTTCTTTACCATACCCTATGCATAATCCAAGCTTATTTTTTACCCTTTCTCCTTAAAGATTACCTCTTAGCCTACCATTTGATTAACCCTAGGCCTTTAGGGCCCGAAATTCTTGAGTATTTCCTTCGTGCTTTTACTCTACGACACGCACAATGACTAAATAAACACATCTATTGTTTGAATGAATTAAATGATTCCTTCAATCTTTCGAAAGATAATATTAATTATTTCCTTAGAATAGAATCGTTGGGGCAGATTCTATTGGTCGAAAAGGTCAAAAGTGCAAAGAAGGCCTACAGGGAAAATTGCAGGTTGCATGATGAAATTATGTGTGTGAACCCCTAAGATGGTTTAAATACTGATTACCTCAAACCCACAAACACTTGAAAATAGAACGCCCTTATTCAAATGGACAGGTTAAAGTTGCAGTTTTGTAAGTCACTTTAAAAAAAGACAGAAATTCAACTGCCATCTGTTGGCAGTTGTATGAAGCTCTGACATACTTCACGTTTTCTATTAACAGATTGACTAATCTAGATTTGGTTTATGCGTCTACTATATATAATTATATTTAGTTAAATTTGGTTAAATTATATGTGGTTTCTGTGTTATTTAGTGTTGCTAGGTATTAGTTACTTATTAGAATGATCTGTTACATCGTTCCACATTATGATCATGCTTGGAGATAATAACTTTTAGATTTGCATGATAGAATTTCATTAAATTTATCACATAAATTATTAATACTCAATTAATGTAATGCTTTTACTAAAACACTGGGTTGATACGCAATAGCTGCATTGTTGAAAGTGAGCGAATTATATTAGTATCTGTGTTCTGGTAACTACAATAGCTAATTTTTGTCGTTTTTGTAAAGATGCGTTTCATCATTGTTGACGTAAGCCCATCAATTTTTAAGCCTTTTAAGGTGTTTTAAACTAAAATTATCTATGATATTATAATTTCTTAATGTATTTCGGTTTTGTAAGGATATTACTAAACACATTCTACAATAAGAAATTAATAACTGATTAAATATGTGGTGAAATGCGTATTAAAAATCAAATAAGGTTGTGGAGCATAAATTTGTGACTTAAAATGCCAAAAAATTAGCAATTTCAAATCACATAAAGTACAGTCCTCTCTAGTAGATGTGAGAATAATGAATTGGCTTTTGAAAAAATGTTGCATGAAGCGATATTACGCAACTAAATCTACTTGTGTTAACTTAATATATCCAAATTAAATACAAAAATCCATAAGAATAAGAGTTGTAGGAGTAATATCTACAGAGTACGTAGAACTCTGTGGGTAGACGCAACTTGTAAATACTAATATTGCTATTTTTAAACCTTCAACCGTTTTACAAAAATTACCTTACCGATTAACACCAAAAGTTTATGAATTCCCAAATTCATAAAAAAGAATTTTTCTTGATTTTTATGTAAAAATCATTGGTTTATAAGAGCAGAACATCTTATTTCAAGAATAAATATTCTAAATTTACATTGTGTTGCAATCCTTCAAGAATTTAATTCGAAATAGAATTAATGTTGATTTTCCAAACGATTTCAATTTGCAAAATTTAATATGTGGACTCTTACAAGGTAAAAGCACTTTCAAAATATGATAAATTTATTTATTCTAGTAGGTCTGGGGAGTAAATAGCACAAATATTTCCCTCCTTGTTAAAAGCATACAGTGCTGTATGGTTGCTTTCTGAAGCATGTTATAGATGCGCTCAGCAAGAATAAAACGAATAAGAGGACGATGATTTTACTATCTGTCTACCATAATAACTGCTCCATACAGAAAGTATGTACTTGTTTATTACTGTAGAAACGAGGTCTGGTCCATTTTCTATAAGATATTCTTGAAGCATTCGAGTTAGTCGTATTGGTGACAATTAACAGTCCAGGTGTTTGGGAGACAACCGCCGTTACAGAACCATCAATTGACCACGAAATCATCCTGTACCAAAATCGTCAATCCTCACACGATTCACCTCCACTCAAAATGTACAAGACAGATTTCTATGGAGATTAGTGAACCCCAGTGCATACTATACAGTTCGTCTGATAGACGGCAGTACCTCTTTCCGCCGCCAGCAATCGCGAAAAACTAAAAAAGTAAGTCATCTTTGAGAGTCACCCCTACTCAAAATGAACAAACCCTATTTCCTTAGCAACTGCTACAACCCAGACGGAATTGAAAGCAGCTCTCGTGGTATATAGGCAGTATTGTGCCCCTCTGTTGTGTTTAATCATTTCTAATAGTTATCGCTTTTACATTATTGGTAATTTTAGTTGTATATTGCTCCTCGGTATCCCTTATTCACTAGGGGGATACTCTGTAAAAAACTCAATAAAAATCTTGGTTCTTTGACAAGAGTATCCAGTACTATGGCATACCTCAGAAAACAAACACTGTACTGACAAAAGTCACCGCACATCTGGAGTAGAAACAAAAAATTAGTATTTATTTTGGGGTCGAACAATAAAATTTAAGTTTTTAATTTCAGAGTCTACATCCACGTCTGTAACTGCAGGTCAAACTACTAGTGAGTACAAACTGATATTTAAGGAATTAATGTCATATAGAAATCTTCAAATGTTTTGTATCAAAATCTAAAGATTGAAGTAGCAGTTATTTCATTTTCCCTTAGCATCTATATATAGAATGAGAAACTCGAACCATCATGAGCACAAGCTCTAGGGGACAACCATTTCTGTTAATCGGTAATTTTTGAAGGGCCGCTAGTACAGTTCAGTCCCCTAGGACTTGTGCTCATGATTGTATGTATTTAACATTCTAGATAGGGATAACAAAGTGTGACTGCTACTTCAGTGTACAGATTGTGTTCTAAAACACAGCATATTTCTATTAGACATTCCATTCCTTAAATTTCAATCTATACTTACTAGTTGCCCATGTGGATGTGGACTCTGAAATTAAAAATTTAAATTTGTAATCGCATCTCAAAATAAATGCTATGTTTTCTTTCGACTCTGAGTGTCCAGTAAATTTTGAAAGTAAAGTACATTGTAGTTATTTCCTGTTATCCTATAGTTACAAATGTGAGTGTGCTAGGATATAATACAGGGGTAGAGGACGAGGTAACTTTAACATATGTCTTAGTTCGTCTATATTGTTATATGTGGGAAAAAAAATTCTTGCTTATATTTCTAAATATTAGTTTTAAACCACCAGACAATCTCCGACAAGCCCAAAATTCTGCAAGAAAAGGCATCAAGTGCTAGTTCTTACTACTTTCTTGTCAGTAAACTTTCAAGAGTATAGTAGATAAAATAATGTTAGCCTTTAAGAAACAGAGTCATGTCTGTTTTGTCTTTTAGAACTTAATGCCTTTTCTTTGTATAAGCCCACGATATGCATTTGCGAACTAAGTATAACTAGTTACTGATCACTTACTAAATTCAACGTTTACCTGTTTCATCCCTTTCTGGAGATCCCGGACTATCCGATTTTTCCTTCTCAGGTGACGCTGTCTCACGCTTGGTGTGTTGCATTCTAGACGCACAGTATCTGTTCTTGTGGACAAGGTAGTTCTCATGTTTGTAGAAGACTATGTTGCATTCTTTACATTTGCTGGTCCCCTGCTTCACCAGGACCTGCGGTGGAGCCAGAACCGGGGTAAGTGCAGATGCGACTGGGTCCAGAACCGGTATTTGGGATCGGGCAATCAGGTTCAAGTCCAGAGCTGAATTGACCAACGGCAGTATTGGTAGCGATGGACCAGATGATGAAGGTATGGCGCTCTCTTCGCTCGAACAGGATGTGGATGAGGAGGTGGAGGTGAAGTTCGAACTTCTTGATCCTGCATGAGGGCGGGAAAAGGAAATATATGAGAAAACCTTCAGACAATTTAATGCAGAGAGATATTAAAAGCGAATACACTAAAACTAAACCAGATTTATTCTTCAATTTGAAACAAAAAAAAAACTCTTCAATTCATTTTATTATCTTATATCAGGCCTCGAAATAGATTTTATAATACAAGTGCACCTTGTGCACCTAAGTTTTTAAACTAGGTGCATAGGTTATATTTTAGGTGCACACTTTTAAAAAATTAATATAAGAGCATTAATGTAATGTAAACTAGTACTTTATTAGTTGTGTATGTTTATATAGATTAGTAGTAGATAGTAAATAAATATATTTAAACAGATAAATTCTCCCTTCTCTAGCGCACGGCTGTCGCGACAGTCGCTTCAACCAAGCCATCTGGAAAATGTTTCGATCACCGGAAAGTTCTTGTGGCAGTGGCACAAGTAAACCTTCCTCCGTATAAACCCGTTACGGCCCAGCTATTTTATTTTCGCATGGTGTTTATTTAGGAATTTTAATCACGTTCCTTTAGAGCAAGAGAGGTCGATACTAATATTTTGTTCAAACATCAAAATAACATAAAACGCGTTTATAGCCCCCCTTTTTTAACGTTATGTGCACTGCGTGCACCTAGCGGGAAAAAAATTAGGTGCACAATTTTTTTTCATGTGCACAGTGCACCTGTGCACCCAGGTATTTCGAGCCTTGTCTTATATAATTAAATTTTTATCCAGTTAACATGTCTGTTGCATGGAAATGTTGTAATTTTTTATTTTAAGTTACTTTTCATTTATTAAATGCGCAACAAAGGCTCGAGTCCCTGTGTGCCATGTTACTTATTAACTTAAAGAGAGATCTCTGATCCTTTCTTTCATAAAAATATTAATTAACCCTCAAAGTGGTTTCGACAAGGTATCTCGACCATCACAATCTGACAAATTTTGATAAAGTCGAGATATCTCGTCATCAAGATATTGCAGGTTGTTTGATGATGACGACATTAAGATATGTTTAATTTTCTTCTTAGGATCATGGATCTTCAAGATACTTCGTTGACATAACCATTACGAGGGTTAGAAACCAGATGGAAGAGGAATGAATCAGCATTCTGAGGCTTGCGATTTCGAATCCTACCTAACACCGTCGTGTACATAGGTGGATGGGATACATGAAATTTTTTGTGGCCTCAAATGTCCTCATATTGGCATAGTGTGGAAGTTTGGAGACTGGAGTACCAGCTCAGGTGTTGCCTCGTCATCCGACCGTGGTTCAAAATTACGAGGTGTTTTGTCTTAGAATCTTTCCCGTTGGGATTGATCTCGGATCATCGTCAATTGCCTGCTGTGTTGCTTCTGTACGACATTAATTAAAATACCAACCTACCACTAGGAGGGTTTAATTTAGTCCTGTCCGTTTGAGGACCATCGTGATATCTCTCCAAGAAGTCGAAGGGGACATCGCGATGGCCGTTTACAATTTCAATCCATTTTATTTAATAAAACGTAAACAAGATGAATTTATCGAGATGTGTTACCAGCTTTTTTTTAAAAAAGTAATCGACCATTTAACTTTCCGTACTACAAATCATTTGAAATTTAGTAACCTTAAGGAATATTGTGATCTTAAACAGTGAATCCTTTCCAGCAGATTATCTTATAGGTCCAAACAATTACCTGAAGCATCAGAAGAGAATTTCGTTGTACCAACTTTCACATCTTCGTCGTCCTTCCTCCTCAGACTCAGATCCAACGGTTTCTCACCACCGTCTTCCTTCGTTTCCTGCTTCGATTCCCTGACTGTCTCCTGCTTGGTCACCTTCTCCTTGCCCAACTTTGCCAACTTCCCATCGTCCTTCACCACCTCTTCGCTGGACACTGGCGACGGTACGGACGCCCTCTCGGCACCGGACATCACCGTGTAAGTCGGAATCACATTAGGGCCCTGGGAATCGGAACCGACATCCGGAGTGGTCGAAGGGTTCGGGATGATGATGTTCCCTGCTGGTATCAGACCTGCCGCTGGGGACAGGCCTCCACCGGCGACGTATGAACACGGTACCAGTATCAAGGGACTGGTGGATATTGCTGCGTACAAAGGTTGGTTGAGGACCATGTTGTACCCCTTGGTGGTGGCGGTGGATTCCGCAGACACAGAAGGGTTCTCCGGGGATCGGGACTGAGAAGGCAGTGGCATGGGTTGCTGGTGCTGGGACTGTTGAGGTTGCTGTCCTGGGTTGGGAGAGGAAGACGATGTGATCGATTTATGAACGTGCCTTGTGTTGCAGTAAAATTCTTTGTGTACCTGCAAGATATACGTATAGCTTTCAGCAAAGATCATTGTTTGTCAATGAGATATATGTTTAAATCATATTTATAAATATTCAATGGGTGTCACTACTACCTAGAAGTGTAGGAATCGTCTAAAGATTCTGGAGTCTCACAGGATTGGGATAGTTATGTTTTTATGCAATTGATCTTTCCTTCAATTGTGATATTTATAGAATCGAGGAGACGGACCAGAAAGGGATTACTTATACTTCAGATCTGTCATCATGATATACCCCAGGGATTATACAAGGGAAATACATACGTATTCCTTCCAGCAATGAAGCATCATTGTTTGTCAATAAAATATGTTTAAATTTGATTTATAAGTGTTCAATGGTGTCACTGTATCTAGAAGTGTAGGAATTATCTAAAGATTCTGGAGTCTCACGGTATTGTCTTACTTATGTTGTTTTCCAAGAGATGTCCCCCTTAACTATGATATTTATGGAAAAGAGGATACGGATCAGAAAGGGAGAAGTTATACTTCAGACCTGTCAACATGATATACCTGAGAGATTTTCTGTTCGAATTATAAATAATACGTTTTTTTAAATCAAGAGTTGTTGATAAAACCAAACATAAAAAAATAAGGGGTTCAACTTGTGATAAAGTGCCCCGTTATATAGCTGTTTTGGAGAATTAATTCCAAATATTAGTCTTGAGAGACCTGAACGGTCAAATTTACCGGAGTTAACGTTCCTTGTTCATTCTTTTCAACCATATATAAGTACAAATAAAAGCTTTTTTTTTACTTAAATAATCTGTACTTAGATAAGCAGATGAAAACCTTTGTCAATAAGATTGTAAAAAAGGGATCAATAAGATTGTAAAAAAGTTTTAATAAGATTGTAAATAAGTGTCAATAAGATTGTTAAAAAGTGTCAATAAGGTTGTAAAAAAAGGTAAAACTTTCTAAACAACAAATAAACAGATGAAAACCTTTGTCAATAAGATTGTAAAAGAGTGTCATTACGATTGTAAAAACGTATCATTACGATTGCAAAAATGTGTCAATAAGATTGTAAAAAAAAGGAAAAGTCTTCAGAACAACAGATAGACAGATGAAAAATTTGTCCATAAGATTGTAAAAAAGTGTCAATAAGATTGTAAAAAAAATGTCAATAAGATTGATGTTCAGCCTCCATGTATATTACGCGTAGATACTTTTGAATTTACTTCCTCTTGGCGCTTCATGCGCATTACAATTCCTGTTCATGTAACATCAACAAGCAGGACGAAAGCGCGTCAGCATATATCTTGTCAGAATAAATTATTTTGTTTATTAAGTCTTATTTTTGTAGTACATCGCCTAAGCGACGACAGAAACAGTTGTAAAAAAGTGTCAATAAGATTGTAAAAAAGGAAAAGCCTTCAGAACAACAGATAAACAGATGAAAACGTTTGTCAATAAGATTGTAAAAAGTGTCAATAAGATTGTAAAAAAATGTGAATAAGATTGTAAAAAAGTGTCAAAAATATTATTTTAAAAGTGTCAAAAATATGAAAAAGTGTCAATAAGATTATGAAAAAGTGTCAATAAGATTAGGAAAAAGTGTCAATAAGATTATGAAAAAGTGTCCATAAGATAGTAAAAAATTGTCAATAAGATTGTAAAAAAGTGTGAATAAGATTGTAAAAATGTGTGAATAAGATTGTAAAAAAGTGTGAATAAGATTGCAAAAAAGTGTCAATAAGATTGTAAAAAAGTATCAAAAATATTATGAAAAAGTGTCAATAAGATTATAAAAAAAAGGTCGATGAGATTATAAAAAAATGTCAATAAGATTGTAAAAAATTGTCAGAAAGATTGTAAAAAAGGAAAAGTCTTCAAAACAACAACCCAATAGAGGTTATAAATTTTCTAAAGATCATCAATGTCCATGGCGGTTGAATCACTAAGATCATGACAGATATACAGATCAAAGCCTTAGTCAAATAGAAGATAATCAATAAAAAACCCTTCAAAACAACGACTAATAAAGACTACAAATTTCGAAGATATCATCAAAACCATCATCATAAGAACTAGCTATCTACTATCGCCAGGACATGATGATAGTGGACATCTTGTTCCACCGAAATGATCATTGAAGTTTCTAACTTTCATTAGTCGTTGATCTGAAGGTTTTTCATTTTTATAACCTCTGCTCATCCATTTCTTTGCGATATTATGAATTACTCTTAGTGGAATATGATAACAATAGAAGTATATTGTAACCGGACCACACACTTATCAGAATTGCGGTTGCATTATTGCATTACCTGGTAATTCTTATACGAAGCGAACTGTATATCACAATTTGCACAGTATCGTGCCATAGGGGGCGTAGACAAGGGTAAGTCACAGTGTCCATCAGCACTGGGAGATGTGCCGTGCATACGGATGTGCCGCGTGAGACTAGCTTTTTTGTCGGTGGAGTAACTGCAGTACGGGCACTTGAAGAGTCGCGACATTCTAAGAGACCCCTGGAGCACATCGCTGGTTGAGGTAGTTCTCCTGCGTTTGGAAAGTGGTGAGGTACCTTCGGTGGCTACTGGGTCATGTGGAGGTTTCTTGGCACTGGTGGATTCCTTATTCTTGTTGATGTCTTCCTCTTCTGAAGCAATGGGACTGTTGATGATTCGCCGATCTGTGGGAGAAAGGAAAGCAAGCTATAAATGAAGAACAGAAACCATTTTCGAAAATTTTACAATTCCCAATCTGATAACAGGCTTTAATTGAACAATTAAGGTATGATAGAAATTTTGGTTATCCGAGCTCCAATCAACCGAGAGCGTCCGTGTTATCCGAACCGAATTTGATACCGATATTTATTTTAAGCTTTAAAAGAAAGTTTGAGCACGATTGAACGCACTTTGCTCAGAGGCAAGAAAATGCTGTGAAAAATAGAAGACAGTTACAGACTTTTCCAGAGCTTAAACAGTACGCAACTCACGTCCAGATTTACTAAAAAATCCCAATAAATGCATACTGTGACACACATCATCTGAGAATCTATATATATAATTCTCTTACGTGGCACGCAAAAAAGACGTTATTTGTAATCGCGTTTTGGCAACATTGTACGATTGTTTGTTTATCGCGAAGTCTCGCGCATCGATTGAATTTATAGCGTTATCGGATGAAATTTTATTAGAAAAAAAAGGAAATTTTAATGAGCTGTTGCAGTTCGTTTATAATAGAAATCAAAGAAAGTGGAGGATCTTTTCAGGGCCATTTAAAAAACGGTCCTTTTCAGGGCCAACAATTATAGTTCAACAAGACGCTTGCACGGCAACAAACTCAATGAAAAAGTGTGGGTCGTTTGAGTGCTGGGAAAATGTACACACAAACAACATGCTGGGTATTCAATTTCCAAAGCAACGCTCACATTTCGAGTCAAAATTTGCACAAAGTTTTCATTTGAATTCTGATTTTAGAGATACTGTATATATTTTTTCTGTAATACACAGCAAATTTAGATTTGAAAAACATTTTTTTGGTAACATATTTTGTAAACAATCCCTTCTGCTAGGACACATGTCTTCATTGAGGCGAGCGAAGCGAGCATAGGTTCGCACAGCGAACCAATGAGGATTGCGAAGCAATCCTCCGGGGGTTGGGGAGCGTTGGCGAGCAGGGGGCAGGCCCCCTAGTAGATTATTATTTCTCCTTGCTTTATAACTCTTTCAGTGGTGTATTCGTACAAACATGTTGTGCAGTAAAATATCTGTATTTCGTATAGCTGTTTTAGGTTTCTATTATCAGAGTTTCACGAGATTCCTTGTTCCGCACCACATTGGAAAATAAAGGTTCCACAGTAAGCTATTAAAAGCAGGCTATGGTGTCAATTCCTTTTAAGCTGTTACTAATAATTTGAACTCTTAATGTTCTTGTAGACTAATTCGAATAACTATACGTATGTTAATGTCATAAATGTAATATTAAGGAAATAAGTGGAAATTTTTTTCTGAAATATGACAAAAATATTTATTGTTCTACTATGATAGAAATTAATGTCTTCCCTCATCATTTTTAGAGGTAAGACAATATCTCTTATCACCAGATAATTAACAGTACAAGTGCATAACTAATCTTAATGATGCTCACAATTAAGTGTAGTTTCATGGTGCTAAGCATTCATAATGTATCGGCATCTCGTATTTTTCCTTTATTAAACTTTTTCTAACGACTCAAAAACTAATGTACAGACAGACAAGTTTAAATGTTTCGAAGTACCTTTTTGATAAAAATCCAAGCTTAAGGGAAAAACACAAGAAATTTAAAAGATTTTGTAATGTAGTATAAAAACTCCCCATATACATCCTTTCATCACTTGCTAAACCATTGTCTACGTCATTGCATAGTTAATGGTACTCTTTCATAAGTAACCTGGCTTACTCTTGCATTAAAATTCAGTTTCACAGAGTATTAAATGAGTCCTTAATGGTTTTTGAACGTATTTTCTTCTTTTTAACCTTTTTTAATGATTGAAATATTTCATATACTGATAAAAAAATTAAAAATTTTTAAATCTTTGTGTCACGCATTTAAGTTTAAAATTTAAATATAAAAGTAAAATTTTTTCAAGAATAATAACTATTTAATACATTGCTGAGATAAAATTCCTTAGTTTCCTTCATCGCTTAGATAAATCATTATTTCTGTCACTAGAAGCTTAATGGCGTTCCTGTATAACTAACCCTCGCTTTCAAATGCTTTTCAAAGGGCCAAAGGCTTATATCAACAACTATCTAACTTTCTTTTCAACTTTTTGGGTCTAATTAGCCCTTGCGTAGAAACAAATAACAGTAGAGTGCCAAATCAACCCCCCCCCATTAAAAGAAAACAAATTTTTAATGGCTTGAAAATTAACGCACTTAGTTTTAATACTTCCATTTAACATTATGTGATGAATTTGAGCTTAAGATTTAATCAGCAAATACAATTCGCTCAAGAATCACATAATTACTCATAACGCTACAGAGATAAAAATTCAGTAGTTTCCATCATCGTTTGGATAAATTATTAACCTTACTGAAACTCGCTTTCAAGCCGTTTCACAGCGCAGTCTTCTTATATACACAACTATTTTACTTCCCTTTCAACCTATTTGGGTCTAATTAGCCTTCTTATAACCTTCTTAGCCTTCTTCATGTAACCTTCTTAGTCTTAGCCTTCTTCTATTTAGCCAACTATCTACACCAGTAAATTTTCAATGAATAGAAACGTATTGCTATCAACATACTCATTTATAAACTACCATGCACTTCAATTAGCTTAAAATTAAAATTAAAAATACTATTTTTTTTTCAAGAGTCACACAATTATATAACCCTCCTGGCAGTTTATCGAAAACTACACTCTAGTAGGAAGCCTCAGACGAAAACACCGGATCCAAATTTCTCTAGTTCTGATCAAGAGACAATTGTTTATCCTGTTTGAATATTCATTCCACTTGGCATTGTTGTCACGAAATTGCACAACTGTCCAGATCTTCACGGAAAAGATATTTTGTCATTAATAAAATTAGTTGGATCTGATAGTATCCCGTCAAAACCATTTGGATGGTTACTGCTGCTGTAGAAATTCCATATAATTTCTGGTCACTTAGATAAATCGTTACCTCCATCCCCTTACAGCCAATGGTACTTCTGCCCAACAAGCTTTACTGACAGCGACATTCAAGTGTAGTCACACAACGCAACGCCGTCATATGCATGTATTAGCGAATAGTTAAACAATCGGAAAATATATTCACAATTAGCCAAGCACGTAACCTTTGAGCCTGTTGAGACCGAGACATTTGCCGTTTCTCAAGGATTAAAACATATATCTCGGAGAGCGTATCATTAATAGCTACACCCTGAAGAGCCCTCTCCACTGAATGCGTCTTCTCACGTTTGGGTGGCTTTGAAAGTTGTGAAAGCGCCCCGCATTAATTCCGGCAAGCTATTTAAAGTTTGAAGACATTTCGGGCATGAATTAAAATCTCCCGGATTTGCAGACTGGTGGTCCGGGTTGAAGTGGTGTGAGGGCTATTGAAAATGAATGCGGATTCGTTAGAAGCGCTGTCGAGTTTCTGTGAAACTTTTAATAAGCCTTTTGCTTTAACTTCCGAGAAATTAGCGGCTTTGATAAGAGAAAAGGTTCGCGTTCTGCGGACAAAAGAGATTTTCGTTTTTAATTGGGATTGTTTCATACTTCGTACTTGGGCTCGTTGTAGTGTTGGTTCGGTTGGTTTCTTGAAAGAAGCGCGTTGGGCTGGAATTAAGTCATTTGCATGTGCTCTCCCACTTTTGTGAGGGGTCTAATTAGCCCGAGCGGACTCTGTGGAACGACGATAAAAAAAAATTCCACTTTCCTAAATCATCTTTCGCGTTTTCGCGAATCCCACATTTAAAAAAGTTTTATGATAATTATATTTTGGTAATTGGTAATTTGTAATTAACGTCGTACTAGAGCAACACAACGGGTTATTGACGACGGTCCGGGATCAGTCCCTTAAGGGAAAGATCCGAGGACAACACCTCGTAATTTTGAACCACGGTCAGATGACGAAGCAACACCTGAGCTGGCACCCTTCTCTCCAAATTACATTTTGGAAATTGAATTGAAATACCTTAGCTTTCAGACATACTAATGTCACAAGGTAATAAATCCGTGTTAAGAAGGTAATTTTGGTAGATAGTGGCGCAACACAACTGACTATTGGCGACGGTCTGTGTCACATAGGGAAAGAGCAGAGGACACCTAATAATTTTGAATCACGGTCAGATGACGAGATCAACACCTGAGCTTCACCCCACGCTCCAAACTTCTACACCACACCAACGGGAGGCATTTGAGAACATGACAGGTTTAACGTACACCCCCCACGTACACGATGGTCTTTGCTTCGATCGAGTTTCAAACTCGATACCCTTCAGTTGCTAATTTTCTACATTTCCAATCGGGCTACCCCTGCCTAGACATTTGGGGCCATGACAGATTTAACGTGCACCAGCCCCTCGTACACGACATTCTTTCGTGGGATCGAGTCATGAGCTCGCAATCTTCAGGTAGCTAATAGGTTACTCTTCCAACTGTGTTTTCCCGCCCTCTATAATTTTACTAAATGATTTCAAAAGTAAATGGTTCTCAAAGGTTTTCACTAAAATAATTTCATTTTCGCCATTATAATTCCTGGCATTAGAGTTCTTCCGTCTATTGGATACAAATTGCATGAAAAAAATCAGATTTTTCTAAAAGGAATTTAACGTAACTGCCAAAATTTTAAGTAACGTTGTTAAATCTTATACTTCACCATTAATTTTCAAATACCATGCTTAGAATGGATTAAGCTTAAATCCATTGGCTAGAACTGCGTTTGTGCTTTGTAACTAATCGCTGCTGTTTAGCTAATATATGTTTACTTTAAAGAACAATCGTAACTTTGTTGTTCATAGATTTTACACCTATCCATCAAGAAGTCACTTAGTAACATTTTCTCTCCACCAACCGATTTTGAAGCGTCTGAAGTTCCCTTCCCCCAGTTCAATATATTTTAATTCAATACTCTTTTTTCTAACTTCGGCATCAGTTTTGAGTACTTCGGTTTTAACTTTACAGGATTTAACTGAGAAGAAACCCCATTCAAATATTTTTAACTTTTGTTTTTATTTGATTTTTAAATGTGAAATATTATTTTTATCTCCATTCATGCCATTACTTGAATAAATCATTCTCATCCATTTTACATCTACATGTTACTGATCGACATTTTAAAATCATAAATGCTTTGAAATTACGTTAATCATAATTTATTTTAATCCAAATATTTTTAACTTTTGTAAGGAATTTGATTTGTAAATGCGAAATAATATTTTTATCTCCATTACTTACACAGATCATTGTAAACCATTTTACATCTACATGTTTTTATCGACATTTTAAAATCATAAATCTGTTAAAATTACGTTAATCATTATTTATATTAATCCAAATATTTTTGTAAGGAATTTGATTTTTAAATGCGAAACAGTATTTTTTATCTCCATTTATACCATTACTTGTATAGGTCATTCTCATCCATTTTACATCTACATGTTACTGATCGACATTTTAAAATCATAAATGCGTTAAAAATACGTTAATCATAGTTTATTTTAATCCAAATATTTTTAACTTTTGTAAGGAATTTTATTTTTAAATGCGAAATAATATTTTTATCTCCATTTATACAGTTACTTGTATAGATCATTGTCAACCATTTTACATCTACATGTTTTTATCGACGTTTTAAAATCATAAATTCGTTAAAATTTTGTTAATCATAATTTATTTTCTACATGTTGTTGATGAAGATGTTTCAACTCTTACATTTCTATCTCATGTTATTGGCCTTTTTTCCTAATATTTAACTCTGGAATGTATTCTCCCCCTATTTCTTAATAATTTTTTATTTACAATGATTTATTATTTTATCTGGCGTTTGGCGAAACTTGTTTGGCTATGGGCTCTGCATCATAAAACCTAAATCAGCAAACCGACCGATTTTACATGTTTCAGTTAACAAGGCGAAAATATGTCTTCTTACTCCGCAGATACCATTTGCTGATTCTTCCTTCTAGAAACACCGCTGTGCAAATGTTTTCAGAGCTTAGTCCGGAGCAGAATCGTCGTTCTAGGAATGCATAGATGGGGCTTAGCGAGCGAACTATCTGGTCTCTGCAGCTATAAATACCTCCCTAATCTTATCATGCCAACGAACCACGGGCGGCTTGCACTGAATCCACCATTTTGGGATTATTGGACTGCTAAGCTTCATCAACGAACACAACTGATGGGAACTCTTTTTATTTTCGCTTGAAAAGTTGCGTTGATAAACCCAGCTCGATGTTCGTTTTTGTGTCGATTTCGACGGGTAACGGTTGTTTGATTCAACCGGATTGGGGAGATTCTGCTTTGTTTGGCGTTTTTACGAGCTATGAAAAAATGAATTTGAAAAATTTTCCATGCTTTGTCATATTTCTTATTGCATCGATAGGTGGTATAATAATGACATTATGTTTTCCAAATTCTGTAGTATTGATAATTTTGCAGTCGCTATTATGCTGTATATCTGACGCTGTTTGGCCCAATCGTGTATTGCTTATTTTTCAGCATGGTTTTTTTCTATATAGCCAATTCATTCTGTGTCACTAATTTGACTAAACTGTGCCATGAATTTGAAAATATTTTTTATGCTTTATCATTTTCCTTATTGCATTGATGGGTGGTTTAATAAGGACATTATGTTTTCCAAATTATGTAGCATTGATAATTTTGTAGTCGCTATTATGTTGTATATCTGATGATATTTGGCCCAATCATGTATTGCTTATTTTTCAACATGGCTTTTCCTATATTGCCAATTTATTCTGTATCGCTAATTTGACTGTATTGAGCCACTTTTGCTGTATTGCAATGGTGACTGGTTGGTTTTTTTCGAACTATAGAAAAATAATTATAAAATATTTTTCATGATTTATTGTATCCTTATTGCATCGATGGATGGTATAATAAGGACATCATGTTTTTCAAATTCTGTAGTACTGCCAATTTCACAGTCGTTATTCTGCTGTATATGTGGCCCAATCTGGTATTGTTTATTTTCAGCATGGCTTATTCTATATTGTCAATTTATTTTGTATCTCCAATTTGACTGAATCGAGTCACTTTTGCTGTGTTTCAAAGGTAATTGTTTGGTTGGTTTTTTTTCAAACTAAAGCAACATAATTAGAAAATATTTTTTATGATTTATTGTATCCTTATTGATTTGATGAGTGGTACAGTAAAGACATTATGTTTTTCAAATTATGTTCTATAACTGGTGTATTTTGTAGTTCCTTCTACAAGTCACTACCAAACTCTCGTAACGCTGACGGATATGTTGGTGTCTCACTCTTTATACCACTTGTGCCATTTGCTCGCTAGGTTACGAGCCTCGTCTTTTTCATATTTAACTTTTCGTTGTCACTTGCACGAACAAGACGTTCGTGCTTCTGTTCCGTTAAGAATGAGTTCGTGCTCCTGTTACGTTTATAATAAGGATATAATCATTTTTGGTACATTAAAGCTTTGTAAATTCATAGTTTGGGATATTAAAGTTATTTGGTTTTGTGGATTGTACTAGAACGTACTTAATTGTTGTGCATAAATTACTAATGTTCGTGGATCGAACATAGATCATCGTGACCAATTACATATTCGGTTGCCACTATTCGACTGTATTGCTGATTTTGTACTCGATCCAATCTTGTATTGCTTATTTTTCAGCATGGTTTATTTATGTCAGCGCGGTATATTATATGTTACATACGTCCTTTTCCGTGGACAATAATAATCGCTATTCGTTCAATGTCAGTATACTAGACAGAATTAAGATATACATTTAATGATACACTTGTATCTTTGATAAAGCATCTATTAAATTCACTTGTTCAAAGCAACTCTAATCATTCTCCACGTATCCGTTTAATACAATTTTCGAAGAAACTTGCTAATTAAATTTTAAGAAAATAATTAATTCTTCTGGGACCTTTAAAATGAATATACATGGCCTAAGTTCTGACACCAAATCTAAACTGAGTTCCACCTTCCGAAAACCCATTGAGCTTGTCAATATATAGGACGCGTTCACTGGAAACTGAGTTAATCTCGTCGCTTGTCAACCCAAAATGTTATCTTTATCTTTGTAGACACTTGAGAGAATGATTAAAACTCGCTCCAACGCGAAGGATATTTTTATGAAGTTTTAGACAAATAGGTTTCACTTAATCCTCTCACAAAAGAATTATGAATGCTGACTTGCCATAATTAATAACAAAGTGTCAGCTAATCGGGTGGTGTTAGGGTTTCTTGAAGCATGGGTTAAGAAGGCGTATGTGTTTATAAAGGAGTATGGTAAACACTTCACTGTGGGAGGGCATAAATGTGCCTGGATTTCCGATTCTTTTGATTTCCCATCTGTCACTCACGCAGCAATTGATTGGATTTTCTGGTGTAAGGACCAGATCTGACCTAGCTGCTTCAATAGAAAAAAAAACATAAGCACAGTGAGAGCAATAGTAACCTTTATATGTGCCTTGCATCGTGTTACCAAGCAACGTGATCCTTAGGCCCGGAGCACACATCCGGTTTTTCAACGTACGGAGCCGCTGCGGCACTGAAGCCCAAATATGCACACATAGCCGTGAACTGACGCATGTGCGCATCATTTCGCGCCATTTGCGATAAATATTCTATCGAAAAAAAAACCCATTTATTTCCCTTACTTGGTTTAAAAAAAGTATATTTTGAAACAAAATAGACGTTAATGGATACAACCATACATTAATTATTACATATATTTATTTATGAAAACAAGGTACTTCAAAACGGAGACTCATGTGCGGCGAGCTACGTTTCATTATCTTGGAAGTATGAGGATGTCTGTACATAAACGCGCATTGTTTTAGCAAAATGTGCCTACAATTTCCTAAGTAACGAAATTGATTCGCTCTTTTTAGCTTTTGTATTTATTTTAACGTCCCCAGTATATCGCCAGGAATTTTAAAATTATTTTTTGTTACATTTTTGAAAACGAATGTAACAATTTTGATGGGAACACATTTTTCAAATTCTTTCTCGGAAGAGGATATATTTTTGAATAGTTTCAATTCAATAAGTAATCTGCTTCAATGAAGTGTTTTGTTTTGTCTGTATGATTATTGATCTTTGAAATTAGATAGTTCTCCAACAAATCCTCCAAGTGGTTTCAACAAGACATATCGTCCATCAAAATCTGATCAATTTTTAAAAAGACAAGATATATCGTCATAAATATGCTGCAGATTCTTTTTATGATTACGAGATCAAGATCTGGTCAGTTTTCTAATGACGAGAGACGACGAGATCTGCATGGACGAGATATCTCGTACATCAAGGATCTAAAAAATATTATTAATGATGAGAAACCTAGTCGAGACAACCAACAAAAGTGTTAAGAAATTCTCTGACAGTGTGAGCCGATTGAATCAACCCCCATGTGAACCCAAACCTCTCAATGTATTTCTCATGAAACATCACAATCGAATTTCATATCAAAAATACAAAACACTGAAGAAATTGAAAGATTCAAAATAAAATATACCAAACACGCCATTTTCAATCTAACTAAAAATTCAAATAAGATTGTGCATTCAAATACCATTACCAGTACAAAAACTCATTCTTAATTGACGAGATACGAAGAGAACTGGATGGACTAGATAAATCCTCCATCAAGAACGTGATCAACATTACTAATGACCAGAAACCTAGTCGAGGCAACCACCAGACGGGTTGAGATAATCTATGGTAGTGTGAACCGATTGAATCAACATCCATGTGAACCCAAGCATATCAATATATTTCTCATGACACATCACAGTCGAATTTCATATCAAAAATACAAAACACTGAAGAAATTAAAAGATTCAAAATAAAATATACCAAACACGCCATTTTCAATCTAACTCAAAATTCAAAGAGGATTGCGCATTCAAATACCATTACCAGTACAAAAACTCAATCTTAATCGACGAGATACGAAGAGAACTGGATGGACTAGATAAATCCTCCATCAAGAACGTGATCAACATTACTAATGACCAGAAACCTAGTCGAGGCAACCACCAGACGGGTTGAGATAATCTCTGGCAGTGTGAACCGATTGAATCAACATCCATGTGAACCCAAGCATATCAATATATTTCTCATGACACATCACAGTCGAATTTCATATCAAAAATACAAAACACTGAAGAAATTAAAAGATTCAAAATAAAATATACCAAACACGCCATGTTCAATCTAACTCAAAATTCAAAGAGGATTGCGCATTCAAATACCATTACCAGTACAAAAACTCAATCTTAATCGACGAGATACGAAGAGAACTGGATGGACTAGATAAATCCTCCATCAAGAACATGATCAACATTACTAATGACCAGAAACCTAGTCGAGGCAACCACCAGACGGGTTGAGATAATCTCTGGCAGTGTGAACCGATTGAATCAACATCCATGTGAACCCAAGCATATCAATATATTTCTCATGACACATCACAGTCGAATTTCATATCAAAAATACAAAACACTGAAGAAATTAAAAGATTCAAAATAAAATATACCAAACACGCCATTTTCAATCTAACTCAAAATTCAAAGAGGATTGCGCATTCAAATACCATTACCAGTACAAAAACTCAATCTTAATCGACGAGATACGAAGAGAACTGGATGGACTAGATAAATCCTCCATCAAGAACGTGATCAACATTACTAATGACCAGAAACCTAGTCGAGGCAACCACCAGACGGGTTGAGATAATCTCTGGCAGTGTGAACCGATTGAATCAACATCCATGTGAACCCAAGCATATCAATATATTTCTCATGACACATCACAGTCGAATTTCATATCAAAAATACAAAACACTGAAGAAATTAAAAGATTCAAAATAAAATATACCAAACACGCCATTTTCAATCTAACTCAAAATTCAAAGAGGATTGCGCATTCAAATACCATTACCAGTACAAAAACTCAATCTTAATCGACGAGATACGAAGAGAACTGGATGGACTAGATAAATCCTCCATCAAGAACATGATCAACATTACTAATGACCAGAAACCTAGTCGAGGCAACCACCAGACGGGTTGATATAATCTCTGGCAGTGTGAACCGATTGAATCAACATCCATGTGAACCCAAGCATATCAATATATTTCTCATGACACATCACAATCGAATTTCATATCACAAATACAAAAAAAATGAACATTGAAAAATGAAAAGCTTCAAAATAAAATATTACCAAGCACTTCATTTTCAAAATAACCTCCCCAAAATTCAAATTAGATTGCACATTAAAATACCATTACCGGTAAAAAACTGAACCTTATAAGCGGATCACATTTTAAATTCCTCTCTAAAAACTGACGCAATCTCACGAGAACTAGACACGAGACAAAAAGTAGTCCCCACAGACCATTCTCAGTAAGCCCAAACAGCACTCGAACACACTATTGCCCACTTGAACCCCATTACCTGAAGACTGGTTAAACCATCCGAATTATGCATCTCACGTAATTGTCGGTTACACGCTTCCCTCTCCTAATTTGATTTCGAGCATCGCTAACGAGGGCTTCTGCAAGAAACCCTGTCCCTCCCTCACGTCAAAAGAAAAGGGGGGATCAAATATGAGGCTTTCTAATTACCACTTGAGGTGGGGTGGATGCTAAGTTTCGAGGAAGTTTCCTCTGGCACCGAGTGAACTTCGAAGTAAAATCTGGCGTCTCGCGGCAAATTTTCACGGTGTTAATCAAACACCTCCCATACGGTTCCTTGGAATTCTCTCGGGGTGGTTTCAAATCGGAGAGGTAGATCTTAAATCGTAGATCGATCGAAGCCAGGACCTTCGTGGAACATGTATCTGTCGTGGCCTCGTATGTAAGCACGTGGGTGGCGAGGAGTGTGTGGACTATATCAATTGTTGACGTCGTCATCTGACCGTGGTTAAAAATTATGAGGTTGTCCTCAGATATTTCCCTTCAAGATTCACCCCGAACTGTCATCAATAGCCAGTTGCTGCAGTCTGAAGTAAATTCAGCTACCAAGTTATATCGTAAATAAAAAATGGTGCAGTGGTATGTGTTGCGATGCAGGTTATCGCATCTGCTCTACGAACCTCATTACGTGGTTAGATGGTTTGTTAGGTGTTATGGTGCAAGGGCCATATTTGGCTAAGCTGAGTCGGGTAACGACAAGGGAATAGTTTTGCACACACAGGGAAAGTTTTATTGACGCTGAAGACATAAATTTCACACAGGAAAATGACAGAATTCAAACGTGTCCTGCCCAAACCTTGTAGGTTGTTAACGCTGTGGCGAAATCCACTGATTCACGATAGGGACTACCTGGTTTGATAAATTGAATAACAAGTATACATTCCCTGTTGTCAAAATAATCCGTTTTATTGCTACCCCACTGGTTACCCATTACCTGGTTGGATGGTTCGTTAGGTGTTATGGTGCAAGGGCCATATTTGACTAAGCTGAGCCGGTTAACGACAAGGGAATAGTTTTGCACGCACAGGGAAAGTTTTATTGACGCTGAAGACACAAATTCCACACAGGAAAATGACAGAATTCAAACCTGTCCATCCCAAACCTTGTAGGTTGTTGACGCTGTGGCGAAATCCACGGATTCACGACAGGGACTACCTGTTTAGATAAATTGAATAACAAGTATACATTCTAACTCATAACTCAACTACTTATCTACCTATCAAGTTGTCAATAACTGCTTAGCACAAATGTAGAAATATTTATCTTCTTTCGAGCGTAAAGCCCGTTTTGTTCCTCCAGTGTGTCGTTAATTCAACTAAAAACCTTTCCTACATATCTACTGAGCAGTTTTATTATTGTAAGTACTTTGAATAGGTAGGTGAGTGAATTAGTATCACTCTGGAGCAGCACACGGTCTATTGGCAAGGGTCCGGAACCACCCCTGAAGAGAAAGATCCGGTGACAACACGTAATTTTGATCCACGATCAGATGACGAGGTCACACTTGGTCTGGCACCACACACTTCAAACTTCCACGCCACGCCAGAGTGAGGACATTCGAGTGCACGACGATTTAACGTGCATCAACCCCCACATTCAGAAGTCTTTATCGGGTTGGATTTCGTTCCCGCAATCTCTTCGTTTGCTCATCCGCTATACTTCCAATCGGGCTCGATGGAAAATATTTGTAAATTTCAACTTTGTAAAATTCACTATCAGAGTGAGAAAAGCAATATACATTCTATAAATTGTATACATATGTCAAACACAGTGACAATAACACTCTGCAACCAAATCATGTAAAATACATATTGTATTTGAAATAAATATATTGCTCGTCATTGAAGTTTGAGTGTAGATAGGTTTTACGATTATAAGTACCGTAAATATTTGTATACTGCAATTCTTAACATGGATTTGCTTTTTGATTCTTTGTTACGAGTGTTGATAAGACCCTAACGAGTGCATTAAATTTAGTTTTTCATTCGATACTTCATTGAATAACACATTGACTAATGAGTAACTGAAATCAGGAAATAGTTAACTATTTGAAAAAATAATACAAAAGAATATTGCAGAATTTGAAAATTTTTTTGAAGATTACTATCGCTTCTATCGTAATGAGTCATGAAAAAATTCATGTAATCACAACTTTTAATGAAATCCCGAATACAATTTTTTGCTACCTTCAAAATTTATAAGTTCATATTGGAGTGAATGTAAGAATTCATATTCATTATTGTAATCAGGTACTTCATATTCTTGGTATAATCAGGCACTTTATATTCATTGATGGTTTGTCAAGCTTTTTTTTTTCATTGTCATGTAAATTTTCAGCATCGTTTCAATAATGCTTGATAGATGGCAGCACGAGCTATATTAAAAAAAGGGAAACTTGTCTCGGAAATTCAAACAAAAAAGGGTATGAAAACAAAAACAAAATTCGGCTCAAATAATAGCTTTGAAGACACATTTTTTTTTGGGAAGAAAGAAATTGAGGTTTTTATCTCCGGATAGAAAATATAAATAGGACACACTTTTCAAGTGTAGACAGCTCTTTGAAAACGAAAAATTGCCGCAGACAAATCAAAACAAATAAAATCGTTCGGTAATGTATTGTATACTATTTTATTGAGAATGTTGAAAGTCATAACTTTTACAGATTTTTAACATTTCATTGGATCATTACAAACATGGAAAAATTAAATTGAATCTATGTAAACTTTCTTTCAAAACTAGTCTAAGATATGACGACCATGTGAATGAAAACGTATATTTATAAGCACTTTAGAGTTTATTTCTTAAATTGATGTGCTAAAACCTGTTAAGTTTTCACCACCTTCAAGAAACTTATAGCTGCAAGCAGCTATATGTCTAAAGAAAAGAAAATTCTGCCTCGGGGAATGTGATTTTGAACAAAAAAATAATAATAATTATGTGTTTTAAAAACAAAATTTAAAAAATATGTAATTGAAAAGTAGATTGGAGTTAATACGTTTTGAAGGACATGCTTTGTCCATGTGCTTGTCAATTTTTGGAACTAAACGATGGAATTGATTCAATTGGGTTATGAATTTTTCAGACAAAAGAAAAAGATATTTTAGGTCTGTTTACATCTTTAAAGCAAAGCAGTGTATTAATTTAACATGTTTTCAGCATAAGTAAAAGCAGGATTTGAAACAAATAAAAATAAATATTCCTAGATACGCTTTTTTCTGAATCTTAAATTTCTTCTTTTGAAACAGGTGTTCGTTTGAGGTTCGTTAATAAAAGGTTTGAAAATAATTTATTCTACGAAAATCATCAAATGAAAATATTTGGATTTATGGTTATTTATCGTTTAGTCTTTTTTGCTGCATAATATGATTTTTTTAACTATTATACAAAGGATGGAAACAAAATGTAACATTTAATAAGACGATTGTATTTTAAAAATAGAAAATATACAAAGTTAATTTATTCTACAGTTCATTTTGTAAAATATTTGTGTTTAGATTTTTTAGAGTAATTACCATTACACGGATAAAAGTAACTAATTTTGTGCTAATGACTTCCATAGAATACAACGGGTTGAAAATGTATCAAGTTAGAAAATTAGCGAGAGTGAAGGGAATTTAAATTTTAAAGGGACACGCCCACAGTCTGAGTTTTTTTATTTTAGACTAGATTGGTGAGATATATATATATATATATATATATATATATATATATATATATATATATATATATATATATATATATATATATATATATATATACATTATTTTTCGCATGAAGTTTAGTTTTCATCTTGAGAAACACACTTTGTAAGTAAAACAAGGGAGTAGAATCTTCTTATCCTTCCTTTTCACAGCTATCTTTATTGACATTGTTTCCCACTTGAAAGTTTAACTACGTACTTAAAAATCTATTAAACTAACAGTTGAATTACTTCCCGTTAGATGGCAGCACGAACTAATACTTATCGCTGTTTGATTAGTTGTCTACCGCTTGCCTTCCCATTGATCAGTGGAAACAATATAGTTTAGTTTGATTTTCTTTACTTGTTACTGTTAAAGTTTTTCGTAGTCTCTTCTTCAAATGTGTGTTTGGGTGCTCGAACAGTTTCTTAAAAGTGTGTTACGTGCTAAACAAGATCATTCACAACTGCATTACTTCCCGTGAGATGGCAGCACAAGCTAATATATTTCTATCTTAGATTTATCGCTCTACCGTTTGCCTACGCATTGCTGAGTAGGGTAATGTTGTTCAGAATTTCTTTCCTAGTTTCCTTGTTCTTGTATGAAGTTTTCCGCAGTCCCTTCTTAAAATGGTGGGTGTTAGAAAACTTTATAATAGTGTCTTACTCACTAAACCAATTAAAATCAGTTGAGTTTAAAGATAATAGATGACGCCACTAAATTATTAACACGACTTTTGGGTTTTACTAACTAATTCATGGGACTCGGTAAACATTTTATTTCATTGCACAATTTTCTTCAGGAACAATTTAAATGTCGATCTTAATGGAACCTATTTACAAAAGAATCGGTCTAAATTTTAATCACTATTAACTATACACACTATTAACAGTTAAAAATTAAATTAAGCCTCCTAATTGTATATATTTTGAACACGGAATTGTATGTATCAATAAAAAAAGTCTTCATTTAATTCATAGATGGATATTGTAACAAGTAGATAGATGGATATACAGAATTTTCCTTAACCCTTCATGTGGTTTCGACGAGATATCTCGTCCATCAAGATCTGGTCACTTTTGCTAGAGATACCGGAGATTTTACAAGGGACCTTAATGAGTCAACCACCAGGAGGATTAAAATCCAATTGAGTAAAATCAAATGTGTCGTTCATAATGAGTTCAATAGATTCATCTCCAGTTACTAAAAGGTAGATAGGTATTTTAACTAACATTACACTGGACTATGACACTTCCATTTACTACTAAGGTTTATTTCTCTGTTGATTAAGTAATTAAATAGGGATCATTTATCAACTTAAGGCATTTTGACTACTTCGTTATATATGAATTCGTACCTGATTTATTGGTTGCTGTATTTTCTTCCGTGTCCGTGTCCGAACTGACTGTCGTGGCGAAGGTTTTTCCTTGACAATAGTAGGCTTGGTGAACTTCTAGTATACGTCGGCTATTAAATGATACGTCGCACACGTCGCACTTGAAATGACCATCTGAAATTTAAAACAGAAAAATGAAATAAATACTTTAGCACAAGTGAATTATAAGGATATAACAAGTTTAATTAGCGATCCCAAATTTGAATTGAGTCATTATTTATATTACAATTGCACCATTGGCGACTTTCGTTTTGATATTTAATGAAAAACCACTTCAACCTCGTGATAATTTATTTTCGCCTCGAAAAGTGCCCCACAGGACCAGCTTCTGGTGCAAAATCCTGTTCCAAACTTTCACCTGTTCCGCGTACACTTTGTAACTTTATAATTGCGCAAGAGACTCTTTTGGATCTTCATTTCCTTGAAGTAATAGGGTAATTTTATGCCGACGAAATAACGTAGTATAATAAATGGCTTGGCGAAATTAGACGAAATTTGGATTGAATTTAGAAATAATAGTCAGTATGGTTCTTGGCAGCTATCCTTATTATTCTCATATTAAGTACTGTTAAGAGAATAATCAGAATAATTTTTTTACGATAGGCATTGAGTTCATCTAGACATAAGTACACAATATAATAAATGGCTTGGCGAAATTAGACGAAATTTGGATTGAATTTAGAAATAATAGTCAGTATGGTTCTTGGCAGCTATCCTTATTATTCTCATATTAAGTACTGTTAAGAGAATAATCAGAATAATTTTTTTACGATAGGCATTGAGTTCATCTAGACATAAGTACACAATATAATAAATGGCTTGGCGAAATTAGACGAAACCTGGATTGAATATATAAATAATAGTCAGTGTGGTTTATGGCAGCTATAAATAAGAGATCATTGTTGTTGTTGTTGCACATCCCCCTGGTGTAGGAAAGCCTACACCAGGTCCAGAAGGCCCCGTCGTGCCAGATCCCCATATTCTCATATTAAATAATGTTAAGAGAATAATCATAATATTTTTTTACGATACGCATTGAGTTCATCTAGACATAAGTACACAATCTATCATACAAGCTACAACAGAAATGTATAATATACAGTTACTCTTCAATTAGGGAAAACACTATATGGACAAAAGTATTTGGACACTGCAGAAATTCGGAGGGGTATCCATTTTAGTATGGGGATGTTTTTATTGGTTAGGACTCGGGCCTTTGCTTTATGTACCTGGTACCACAAACTCTGACGTGTACCACGACGTTCTGAACAATTCAACCTTGCCTACACTATGGCAATACTACAGCGATGAGGGTTGTTTCTTCCAACAGTACTTCCACGTCATACTGCAAAACGTGTAATGGACTGGTTTCATGAATATAATGTGAATTTGCTTGACCGGCCTGTACAGAGCTCCGATCTCAATCCGATCGAGCACTTTTGGGACACACTGGAGGGGCGAGTACAACACCGCCACGCAAGCCCATCTTCACGACAATCTCTTCTCACAGCCTTGTGAGAGGTATGACGTAGGGATGCGACATCGATGTCGATGTTTTCAAAACATCGATGTTTTTAACATCTATAGATTGGAGTCGATGTTTTTGTAACATCGATGTTTATACTTGTCGATGTTTTTACGCTGTCAATGTTTTGTTTTTAAATGAAAAAAGTACCTTTATAAAAATTTAAAAAATAACCAAGTAGTATAATTTTTATAATCAGCAAATTGAACATACTTTTACACCAAAGTTGTCAAGGGTGAAGGGTCTGAAAAGTAGGGATGCGACATCGATGTCCATGTTTTATAAAAAACATTGATGTTTTATAAAAAAAAACATTGATGTTTTATAAAAAAAAACATTGATGTTTTATAAAAAAACATTGATGTTTTATTAAAAAAACATTGATGTTTTATAAAAAAACATCGATGTATTGGAGCCGATGTCGCATCACTAGTTGCTGAACCAGTTTTAAGAAATGAGGAAAAAAGTTTAAATACACTGAATTTTAAAAACATCAATGTTTTTGGGGCGATGTATTATCAACATCGATGTTTTAATTTTGAACATCGATGTTTTGCTGTCGATGTCGCATCACTTGTTTGACGAGCTATTCCTGCCTAGACTTAGTACAGAGAACTTGTGGTAAGTCTGCCTCGACGTGTTGCAGCTGTGATACAAGCAAAAGGAGGGCCTGCCCGTTACTAAATATAATAATAAAGACCATTTTCTGAAGAACATGCAGTGTCCAAATATTTTTGTCCACATAGTGTATTTTCAAGATATACCGTAAACCTGCATTCCAAGATAAGGTTACCTGTTACTGTATCCGCTACCAATCCACCATAGGGAAATGCAGGAGGATAGTTGCAGCCATTCATGTAGGGTAAACAGAGGGATCCGTCGGCCCCTAGACTCTCACCAGGAGCAGTTTTGTTTTTCGGCAGTACTATGGTTGTCGGTGAGGCGGCTGAACTGTTGGGAGACACAGGACTGGTGGGTTCGTATTTCACAGCAGATGAATCGTTCGAAACGCTTCCATTGTGTTCTCGGATCTGGAATAATTATTTATTGGTGATAACGTAACGAACAAAAAGTTTATGATTTTCACTCCTATGATTTTCACACTTTTTCAAAACGTTTATTTACCAAAAAATACTAGTATAGTTAAAATATTTTGTTGATAAAAAAGAACTACTTGATAATAATAAGGGCATTTAGATTAAATTAAATTAACTAAAAGTTAATGAAATTAATTTGAATTCAGTAACAATTTAATTCAAATATCTAAACACAGATTGGTTTAACAACACATAAATAAGGTCAAACAATTGCAACTAACATTGTTAACAATTACCATTGATCAGTTGAAGTACAAAAGTTGACATTTTTGTTCAATTGATAGAAATTATAATGGTGTTGAATTTCAAATGGAATTTTAGATTACTGTTATCTATGAAAGAGGACTTATCTATGAAATTGAGACTATGTTTAGTGAATTTTAATATGCATTACCGAAGAACGAAAAAATTTATCTAGATCAAACTTTGGTAACAGTACAGTGGAGTTTTCCTTACTGCCAAATGTTCATTGATAACTAAAGAGGCTTCATCTCTGTTGGTAATGACAGACCGTAATAGTGCTCGAAGCATTGAAACTGTACTTAGGATAATTTTAAACAAAAATTTAAAAAAATTATTTAATTTTGCTACTGTATATAGGTTTTTATAAAATCAATTTTTAAAATAGTCTACAGCTGCATCGTATTATCGAATATAATAAAATATCTATTTTCAATTCCATTGTACAATTTTCGTGCTGCCATCTTTATTTCAAACATTGAACTTCGTTTGAAAGTAAAATACAAATACCTTTCTAAGTTCCAACCACATGTAAAAAAAAAAAAAAAAATTTGAAAGAAACAAATAAAATATTTTTTTAATGCTGTAAAAATATAGCGAGGCAATTTCTCGAAAAATAGTACCAATTATTTTTTAACTGTAACTATGCTGTGTTCGATGCAATATAGTTCATTACTATTCTACTAGATGGCAGCACTAACTAAAGCCTGGAGTACTAGAGGACGAAAAGAGGATTGACGATGTGTGTTTGCGTAAGCGAAGAGTTACAAGCTAAGAACAAACTTGAAATTCCCTCATTTCTCAAATTTTGACTCAGATTTTATATAATCAATTTCATTAAGGAGTGTATGCAACTCTCGAAGTAAATAAAATGTAATTTTAAAAATATTCTTTCATTACCATGTATTGAGCCAACGGAACACACTTTCCTAATACCGTAATATACCATTACAGGTCATAAATACAATACCTGACCAGGATAGAATTAAATGTACTGCATTATCTTTTAAAAAACATACTTGTGAATCATAAATTTAAAGTTTTGTATTTTAAGATACAGAATTGTTTTACCTTACATAGTGAAAACGTACATTGAATGGAATTTATGTAATATTTGCAGTTATTACTTTGAAATGCAAATTTTCCAAACAAAAATATTAAAAACTTTCTTTTTTTATCTTAGCATGAGAAAGGGTATTTTTTTCAACTAGATTCATATCTTATTTGTATATTTTGTAAATTCAATTTATACTTATTGAATCTTTGTATTTTACTTCTCTGCAATTTTCGTTCACTCCACATTTTGCTCAAAAATATGTCGATTTGACCTCAAAATGTTATTCTACTCGTAGTTTACCTTAATAGCTTAATGTAGAATAAAGACGAACGTTAAATCTAGAAACCTATTTCTAAAAGCTGACCATGAGAACCGTTTTGAGAGGAACAGTATTGCTTTTTTAGTGTTCATATATGTTTACTGGCCGTCTCATATTTTGAATAAAAATGACCATTTTGTGTACTGTTTACCTTAAAATTTATCAATGTATTTAAATATGGGTCAATTTTAAATTATTATTTACATTCTATGTTCGTAAATTAAAACAATGAGGGCTATGTTAGTTGTTAGACACACACAAAATTGGGTCATGGAGTGTGATAACTTCTATAAGTTTTGGAAAACCGAAAATTCGGTGCAAAAGATTATCTTATCGGAGAAATATTTATGTCTAAATAACGCCTTTTTCTAAGTTTACCCAGACTTTTGTATGGGACCCATCAATGAAGAATAATGATAAGCTCCCCAATGATAATGAAATAAAAAAATATGATCTTACTTTTTCATGAATAGATAATACTACATAATCCCGGCCTGTTTTTATATCAAGGGAAAATGAGCAGCATGTCTCCTTCACTACTATTTTAAATGGAAGCGTTTGTCTATGTCTTTGTACTCACTGTCCTGACAAATCTATGGCACTTACAATAATGAAATTTGGTACACAGGTAGTCCTAATTTTTCGCTATTTTTGTGTAGCGCCACCCGAATTTTAAAATTTAATCTAGAACACTTAAAAAATTAATTTATTAGTTTTTTCACCTTTTGTTCTACACTCCGTAATGTGACGTCATTGAAGAAGTAGAGGTTTTACGATTTCCGATCGTTAACGTCACATGCGTTTTTCGTCCTAATGCTTTTTGAACCAAGCCACGTTTTCCAATTGTAGCGCGTTTTCATTTACGTTGTTGATAATAGCCACTTTCAGGCCATCACGGCGTTGACTATGGAGTTAGTTTGTGAAGCAAACGAAATGGAAATACGTAGCAATCACCGTGGGTTGGCGAGCATCAGCGAGCAGTGGTCACACCTGACCCCACGAAAAGAACTGTCACAGGCAACGCCGTGCTGGTAGTATCTAAAACCGAAAAATCATAAAACAAGTTCATGTAAAAAAGCATTTCCTTACATTTTGTTCGTAAAACATCTGAGTTTTCCTTCCTCGTTCAGATGCTCTCTCCCCATCAGAGTCATTGTGATTGTTCTCTTCTCTAAATGCGTCTTCGTCGATCTCTCTCATCAGTCGATGCAGCTTGTTCGTTCTCAACAGGTGCTTGGAATGTGTGCGTTGTTCGAAGTCTTCCGGGGTGTACGTCCTGGGGGGTCGGGGAGGCGTCAGATTCCCCGCCCACCTGTGGTTCACCAGGACCTCGGTGTCCGGCTCGATGTCCGATGTGATCGTGCACCACACAGCTGATTCTGAAACGAAATCGGCTCATTTAATTCACTAATACGCGAGTATCACAATATAAATCGAACTATGAGACTCCTTTCGTTCGTGGTTGGTGGTCAACTATCTTCCTTCCTTCAGTGACCTCTTCATGTGCCCACGATCACGCGACCAAAATTAGTAGTAACGCGACCCAAACGATAACTTTCATTATCTGCGGGGAGGAAATGAACATCTATCACCTAATTGGTCCATGCATCTGAAAGGTATGACGATCTACTGATTCATCATCTGATTAGTCCGGGCGACAAAGAAGCAGACTTTGGTGATGTTACCATTTTTGTCTCCACTGTATAGAAATGTGCATTCACACTGTTATTTAATGTTATACCGCCAAATTAGGCGATAAGATGCCAAATCAGCCAACGAATGAAATTGTTCACAGAACACTCACATGACAAGGCGACTTTTAGAAGCTGCTCTCAATAGTAATGCTCAGTCTATGTACATTTCACATCTATGGTCATAATCCACTAAGCCTAAACCTGGGTGTGTCAGTACAGCTTTCTTTACTGACAAGAATTGAAATTACACCTCCTACATCGCACGTTCTGCTAGCATAGTGGAAAAACCCATAGCTCCGAGAAGTCTGTAAATGATATGATAGGCATTTTCTGTCACGCTAGGTATACACTATATGGACAAAAGTATTTGGACACTGCAGAAATTCTAAAGGGTATTCATCTTAGTGTGGGTTGTTTTCTTGGTTAGGACATGGTCCATTGTTTTATGTACCGGGTACCGTGAACGCTGACGTGTACCTCGACGTCCTGGAAAATTTGGCCTTGCCTACACTATAGCAATACTACAGCGATGATGGTTGTTTCTTCCAACAGGATCGTGCTTTATGTCACACATCAAAACGTGTGCTGGTTTGGTTTCCTGAAAATTAGATTCATTTGCTTGACTGGCCTGTCCAGTGCCCAGATCTCAATCTCAAATGTGATCGATCTCAATTGATCACTTTTGCGTAGCCTCGATCTCAATCCGATCGAGCACTTTTGGAACAAACTGGAGCGACGAGTACGACACCGCCACGCACGACCATCTTCTCGACAATCTCTTCTCACAGCCTTGCAAGAGACATGGCGAGCTATCCGTGCCGACTTACAGAGAACTTGTTGAAAATATGCCTCGACGCATTGCAGCTGTAATACAAGCAAAAGGAGGGCATGCCCGTTACTGAATAGAAGAATGAAGCACCTTTTCTGGAAAGCATACAGAGTCCAAATACTTTTGTCTATATAGTGTATGTGGCTGTAGTATTTCAACGGCGGATCCTGTTTCCAGTACAAATACCAAACATGATAACACTTGGCTCGAATTTTGAATACTGTATCAGCACGTCGCCAATAAAAATGAACTCCGAATGAATGATTATAGAGGATTAGTCATCGCGAATTACTAAATACCAAACACTGCAAAAACGACAATTATTTTAAGGTATCACCGCCGTGTATCATGCGAAAAGATTTGGTAAGAGGAATTAAAAACTTCTATTTCCGTCTGATTCATATTTTGCAATGAAAATTACTCCAAAACAGGGAGAAATATTCAAAAAAATTAAAGGTTATTAGTTTAATACACTTTTTATATAAGAAATTTTAGTTTTAAATTATATGCTGCATTTGTTTTTACTGTACTTTTAACAAGATATGTACATAGCATATACACCATTATTACTTAGACCGTTTTTCTCATGCATTTGTTCAATGAGTACACATATACTGCATCTCACACACTAAAAGGTACAAAATAAACTCTACTGAATCCTCAGGATAGTGAGGTTAAGGACTTAAAGGTATATTAAAGAATAATTTAACTAGTTTTATTGCCTTTTGTGAATAAAGTATTTATATTCCTACAGACAAACGGAATTCCATAAAAATAACTTATGTTTGTTAAAAGTCGAACTCAGAGGACGAAACCAATTTCTACGGAACTCGCATGATCACGAGGGATATTAAAGAGCAATATCATGACTTTAATTGCTGTCTTGTGCATGATCTGTTAATATTTCTACAGACAAACGGAATTCCATCCGAAAAGCTTAAGTTTATTAAAGGTGGAACTCGGCGGATAAAAATCGAATCCTTCGGAAAGATCAAGAGTTTAAGACCTTAAAAGGAGGGATATTAAAGAACAATATCACAACTCTGATTGCTGTCTTCTGTATGATATATTCATATTCTTACAGAAAAACGGAATTCCATCCAATAAATTGATGTATGTTAAATTTGAAATCAGAGGAAGAAAATCACATTTTTCGGAATTCCTATGTCCAGAGATTGATATATATATATATTATATATATATATATATATATATATATATATATATATATATATATATATATATATATATATATATATATATATATATATATATATATATATATATATATATATATATATTAAAGATAAATATCATACATTTCATCATCTACGTAAGCATGACTTATTTATATTCCTACGAATAAACGGAACTCCATCCAAAAATTCATGAACTAAATTATGTGAATCATTTTCAGTCTTATTAATATCAAAACAAAGTACCACCTCAGATAACCCCTGACTGAGATCATCCACAAGTTCGTTCGTATTGAAATTCTCGAACATATTGACCCACTAAGAATACTTGATGCATGAAGAATTTTTTATCGCAAAATTATTTTATTGCAAAATCTGTTTTGATCATAAATTCTCATTTTTTAGAAGTACCGAAACATATTGACATAAGTTTTCTCACAATATCCAGTATTTTCTATGTAACTATGCTGATGTCAAAAGAATAATAGTTATTAAAAAACCGAGATTGGAAAATTTTTTGTAATGCTAACAATTTGTTGTCGTAATCACATACGATCAAGGGGTTGTCTATTTTAAGACTTGAAGCAAAATATTCCACCAACTTATGATATATGTTAAAGGTTTGTTGAAAACAGTGTGTGTGTGTGTGTGTGTGTGTGTGATATTTCCTATATAAAAAAAAACCCTGTCAAAATTGATCTACTACTATTTTAAAAACGGTAATGTGTTTTCTTTGCTTTATACTAAAGACATTCAATTTTAGAACAAGTTTTTCGCCCATGCCAGTAAATAGAATTTTCAAGAATAAATGTATTCGCTAAAAAAATTAATTATGAATATGGCATCAAATTAATTTACTAGTCTTTCCTAAAAGATGATGAAATATGAAAATCCATGCTGTTTGCTGTAAGAGCATGATAAATAAAATATATTGCTAATAAAACTATTAATGTAAGGGTATATTCGTTGTAGATTCATCATTCTACAACGATCTACAGCAATCTTTCATGAAACGAATTTAAGGGGCATTCATAATATCTCCTCAACATAATATTGACTTTTGAAAAAGTCATCTGTCGTAGTTTCGTCATATAACATGGGTGTGATGTATGTAAAATATATTACACGGATTAATATGCTTGCATATGATTTGCGCCCAAGTTATAGAAATTATAAAAATGTCGAAAAGCAGTTAAAATATTATTTCCCAGACACTTAAATGATGTTAGCATATTTCCTAAGAAAGAGAAAAGTTATTATTCTGGTAACTTTTCTAATTCACAATTAGCCATTTCAACCAGAGTAAGGTTGGGTAATTCTGCTAGTCCTTCATAAACACGAATATTAAAATATTGATGCGTGGACTAAACTAGAGCCGCAGTAGCTCAGTCAGTAGAGCGTCGGGCTCGCATCGGAAGGGTTGTGGGTTCTGTCCTCAGCGGAGCCTGCAATTCTGATGGTTGCGAGATCGGCGCTTCGACCTGGCTAAAGACCGTCGTGTTCGCTAATGGTGGCTGGGGCACGTTAAATAGGTCGTGGTCACAAAGTCCCCCTTGTTCCCATACCAAATCAATACCTCTGGGGGTACCTGATCAGGGGGTTATCGGCCTCTGATTGGGATCTAAATTCCGATATGTGTGAGTGAATGGATGTGTGAAAGGGACCTTCCTGTAAAACGGATGTGTCATGTATGAAAAAGTCCAACCCTCCGGGGCAATGGCAACCCCAATTGGGCCATATATGGCCCGCACGACAAAAACAACATGGACTAAACTTACTTTCAAATTAAACACTTTTAGACAAGTCTCTGGTGTTCTTCTTAATCACATCTTTTGTTAAGCAAGGACAGAAAAGTTAACAACTCTCTGGTTGTAACATAATTGAAAAATGGGTGCTTCGGAGAAAATAACTAAATCAAAACATTATATTCTTATTTCGTTTAAAATCTACTCTGAACGAATCGGTTACTCAATTAATAGGAGCTCGGTTAATCAAGGGTCTGGTGTTGGTAGAATATTTATAACCGTTTCGACGAGGTAGGAAGAAAACGTCCCAGTTTTCCACTGGAAGAGTTAGACTGACTAAACCTTACGCTAAACCATGAAAACGAAATATTCATTTAACCTTCAATAAACAAGCCCTTGATGGATGGACTCTAAACTTACCTTCACAATTATCGCTCCAAAAGAAACACTTTCGGTGCCCTGGTGTACTTCCTTAATCACAACAGCACCTTTTTCTTATCAAACGAGGATATACAGAAATTAATAACTCTCCCCCGCGTGCAGCAGAACGTAGATGGGCACCCCGGAAACGAACGCTATCAAAACATTCCATTCGAACCCTATTTAAAATCTCCTCCCCGAACGAATCGCTCGAGTGCCATAGGAAATTACACCCGTCAAAACCCACATGGAAAATTACAAATAACATCACCATCCCAGCCCCAAATAAAAGCTCTCCTTCCTCGACCACGACGGCATTTGCCGATGAGCCGAGAGATAATGTGCCACCTTCTCCACCTAATTAGTCTTCCGATCATGGTGCCACGGATTGGAAGGCCCTAAATGATGAAAAGAGGAAGTTGAATTCTGTGATTTATAGCAACACTAGTAATGATGATGAATTAGCCCGAGGCGCTTTTCGGGGATTTAAATTCGTGGCCTGCTCTTGTTACTAATGGCCGAGAAACACAGGACCGCGGACAATGGTAACAGGAAGAGAGCAGCCTGGAATTGTTACCGCGTGAGCATATTGGTGCGCTTGGGAAGATAATGGATGGACTGCAGCGATGGATTTTGCGCTTGTTTTCAAGGGGTTTCGGGGAGATCCTGAAGATTTCGGAACTGGTTAGTTGGCTTGATTTGGTGGGGTTATCTAATTTGGATGGGAATAATCACGCGGAACTACAAATTGTCTGAATCGCACTCAATGAGGATGGACGTTGGTGATTTATCAAGGTTTGGGGTATATTCTTCCTGCGGCATGGAAGGCCATGGAGGTAGATTGTGGTATCTCTGCTGCTTCAGGGTACTAACAACTAAATATCCATTAGCAGTTAAGAAATCAAACTCGCCCGTATGTTCTTGCGTCAGATGCATTCAGACTTCATTCCTTGTTGTTTTTTAGAATTTTCAAACATATCCGAAGCTGCTTGTTTGAACCTTTGTGATGGGCGTTCGTGATTTATCATGGTTTGAGGTACATTCTTCCTACGACATGAAATGCCATGAAGGTAGATCATGGTATCTACTAACTCTTCGGGGTACTAGCAACTAAGTATCCGTGAACAGTTAAGAAAGCAAATTCGTCACCCGTCTTCTTGCATCAGCCACATTCAGACTTCCTTCTCTGTTTTTAAATAATTTTCAAACATACTGAAGCTGCTTGTTTCAACTTTTGGGATGAACGCTCGTGATTTATCATGGTTTGAGGTATATTCTTCCTGCGGCATGGAATGCCATGGAGGTAGATTGTGGTATCTCTGCTGCTTCAGGGTACTAACAACTAAATATCCATTAGCAGTTAAGAAATCAAACTCGCCCGTATGTTCTTGCGTCAGATATATTCAGACTTCATTCCTTGGGTTTTTTTTTAGAATTTTCAAATATACCGCGAAGCTGCTTGTTTGAACCTTTGTGATGGGCGTTCGTGATTTATCATGGTTTGGGGTACATTCTTCCTGCGACATGTAATGCCATGAAGGTAGATCATGGTATCTTCTAACTCTTCGGGGTACTAGCAACTAAGTATCCGTGAGCAGTTAAGAAAGCAAATTCGTCCCACGTCTTCTTGCATCAGCTACATTCAGACTTCCTTCTCTGTTTTTAAATAATTTTCAAACATACTGAAGCTGCTTGTTTCAACTTTTGGGATGAACGCTCGTGATTTATAATGGTTTGGGGTATATTCTTTCTACGACATGGAGTGTCATGTAGGTAGATCATTGTACCTTCTAACTCTTCAAGGTACTAGCAACTAAGTATCCATCATCAGTTAAAAAAGAAAATTAATCCCATTTCTTCTTGCATCAGCTACATTCAGACTTCATTCCAATTGTTTTAATAATTTTAAAACATATTGGATCTGCTTGTTTGAACTTTCGGAATGGATGCTGGTGGTTCATCAAGGTTAAGAGCAGATCCTTTCTGCAGCGTGGAATGAAAGTCGGCATCAGCCACTACGTTATACATGGCACTTACAACTAAATTTCAATCAGCATCTAAAGTATCAGCAGTTAAGAATGCAAAAGCGTTCTATGTATTAACTATAAATTGTAGGGTACTAATCGCATGCCAAATATTGAATTATGAAAATAAATTTATAACTTTACCATTCCTGCAACAAGGTTTGATACAAGGTCACAGTTGAAGAGTTTTACTAATTCAATATTTGGTGCAACAGCAATCTACAATTTGATGTCATCAGTCTTGTTCAGAATTTATTTCCTTTTCCTTGACAATTTTCAAAAATACTGGAGCTGCTTGAGAAAAGCTTTTGGTGACTGAACCAAAAATGATTCTCACTATGACCAATATTACAAAAGTGGTTAGATAACAAGCAATCAGCTATCTGTCTAGTAGTTTTACTACATCAGAGTGCATTTGTCTATTGATTCGTCTTTTTAAAACTTAACGTAACTGGAGTATTTATATAATATGCGCTGCGTGAGTTTAAAGATAATGTGGAGAAGATCCTGAAGTTAAAACGATATTGGTTGCCTTGACTTTGTGGGCTCATCTAATGTGGATTGAAAAAAAAAGCGAGAATGAAATTAGCCGATATAGCCCTCAATGAGGATGGGCATTGGTGATTTATTAAGGTTTGGGGTATATTTTCATGTGATAAATGCTCTAAGCGAGTTTAGTGAAAAGCAAACCCGATACATATCTCTTAGGAAATTGCAGGGAAACCGAATCGTATGCTAAATATCTATTGCAAATTTAATTTATTGATTTGAAATTTCCTTGAAATTCATCGCCTTTAAGGTATACATGAATAAATTATTGATTACATAAAATTAAGATTGATGTGAGTATGCATCAAATAGTTTTAACATACAAAAGGAAGGAGTATGGAAAAAACTAATTTGTTAATCGTATCTCAAGGTATAATCTGCTTGCACCAATCGGTTTGATTTTCAGAATTTGTTTTCAAGTAAACTGAATATTTAATATAAGTTTGGAGGGTGAGGTTGTTAATCAGATGTGCTTTTAGTTAAGGTTAATGCAAAATTCTTCGTCTAGATGAGAATCAGTCATTTGTCTACTATTCTTTAAATATCATAACGCATTCGACAGCAGCTACTTCTCTGATATTGTTTTTACAACTAACTGCAATTAAAACATTCGAAAGCTAAGGATAGTCAGAGCGTATTTTAATGATGTGAAATTTTGTTATTCGCGTACACCAGTAGTATTCTTTAATCTGTTTGTAATATTTTGAGTGGAATTTTTGTAAATTTTTCCTTTCTAATGAAATTATTGTTTTGTTCGTAAAATAGACAAAAGAAATATACATAATTTTATTTTGTACGTCAAACGTCGCCAAATGGCGATAAACTACACTTTTAAGTAGTTCCTATTTATGTGTAATGCAAGATAAGAAGACAGAAAGTTAAACGCCTTTCTTTCGTCTGTTTGTTTACACTGAAAATCCCACTCACATGAGAGGCACGCCTGTTTTACAATTTTAAATACACTCTCAAGCGGTAAACGAGATCGCGACTTAAAAGCACGATTGCTATTGCCGTTATTCGCTACCTCATCGGGTATATCAGAGTTAAGAGACCATACCATCACCCGTACAATCGTCATCAATACAAGACCATCATCCATACAATCGTCAAGACCGGACTATCAACTGTACTTTAACCCACATCGTTTAAATGTGTTCCGGGATTTTTTAATAACTTTTACAAAAATTATATTTGAAAAATAACACTTACCGTTGTAAAATAGCGCGACGTTGCCCACGTCGTACGACGCAGCAGGCTTGAGAAGCTTGAGCCATCCCCCTGAATCCTCTGTTACAGCAAAACGTGTTCTTTCACCATTCTGCCCTTTGGTCTACGATGAAAATGATCAAAATTAATACCAACAATTATGCTACGCAATAAACGTTTTTAATTAAAAATGATAAAACTCAAAATTCGACATGTAGAGTAAAATATTAGTAAAGATCGTTTTGAATGAAACACCATTCAGCCCTTTGGTATACGACGAAAAGGTATCCAAATTAATAGTATCAATTATGCTACACAATATATATTGAAATCAAAATGTTAAAAATCAAAATTTGACATGTGTTTGGAACCATAGAGTAAATGATTAGTAAAGAACGTAGAGTATAAAGCACCATTCTGCTATTTTGTTTACGACGAAAATCTTTTTATTTTGAGGTTTTATGGCGCAATGTCTATTGTTGGCTATGCTGCGTCAGACACAAGACATACAATATCAAGTAATATATATATACGCACATAGGAATTTTAATGACATAGAAGAGAAAATACACATAGAGAGGAATGCCGCTGAAAGTAAGTGCCGTATAGAACTTGCAAGACATACATTACCCTACAATAATGGACCGGACGCCAGCGGATTTGCATAAAGCTTCCTTTTTGTCTGAGGGTGCTTTTCGTGGTTTGGCCTGGGACCTTTGAATGTTGTTCCTGGTCAATTAAACGCAGACGCCTACATGAACATTTTAGACAATCATGTTCTTCCTACGCTCTGGCAATTTTATGGAATGGACTTCCAGGAAAATAACGCTCCATGTCATGTTGCAGCCTCTGTCAAGCAGTGGTATTAAGGTATTAATGCTAAACGTCTTCCCTGGCCTGCTCAGAGTCCCGACCTAAGCCCCATAGAACGTTTGTGGGACGCGTTAGTGCGACGCTTGCGACCAGGGAACCACGTCCGAAATCTACAGCTGAGCTGGCGACATTCTTGCAGCAGGAATGGACACAAATACCTATAGCTGTGAATTAGAACCTTGTTGAAAGTATGCCCAGAAGGGTTGCTAGTGTAATTGCTGTACGTGGGGGACCATCCCTCTATTAAAGCATGTATTATTTCCCTTATACCATCACATCTTGCTGTCCGGTCCATTATTGTAGGGTAGTGTATATTTGGATAGGTAGGTTGGTAAATTACAGTCCTACTGGGGAACAATGCAGCGGGCTATTGGCGACGGTCCGGGATCACTCACAAAGGGGAAAATCCGAGGATAACACCTCGCAATTTTGAACCACGGCCAGACAAGAACTAAACCAGAGCAAGCACCCTACTCTCCAAACTTCGTCACCACGGCAACGTGAGGACATCTGAGGCCACGACGGTCTTTGGCTGGACAGTTTCAAACTCGCAACCCTCCGGTTTCAAATCCGTTGCTCTTGTATATACCATTGCTCATCATCCGTTACACCTGAAATATTGATGCCGGCATATTTTGTAGGAAACACATATTCGGAGAGAACTGCTCTTGTGTATGGGTAAACATTAGCTTGGATGTATATCGAGTCTTACGAACCTCATAAAATCTCTAGACATCGTCGCATGTTTTTTAAACATATAGTAAAAAATAATGTTAGATAGAAGTCGAGAATCAACATTTATAGAAACAAAATTAAAGCTGCTACCCATTTAAAAAAATGTAAACATGCATCATTACGATATGATTACTTTATCACGTTTTGAATCTCTCATAGAAACTGACATAGATATTCCGACTGAGATCGTAGATATGCTTAATGGTTTTTATACTATGCAGAAATAAACTGGCAAAAAATAAACATGGCAAATTATCATCAGCGACATTTTTAGCTTGTAAGCCATCAGATCCACCCCGCTCTGATGGTATCGAGGAAAATGTATTCAATTTTCAACTTCGGCGAAGAAAATAACCTGATAAAATAAAACGTTTAGTTTGGATGGGTGATAAAAAAAACCAATTCAAAACAGGGTCAGGTTTTTCGAGTTTTATCTGATATATCGATTTATTACCACTTAGAGTTACTTATCATTTTTTAAAGGACGTCTAGTGTCACGATTTTGTAAAAATGTAACTTTTTATCGAAGGTCTAAGTAGTGCACTTTGCTTTTTTCAGGCGACGAAAAAGCTTTAATGACAATTTTTCCCTATCGGGAACTCCGATCTTACGAAAAAATGTATAAGTAAATCACAAAAAGTGTGTAAGTAAATTACAAAAAATTAAAATAAAAGTGGAGGGCGAAGGGAAAAAAATCAATATACGGGGTTCTCGTATCTAATACATATATGACGTCGCTGATAAAATAGCGTTGTGTAAGAACTGTTTAATTTTTTACTTAACACATTCCATTTTTGACTCTTATCAATTTCAGACGCGAAAGTAATCGTTCGCAAATATTCTGGAATAAAAGGGCATAAATAAAAATTTTGAGGTGAAAAATTTTCACCGGCGCCGAAATTGCGCTCAGGGCAAAGGAGTTAGGGAAAGGTGATAAAACTGATTTTCTGAGCGACCAGTTATTACACTTAGATAACGAACATTTCGTTCGGATGTGCAGCAGCGCTAATACGAAATTCCGGGGAAAAAAATTCGTCGGGAGCTGCACACTGCACCTCTGAAAAATGATGGCGTGGATGATATAATAAATTAAAATTATGCCCCATCGAGGTCATGTTAGTAATGTTATTACGCTCTTTCCTTTTTGTTGGGTTAACAGTTAGGTGCCGTGCTTTATGCTTTTTGAACTTTAATTTACTCGTTAGTTTTTCTTCTTATTTTCGTCGTGTTTTGCTGGATGGAATTTGTCTAACACGTTAGCTCGCTAGGATTCTGATTGGGTCGGGGGTCCGGAATTAGTAAACCTGCAAGAGGTTTTAACCATTAACTGCTCTGTCACAAACCGTCTCGTAACTAGTGTGGAGGGGTCTCTCAGACCTCGCTCACTAAAGTGCGTATAAAGTTGATTAATATAACATATTAATGAAAGATTCTTTAGATAATTATTATGTATACATTTTAAATTTACATTATTCAATTCTTAACGTGAAATACATTTTATATTACTATATAAGTTAAGTAAATTCCATGATTTTTCAGGTTCAGCTTTCGGACCTAATTTTGCAGGACGTTTCAACCCTGGAAACTGTAAAACTGTTGTGTTTTGGTGTTCTAGCGGCACGATAAGGTCCTCACCCCCGGGTATCCCATTTGAAGTTATTTTTTTCGTAGAAATATTATTCTTGTGAAGACGCACTTGAAATGTCTCCATCTTCATCTGCCTAAATTTCCGAATCCGTTTCGTGTTCGCTTTCAATAATATTATCCGAATTTTCACTGTCCAATACTCTATTTCCGACCAATTATCAACAATATCCTGAATTCCTTTTTGTGTAAGCTACACAGATCGTTTTTTAGTAAAGTTTGTTGCCATTTTGGGCTCTCTGTCGAAATTCCTTGCTCCAACTTAGACGGTTTCATTCAACAAGAACGGTAACGCAAATGTTTTTAAGGGGTCTAATAAACCATGCGGGAAATGCAAATAGTGTAAAACACGAAATAGTTGGGGTAGTCAAGCCAGTCTTGGAATATGGCTTCTGTTGGACGTAGTAGGAAGGTACTGAATAGGACAGGGACCAATATTTACTTTAAGGGGTGGAAACTACCTGTCAAAAATGACTCGGGGTCAGTGAGACCCATGACTGCACTTAAAGGTTAACGTGGCTCTAAAAAGTAGATGGATAGGTTACGTATACCTTCCGCGTGTGCATTAAGATGTCAGTTAAATTTATATCACGCTGATGCAAAAGAACAACAACCGGGCTATCGCCAACGGTCCGGGATCCATCAAAAAGGGTAGGTATGTAAATAGTCAATCAATCAACGTCACACTGGAGCTCACGATGGTCTATTGGCGATGGTCCGGGAACATTCCCGAAAGGAAATATCTGAGGACAACAACTCTTAATTTTGAACTACGGTCAGATGACGAGGTTAAACCTGAGCTGACATTTTACTCTCCAAACCTTCATACCACGCCAATGAAAGGACTTTTCTGACCACGAAGGATTTTATGCACACCAGCCACCGCATTCACGACGGTGTTTGGTTGGAACAATTTTGATCTTGAAACTCTCGGTTGCTAATCCGTCACTCTCTCTCTCTTTCAACTGGGCTAATGCGGCCTTACATCATGAAGAGAAAGGTAATCGTAAAGGCACCTCGTAATTCGTAAGGCACCTTCTAAGTTTGAACCACGTGCAGGTGAAGACGTATTTATTTATTTAGAAGCATCTAATAAACCGTATACGTGCATTAGTAGAAATTCACATCTGCGTTTGTTTGTTGTATATGTTGGCGAAGAGTTGAACCACTCTCCAAACTCCCGCAGCACACCAGCGTAAGAGCATTTAAGACAGACCACAATAGGTTTAACGAGCAACAGCCCCGTGTGCAAGACGTTGTTTGTCAGGATTCGAACTCGCAACCCTCCGGTTGAAATTCAGTTACTCTTTCAACTGGGTAGTTGATAATTTTAGTTAACGTCATACAGAGCAACACAACGGGCTATTGACGACGGTCCGGAATCAGTCCCTTAAGGGAAAGATTCGAGGACAACACCTCGTAATTTTGAACCACGGTCAGATGACGAAGCAACACCTGAGCTGGTTCTCCAAACTTCCAAGCCAACCCAACGTGAGGACTTTCGTACTCGACAGATTTAAGGTGCACCAGCCGCCTCTACACCATACGTTAACAAACATCCATGCCCGGACCCGGATTCGAACCACTCTTTCAACTGGGATATCGAGGCCCGTTCTCTTTTTTGAACACTCGCACTAACCATTAGTTCGAAGTAACTTCTCACAATTTGATGAACCTTTCTAACACACTTGGATGCAATATTCACTTCAATGTGCACTTCTGACTGATTTTCGCATTTAAAGAATTCCGAGGATGGGATGCGACGGAATGCTTCCTTTGAATACGTCCTAACTCGCTCATGTATAGGAAAACAGATAAGAGACTTTTCGCGTTTTGTCCAATCCATTATCACACAGACTTCACTAGTTTCAGCAACAGAATAATAAAAGGAATATTTCGGTTTATACCATCCTTGACTCTTTTCAGACCTGTCTACGATTTTTCTATTCATGAGCTCAATAAAACAGCGATTATCATCGATTGATGTTACTTGAGCATTGTTTCAGATCAAGTACATTTTTGGATATGCCAGTACACGTCAAGCCCCGCCCCTCCTTCGACCAAGCTCCTACTAATGCTCTTATACTAGGAATCATATTTCATAAAGTATCAGTCTTTATATTGTAAAAGTATTCCTTACACAACTGTTTTAACAGTTTAAAAGTAAAATTGGGTTATGCTTAGTTATTATAGGAGTAGTTTAGTACAGGCAAAATCTATTTTTATGATCAAGACATCGTCATATATACTTTAACAACACCAATGAACAGTTTCTTATTTTCCAATGTCCTGGGCGAGACACGAATGTAAGAATGAATACAGCACTAACACAAACGATTGCGATACAACAAAGACAAGTTCTGCACTATAACATAAGAGAGAAAAATACAAAGAAATGGAATATAACCATAGATCTATCGATCTAAGAGTTCTCTGCTCTCCAATATCAGGACATGTCAGAATCCCCATGAATTGCTTGACAGATTGCTTGCAAAGAAGGTGGATCTCCCCATAGGGTAAGGCTGTTTACAATTGAGACAGAAACTCAGCGACAATGTTAATTCTACGCAGATGGAAGAATAAACAATAAGTTATAAGGCGCAAGGTTGCCTATGGTTTGCCATGCCCCACATCAACACATTCACTAGTCTAGGGGTTCCCAACCTTTTACTAACTGCGCACCACTTGAAATTTTTAGAAATTTTTGGCGTACCACCAGTCTTGTATTTTTTTATAAACATATATCTAATGTCAGAAAAATGTCCAATGGCTTGTTTTATTTTAATTAAAATACTAAGAAAGCTTCATATTTTATGATTAATGCACTTGTATTTCGTATTAATGATGTTTTAATAAAGGAAAAAATAAAACGATTATTGAAAATTACAGTTTTATTTTTTACTCACAGGTCTAAAAACAAATAATTTTGAATAATTAGTACAAACTAAGCAAACAAAGATTAACATAATCAAAACTCAATTTTTAGTGCGAAACTTGTTGTTGTTTGTCTTTTATTAAAATATCAGTATCAGAAGCATTGAGCCTATCTTCACTCTTAAGACCTTCGTTGAATATTTGGGTCGCTCGTATCATCCTTGCTTACCACCTGAAACGTTGCCGTGTACCACCGGTTGAGAATCCCTGCACTAGTCCATTGCAATGTAAATGAGACAAGGTAGCACAGTTGGAAGAGCGACAGATTAGCAACAGAAGAATTGTGAGTTCAAAGCTAGGTTGAGCTAAGGAACATCATCCAAATGAGGATTGGAGGGAGTTAAATCTGTATTGATCTCAAATATCTTCACGTTGGCGTGGTGTGGAAGTTTGATCTGATGAGGTGCCAGGTAAGGTGTTGTTTTTGTCACCTGACCTGAAAATTGATCCCGGGCTGTCGCCA